>CAWUFW010009080.1:600000-819886 GCA_963921515.1 Calotriton arnoldi
TATATTGTCTTTAAAGTATTTCCCAACATTTCAAATTCTATGATGTAGCAGGAAACATGGGTTATTGGCAAATGAGAATACGTGTTCTTGAGTCCTTCATGGAGTATGTAGTACCTACCACACTCCTTTAAGTGTAATAACATTGATTATAAGGGAGGCCGACTTTCCACCCTTCCTCTTAATCAGTGAATTCTTCTGACTTAAACTCAACTTTTTGTACGATGAGTTTATGCTTATAAAATAATATGAGGACGGTGCTGGTCGGGCATCATCACATGTGTTAGCATAACGTATTTTACTAGACTGTTGTTTTGTTTCATCTACTTTTCTTACAACATCTAGGGTCATATTAGCAAGCCATCTATCGCAGCGTTAGCGGCACGAAACACGTTTTTTTTTAACGCCCTATTACCAAGCTGTCGCTAACAGGCGTTAGCGACAGCTTTCCGGCGATAGCAGCCGGTTTGTTTATCGCCTTGTATGCCAGCGATAGTTATCACTAATGACATGCAAAGTAGGCGTTCCTTCTCAAAACTTCTGGAAAACTGTCGCTAACACCACATCACACTATTAGCAATGATGGCCCGGACCCGCGAAGCGATAAAAAAAGTCGCGCTAAGGCCCTTTAGCTGCAGGAACTTAAGACCAGAAAAAAGCTGGTCTAAAAATGGTGATAAAGGGAGGTATATAAGGGAGACTAGCTCAGAGCCCCATCTGAAGACCCACTGACACCATGGAGGTACTAATCATTCAGCTTGGAGCACCACGAAGGCAACAACCACCACCGCCACTGCCACCTCCCCCAGGACCACCACCGAGGCAGCGCCGAAGAAGACAGCGGGCCCTGCGCAGGCGTCACAGCCTCGCAGACCTAACGCCAGAGGATGTCATTGCCCACTACAGGCTCAAAAGGACATCCATCCAACACATCCTGAACATGATAGCCCATAGGCTGACGCCACCAACACAGCGGAGAACCAACATCCCTCCGCAGACAAAGCTGCTGGCTGTGCTTCACATGTTGGCTTCTGGGACCTTTCAACCAACAACGGCCAGAGTCGACGGAGTTTCACAGGCAGCTTTTTCAATCTTCCTCCCGACTGTCTTGGATGGCATACTCAGCCTGATACCCCAGCACCTTCACTTCCCCAACACTGTGCAAGAACAGATTGAGACCAAGCAAGGCTTTCATGCCATAGCCGGATTCCCGCAGGTGTTGGGGGCAATTGACTGCACACATGTCCTATTTGTGCCCCTTGCGGACAGCGCACACATATACCGCAACAGAAAGCACACCCATTCTATGAATGTGGAGGCATGAGTGGACCACCGGGGACTGTACACCAATGTCATAGCCAAGTTCCCAGGGAGTGTGCATGATTCCTACATCTTCCGACAGTCCATCATAAACCAGCGCTTCCAGGATGGCACATATGGAAATGCAGTTCTTGTTGGTAAGTACTAACTGAACACACCACACGCCTCAACTCCACATTCATGCAACTCACAATTGTGAGAATGTACATGTTACAATCTCACATACAACATGTCAATCAACATGCCCATTTACCAGACACAACAACACAAGTAACTGTGGGAATTGTGGCTAGCTATGTAGACAAACCATCCCCAAAGGCCTAGCCCCTCCGCCACTCATTTGGAAATGCGGGGAGAGGTGGGAACCAAGTATGTGCGACTGAGGGACTCGACCCATAAGGAAAGTATGTACACAAGTCCCAGTGTGTCGGTGTTGTGCTGTACAGGCGGGACTAAGCTGAGCGCAGACCTGCCCATGTGGGCATATAGTGTGTTTCCGTAGTACAGCCTGATGGCAATGACTGTGTGGGTGACTGCCTTACCTGACAATGGGGGGATCCATGTGAAGGTTGCATGGAGGATGCAGAGGCAGTTGAAGCAGCTGCAGGCCACTGTGTAGACCTGTTGGTTCATGGAGAGGGAGGAGTCAAATACAGTGCCTAGGTACCTAGAGTTGGGGGGGCTGCCGAAGGCGTTGGCCCACCAGGTGATGTCACATGCTGATGGGTTGGTTACGAGGATGAGGACTCATGTCTCCTCTGCGTATAGCACCCCCCAGCTGTTGATCATCCATGTTGCAACTTACAGCAATCCCTCCTGGAAGCCCAGTTTGGTGTGTGGGCGTATTGTTGAGGGAGATCATAAGCTTGGTGTCCTTGTAGGTGGTGATTTTTAATGGTATCCTCAATGTTGCACCAGTTCTTCTCCATGTGTCAGCAGATGCATCTGCCAACTTTGAGGTTGTTGGTAACCGAGGTGGCATTTATTGCACGCTGTATGTTGGAGTTGCATAGTGGGGCAAGTGTGTATGCGCAGTTGGAGATACATGTCTGTAAATTGCGGACTAGCGCTATTGGTGTCGACTGCAGCGTTGTGGGTGTTGCTGTTGATGGTGGTGTGTAGCATCTCCTCGGTGACTCAGCTCCACTAACTTTGTGTGGTTCCGGATGTGGGTTAGGGTGGCTTAGGGGTTGACCGACGAGGAAGTGTATGCGTTTGTGGTCACTACATGTGCGTTTAGTGGGGTTGATGAAGTGGACGAAGTTTACACATGCGAAGAAGGTGTCTAAGGTGTGCCCTGCCTTGTGGCTCAGTGTGGTGAAGATTTGGGACAGTCTGATGTCATCAAACATTTCCCAGCGTGTAATGGATTCTGAGTAGTCGTGGTATGTGAGTTGGAGGCTCCGCTCAGGAATGAGTACGTAGTCCAGGGAGTGGACGGCCTGGCGTCTGATGATGTTGATGGTGTGGGTGAAGCGTTCCTGCCCTCAGTGGGCCCTGCAGGCGAGGGGGCTGCTGAGTGTTGCTTTGTGGCAGGTCTGTACCTGAAACTGCATGTGTTGTGCGGTGGGGCAGGTCTGGCGGCAGTGGCAGCAGCAGAACTGAATGTGAGCCGTGTCTGGTGTGGCCTATTGGCAGTTAAACGTTCTCATGGTGTTGACTGCGAGGAGGGCAGATGAGTGCGATCGCTAGACGGTAGGAGAGCCAGGGTGCCTGCTGGTGTTCGTGTTAGGCCTGCGGATATGCGCAGATGGCCTTAACATTGTTGTACAGTAGGAGTGCCAGTGATGCAACCGTGCAGCGTACACAATCAAATCGGCTCGGGGGAGGGAGGATCAACCGTGAGGTAATGTAATTAGCATTGATGCTGGTAAATAGTCAGAAGCGACACATGGCTAACATGAATTCCAAAATAGCACTAATCACACACCACAAAACTATCAACACTACCAACACAGCATGCATACCCACTAATGGACACATCTCTCCATCACATGTTACAGGTGATCAAGGATATGCACTCTGCCTGTGGATGATGACACCCCTCCGAAACCCCACCACCCAGGCCCAGAGGCAGTACAATGCGGCCCACAGACGCACCCGGTCCATTGTGGAGTGCACATTTGGCGTGCTAAAGTCACGCTTTCGTTGCCTGGATATCACAAGTGGCAGACTGCTGTACAGCCTCGAAATGGTGAACAAAATCATCATAGCATGTGTATTGCACAATATATGTGTGCGCACCAATGCCCCATGGATCCAAGTGCCTGCTGCACCGGACGATGACCAGGATGATGATGAAGATGAGGCAGGTGGAGCACACCCCACAGTTAATGCAGCAGGAACTGCCTGAAGGAACCGAATAATAAACAATTTCTTC
This sequence comes from Calotriton arnoldi, assembly GCA_963921515.1. NCBI lineage: Eukaryota > Metazoa > Chordata > Amphibia > Caudata > Salamandridae > Calotriton > Calotriton arnoldi. Next base: position 603,698 of record CAWUFW010009080.1, read on the forward strand.
ACCTGAGCACGTCACATTGTGACAGTCCTTATCAAATGTATATCAGTGCAAAATGACCCCAATCACGGTTTGTGCCAATAAAAAACACAACACACATACCCTGTCTGCATGTTACTCTTCCTGCATAAGTACATCACTCTGAAAAGTGTCAGTTGCACAATAAGTGCAAATAATATCACAATAGTCAATTCATGGTGTGTATGTCTCCTCAGTACAGAGTTGCTTTTTAGTGTGCAAATTGTGCAAAAGTAGAGTTTTCATGGTGTAAATTGTGGTACCAAATTCAAATATTTTGCTTGTCATTTAGTGTAAATCAGGAACTATTGGGTGTCCTCTGTGCTAAATTCATAATTGTAGTGTGTCGTTTGTGGCAAATGATTTATTTGAGTGTGTCCGTTGTGTTAAATAATGAAATTTAGGGCGTGAAATGGGGTAAAAGATGAAAAATGGGCGTGAAATTGTGTAAAAGATGAAAAATGGGCGTGAAATGGGGTAAAAGATGAAAAATGGGCCTTGAAATGGGGTAAAAGATGAAAAATGGGTGTGAAATGGCGTGAAATGGGGTAAAAGATGAAAAATGGGCGTGAAATGGTGTAAAAGATGAAAAATGTGCGTGAAATGGGGTAAAAGATGAAAAATGGGTGTGAAATGGCGTGAAATGGTGTAAAAGATTAAAAATGTGCGTGAAATGGGGTAAAAGATGAAAAATTGGGCGTGAAATGGGGTAAAAGATGAAAAATGGGCGTGAAATGGGGTAAAAGATGCTATTTAGGGTGTCATCTGGGGTGAAATATTATATTTAGGGTGTCATTTGTGTGCTAAACAAGCTTTTCATGTTGTTATTGGGCTCTGAAATAAATTTTGCTCTAAGACTGTACATCTGTGTATGTACTTGCTCTTAGCGTGAAGATCTGACCGCTAAATCGATAACGCGATGCTTTTTTTATACGCTCGATGGAAAATACATCGCTAAACACATTGGACAATACAAAATATTACTCATGAGCCTATTTGCGTGCAGATTGTCATCGCTTTGTCAAAAACGGGCCGCAAACACACAGGAAGTGATGTCTGCATGCTTCCTGTCCACTGGAGGAGTGTTATGCACTTTCACTTTCTCTTTTGAGCACATTGCTGGTGATTGTGGAGAGTGTTGGAGGTGTTTGGTGGTGTGTGCTGCAGTTTTGAGATTTGGAGAGTGTTGCTGTGTCCTGTTATGTTACATGGGTATTTGTATAGCGCACGTACACCAACAGGTTTCTTGGCGCTGTGGAATGTCAGGTGAGTGCAGCTTAAGCCGGGAGCAGCTAGTTATAGGCCAAGGTGAATAGCCAGGTCTTTAGTTGTTTTCTGAACCGCAGATAGTCTCCTGCAAGCCTGAGGAAAGCAGGGAACGCATTCCAGATCTTCGGACCTAGGAAAGAAAACCGAGTCCCGCCGATGCGTTTACGCCGGATTCTGGGCACTGTCAAAAAGTTCTGATGCATGGATCACAGAGTCCGCTTGGGTAGGTGTTTGTTGATGAGCGAGACAATAAATCTAGGGCCGGTGTCTTGGATTGCTCTGAAAAGTATGCAACCAGCTTTGAACAAGGCTCGTTGCTCCACTGGCAGCCAGTGGAGGTCTTTAAGCAGGGGGGTGATATGGCAGCGTCTATCCTTGAGATAGATGATTCTTGCTGCTTGATTTTGGATCATCTGCAGACGATGTCTCTGGAATTGTGGGAGTCCAATCCAGAGGACATTCCCATAATCGATTTTGGAGAGAATTAGGGCTATGGTAATTTGGGTGACGGCCTCCTTGCTGAAAAAGCGTCTGATCTTGTGCAGTTTGCGCAATTGGACAAAGCATGCCGATGTCACTGAGCCGATTTGGGTGTTCATGGAGAGATCCGCATCAATGTGAAGGCCCAGACTCTTTATAGCTGGTTTTGGAGTGGGAGCCACACCTAGTTCAGGGGGCCAATAGGAGGGGGTCCAATAGGCAATTTTACTGTGGGGAACAATGATCTCGGTCTTTTCAGAATTTAACTTTAATTGGTTTTCATTCATCCACGTTTTGACGTGCAGCATAGACCTCCTAACGAAGTCCTTAGATTCCGTGGAGTTATCAAGGGTGAAGATAAGCTGCATGTCGTCAGCATAGTTGAAGATCTTTACTCCCATCTGCCGTAGACCCGAGATCAGGGGACGTATATAGCTGTTGACAGAATTGGCGAAAGGGAGGAGCCCTGAGGAACGCCACAGCTCAGAGCTACCGTTCTGGACTTAAAGGGCGATAACCACACTGACTGTTTACGGTCCTCCAAAAAGGAGCCGAACCAGTCAAGTGCTGAGCCCCCGAGACCCGCTGCGGCAATGCGATCCAACAAAAGTTTGTGGTTCACGGTGTCAAATGCCGCAGACAGGTCAAGGAGGATCAGGGCCTGAGTGTGGTCTACATCGGCCTGTCCATTGAGATCGTCCAGTACCGATAGAATCATTGCTTCGGTGGAGTGCGCAGGACGGAAACCTGCCTGATGGTCCTGTGTCCTGTTGATAGTGTCTGTGAAGTGTTGTGTACTGGTTTTTACGTGTTTTATTGTCTCCTGTCCTCAACTTGTTGGGTGTTTGTCTTGGGGTAGTTAACTTTCTTTGTTGTTGTTGGGGATATTATTGAGGGTTAATTTTTTTTGCAGTGGGGTCACAGGTGTTTAGGGAGATGACGGCTGTGGGCAGGGAGGGCAGGATGTCCGAGGGGGCATTGGGGGGCTTCCTGTGGATGGTCAAATTCTACCTGCCCTTGATGTTGGAGAGGGGAGGCCGTATCCTTGCAGGATACAATGTAAGTGTGCGGAAGCTGAAGTGGGAGCGTGTGCGGGTGCAGATGCTCCGGTTCCTTGGAGTGGACCGTACCGTGCGCCAGTGGAAGCACCGCTGGCAGGATCTGCTGGCCCGTGAAGCTGACCTCCTGTACTACGCGGGAGTCATGACTGGCCTACAGGGTGGTAGGTACAAACTCCACATTTAATCGTGAATACTGTAATAAACAAAAATTATGCAGTGTGTGAAACTGGTGTCAAAGTGAAAAAAGCTTGCTGAGTGAGGTGGGAGACGTAATGCGTTCACGCCTAATGTTGGCACATCCGAGACACAACGCTGCATCATATTGACAAGCATAGGGTGCTAGTTTGTGTTACCCACAGTGCTGGAGCAACACTTAGCACTGTAGTGCCAAAGCTGGCACACTTGTGCAAAATACTGCGTGCAGGATAAAGATTGTTTGTGTACAGGAAGGGTGACTGTACATGAACAATCCAAGGCATTGTTTATGGGAGCTGTGTGCTGGCCAAAAGGTAGTGTAAAAATGCTGTCCTCATAAATTGTGGTACGTTAGCTACGCTGGCCTTGTACATAGTTACTGTGTGACAATGTATTTGATAGGAACAAATGCTCAAAGGAAATAGGACATCTCCAGATTGTCATACCACCAACAACATCTGTGAAACTGCCTTGTGCGATCTGCAGCAATGCAAGCGTACACAGAGCATGTATAACATCATGTTGCATGTAGAAATGGGGATGTGTCACACCACTATTATGTGCATGTTAGCTAGCATTATTGTCTTGTTTGTCCCGACTCAGCATTCACAGGTCTGGTGTGAATGGCAGTCAAAGTGGACCCAATCATGTAGCCAACATGAAACGCAACACTACAGTTACGTAGCATTTTCAGTTATGGTGATGATTTGTATGAGGAATATGACACATATGATTTAACGTCTGATACCAACACATATTTATTTTGTTGTCCCACAGATGGTCGGCCGCCAATCACATAGGGGGACATTGACAGCTTTGAGGACCCACACACCACTGGTGAGTTTGGACATCATATATTGGCATAGTGCGGTGTCATGGATGTCTGGGTCAAATGTTCAACGTTGTAGTATGCAATATGGGTGTGTATCACATGTCCCTTGCCTACAGTGTGATGATGTATTGTGGAAGTCAGAAGTGTGTACAAATTGGTAAGTGACGGTGGAGCAATGCATTTGTCTCACAGTTGTAACTTTGCTCATCCCCAGTCAGTGATACACATTGAAATTAAGGTGCATATTATCAGGCCCCTATCGCCAACACAATGTCACTTTCAGTGGCGTTGTGTTGGCGATGGGGGCCTCGCATTATTACAGAGGCAGCGTTAAGCCACTTCACGTGTATTAACGCTTCCTTGTTAATAAGGCACCCTTTCATGCTGTGTTTAGCGTGAAAGGGGCGTGCAGTGGGTGTTGCGGTGGGTGTTCCACTGCAACACCCATTGTATTTGATGCTGCCACCTATTAACAAGTGCGGCGTTGATAGGTGGCAGCGCACAATTTAACCCCAGTGAAATCCTGGTCTTAAATTTGCGAAACGAGGATGAATGGTTTTTGCTCATCGCTTTTGCTTTTTCCATGTGTGCTGCCTCGTGCAGCACACATGGAAAAATCAAAATGACATGGTTTGTATATGTACAGGAAGGTGGCCCTTCCTGTACATACATAAACATCTTTTAATATTCCATATTGTAACTTTCCTGTGTGCTGCACGAAGCAGCACACATGAAAGTTACAACATGGTATTCTAGTATTGATTATGGGCAGGAAGGAGCACCTTCCTGTACATAAACAAACCTCCCCTGCACACACACACACCCTTGCACTCTTGTGCAAGAGTGCCTGTGTTGGCGCTGACTTGATGAACTGCACACAGTTGCTGGGGGACACACAGGGCTGCACATGAGCATTGTACATATGATGCAGCACTGTGTCACAGGAGAGGATGAGGGTGGTGCTACACATGGAGGGCTAATGCCTCCCATCTCCGATTCCTTGTACATGTCAGGGTATGTCATGGCACCATCATTTGACACTGACATTCTCATTTGGTTGTGACAGTACATGTCCCATGCCATGCACTGTCATGTCAGTCTCCCCAGCATGTAGTCACTGATCCAGGATTCAACATTTCGTTGTCCAGGTCACTCTCTGACGTTACAAAGTTACGCTGGAGTGTAGGCTCCCATGTTGAAGTGATCTTGTATTTCAGATTTGAATGGAGAACATTGACATAGTCTGAAAGGACTCAAAATTCCCATTGTTGATATTTTACAGACAACATGACGCCAGCCGAATAACATGCGTTCCAGGTGAGGAAGGACCGCTTCAAGCATGTCAAGAAGGTGGCAAAAGGGTACCGTAACATGGCGAAGAGGTACCAGGAGGAACGTAAAGCAGGTACATGGAAGGCGCTGCCCGAGCTTGCAACAACTGGCACACAGGCCATCCCAGGCCCCTCTGGCGTCAGTGGTGGGTCCCAGCCTGGACAGGTGTCCCTTCCCCCTATGGCCACACCCCCCCAAGGGACAGTCCCACCTGCACCTGCCGATCAGGTGGTGCCATTCACAGTGAGGGACAGGAGGATCCTGCATGATAACAATGTTTTGCTGGCAGAGATCAGGTGAGAAATGGCGGAGCTGAACAGACAAGTCACAGACATGAGAAAACACCTTGGACAGTCATGATGCCTGGACATGTTGGAGCCCATCCCCCTCTTCTCCCTTCCCCCAATGTTTTAACTTGTGATATTAGGTAGTGTTAGGTTAGTTCTTTTAATTGTTAGGTAGTGTAGTTTTAGCGTAGGTTATAGTTAGTGTTAGATTTCAAGGTAGTTTTTAGATATGTATTATTATGCAGTATTTGGGGATAAGTTTCCTTTTCCTTGGGGTGGGGGGTTGATGTATTTTTTGTTTATAAATCTTTTTTTTAAAAATATATCTTTGTAAGGTAGGTAGGTCGCTCCCCCACCACACAGCTCCGCCTGTGTTGTCCGCCCGCTGCTGCTGCTGGTAAGCTCGCCCCTCTGCTTGTGGCCTCGGTGCCCGTTTTCCTTCTGTTTCCCCTCGCTGCCCCCATTTTCACTGTGTCCTCGTTTTTCCTTCTGTACCCCTCGCTGCCCCCATTTTCACTGTGTCCTTGTTTTTCCTTCTGTACCCCTCGCTGCCCCCATTGAACTGTGTCCTCGCTGCCCCCATTTTTACTGTGTCCTTGTTTTTCCTTCTGTACTCCTCGCTGCCCCCATTTTCACTGTGTCCTTGTTTTTCCTTCTGTACCCCTCGCTGCCCCCATTGAACTGTGTCCTCGCTGCCCCCATTTTCACTGTGTCCTTGTTTTTCCTTCTGTACCCCTCGCTGCCCCCATTGAACTGTGTCCTTGTTTTTCCTTCTGTACCCCTCGCTGCCCCCATTGAACTGTGTCCTCGCTGCCCCCATTTTCACTGTGTCCTTGTTTTTCCTTCTGTACCCCTCGCTGCCCCCATTGAACTGTGTCCTCGCTGCCCCCATTTTCACTGTGTCCTTGTTTTTCCTTCTGTACCCCTCGCTGCCCCCATTTTCACTGTGTCCTTGTTTTTCCTTCTGTACCCCTCGCTGCCCCCCATTGAACTGTGTCCTCGCTCCCCCCATTTTCACTGTGTCCTTGTTTTTCCTTCTGTACCCCTCGCTGCCCCCATTGAACTGTGTCCTCGCTGCCCCCATTTTCACTGTGTCCTTGTTTTCCTTTTGTACCCCTCGCTGCCTTTCTCCACTCCCGCCGCTGCGTCCCCTGCGGCCCCGCCCCCCTGACTGCCCATTCGCTGCCCCTGCCTCCCAGCTGCTCCTCCCTCCCACCTCCCCATATATGGCGGCCGCTGCGCGTGAGGAGAAGCGACCCTTGACCTTGCCAGGTAGGTCGGCTCCCCCACCACACAGCTCCGCCTGTGTTATCCGCCCGCTGCTGCTGCTGGTAAGCTCGCCCCCTCTGCTTGTGGCCTCGGTGCCCGTTTTCCTTCTGTTTCCCCCTCGCTGCCCCCATTTTCACTGTGTCCTCGTTTTCCTTCTGTACCCCTCGCTGCCCCCATTTTCACTGTGTCCTTGTTTTTCCTTCTGTACCCCTCGCTGCCCCCATTGAACTGTGTCCTCGCTGCCTCCATTTTCACTGTGTCCTTGTTTTTCCTTCTGTACCCCTCGCTGCCCCCATTTTCACTGTGTCCTCGTTTTTCCTTCTGTACCCCTCGCTGCCCCCATTTTCACTGTGTCCTTGTTTTTCCTTCTGTACCCCTACGCTGCCCCCATTGAACTGTGTCCTCGCTGCCTCCATTTTCACTGTGTCCTTGTTTTCCTTCTGTACCCCTCACTGCCCCCATTTTCACTGTGTCCTTGTTTTTCCTTCTGTACCCCTCGCTGCCCCATTGAACTGTGTCCTCGCTGCCCCATTGAACTGTGTCCTTGTTTTTCCTTCTGTACCCCTCGCTGCCCCCATTTTCACTGTGTCCTTGTTTTTCCTTCTGTACCCCTCGCTGCCCCCATTGAACTGTGTCCTCGCTGCCCCCATTTTCACGGTGTCCTTGTTTTCCTTCTGTACCCCTCGCTGCCCCCATTGAACTGTGTCCTCGCTGCCCCCATTTTCACTGTGTCCTTGTTTTCCTTCTGTACCCCTCGCTGCCTTTCTCCACTCCCGCCGCTGCGTCCCTGTGGCCCCGCCCCCTGACTGCCCATTCGCTGCCCCTGCCTCCCGCCTCCCAGCTGCTCCTCCCTCCCACCTCCCCATAGTGGCGGCCGCTGCGCGTCCGAAGGCGCGCCTAAGGCAAGCCCGTCTGCGCCCGTCCGCGCCTGGACCGCGCCCAGCGCCAGAACCCCTGGGCCGTGCGCCCCCCGCACCAGCCTCGAGGACTGACGCCGCTACGATGCCACCACACTCCACGCTCTCAACCCCGGACGGACGCACAGCTGCTTCAAGGCCGCCCCGAAGCTGCACCCATGGTCCCTTCACCTGCCGGAACTGCAGCTACACCAGCCTCAGAGCCACCGAAGCGCCCGCCAAGAAGGACCTCAACCACCTCCGATGCATCCTACTGAACACCCGCTCCGCACGCAAACACGCCGTCGAGCTCTGGGACCTGCTCGACACATCATCACCAGACGTCGCCTTCCTGACAGAGACCTGGATGAACGACTCCTCCGCCCCCGACATCGCCATAGCCATCCCAGACGGCAATAAGATCACCCGCAGAGACCGCGTCAGCGCAGTAGGAGGAGGAATCGCCATCGTCCACAAGAACACCATCAGGGTCTCGACCAGCACCGACGACACTCTCAGCACCGCCGAACACATGCACTTCCAGATCCACACGGACCCCAACACCACCCTTAGAGGCACCCTTGTCTACAGACCCCCTGGGCCCCGACCCCAGTTCAGCGACTCCATCGCCGACTTCATCAGCACGCACGCCCTGACCTCTACCGACTACATCCTCCTCGGAGACCTGAACTTTCACCTGGAGAACAACAACGACAGCAACTCCACCACCCTGATCGACAACCTCGCCAACCTCGGTCTGAGCCAGCTCGTCACAACACCGACCCATTCCGCCGGCCACACGCTGGACCCCATCTTCTCCTCAAGCTCCCACGTCTCCTTCAGCCACACCACGGAACTCCTCTGGACCGACCACCGCTGCATCCATTTCACCTTCCAGAAACCCACCACACACCACCGCACCCAACAGATCCCACGCCGCTGCTGGAGCAAAGTCACCGAAGACCAACTACGGGCAACCCTCGCTCTCAGCCCTCCCTCCGTCCCATCCAACACCGACGACGCCGCCTGCAACCTCAGACGATGGATGGACGACTGTGCCAACACCCTCGCCCCGCTGAAAAAACTCACCCACAGTGATACCACCAAAAGAGCCAGCTGGTTCACCTCGGAACTCCTAGCTTCCAAGCACACCTGCCGGAAACTAGAGAAGAAATGGCACAGTGATAAGACACCGGACAGCCACGCAGCCCACAAAGACGCCATCCGTAACCACCACCACCTCATCAAGTCCACCAAGAGAATCTCCTTCAAAGACCGCCTCGACAACAACGCACACAACAGCAAGGAGCTTTTCAACATCGTGAAGGAACTCTCCAACCCCAGCACCAACACCAACGACATCCCGCCGTCGCAACCCCTGTGCGATTCCCTCGCCACCTTCTTCCACCGCAAGATCGCCGACATCACGACAGCTTCAACACCCAGACAGCCCCAACTAAGATCGATGCACCAGACCCACCGCACACCATCGTCCACGACCCCCTGCCAGCCTGGGCCAGCGTAAACATTGAGGACACCATCAAGACCATGAGCAAAATACACTCCGGCTCCCCGTCAGACCCTTTCCCGCACCACATCTTCAACAAAGCCAGCAGCTCCATCGCACCCCACCTGTGCAACGTCATCAATCTCTCCTTCGAGACCGCGACCTTCCCAGAGAGCTGGAAACATGCAGAGATCAACGCCCTACTCAAAAAACCCAAGGCGGACCCGAGAGACCTCAAGAACTTCCGGCCCATCTCCCTGCTTCCGTTCCCAGCCAAGGTCATCGAGAAGATTGTCAACAAACAGCTAACCCGATACCTCGAAGAAAACAGCATCCTGGACCCATCCCAATCGGGGTTCCGCAGCAACCACAGCACTGAGACTGCCCTCATCGCCGCCACCGACGACATCAGGATCCTGCTGGACAACGGTGAGACCGCAGCCCTCATCCTGCTGGACCTCTCCGCCGCCTTCGACACTGTCTGCCACCGCACTCTACGCGCACGCCTCCACGACGCAGGGATCCGAGACAAGGCCCTGGAATGGGCCACCTCCTTCCTCACCGGCAGAACCCAGAGAGTCCGCCTCCCACCATTCCGATCCGAAGCCTCCGGAGATCATCTGCGGCGTACCCCAGGGATCGTCCCTCAGCCCAACACTGTTCAACATCTACATGGCCCGCTCGCACGCATCGCCAGACAGCACGACCTCAACATAATCTCCTACGCCGACGACACTCAACTGATCCTCTCCCTCACCAAGGACCCCCTCGCCGCCAAGGCCAATCTCCATGAAGGAATGAAGGCCGTCGCCGATTGGATGAAGACCAGCCGACTAAAACTGAACACGGAGAAGACAGAGGTCTTCATCCTCGGCTCCAACCCCTCAGCCTGGGACGACTCCTGGTGGCCAACGACGCTGGGAGCAGCTCCGACACCCACCGACCACGCACGCAACCTGGGAGTCATCCTCGACTCAACGCTCTCCATGGCCAGGCAAGTCAACGCAGTCTCATCCTCCTGCTTCAACACCCTCCGCATGCTTCGCAAGATCTACAGGTGGATCCCGACAGACACAAGAAGAACAGTCACCCAGGCCCTCGTCAGTAGCAGACTGGACTATGGGAACGCCCTCTACGCGGGAACCCCGGCCAAGCTCATCAAGCGACTGCAACGCACTACAAACGCCTCCGCACGCCTGATCCTCGATGTACCACGCCACAGCCACATCACCCCCACCTGAGGAACCTGCACTGGCTCCCCGTCGACAGGAGAATCTCCTTCAAACTCCTCATCCACGCACACAAGGCACTCCACAAGACTGGCCCAGCCTACCTCAACAGACGACTCCTCTTCTACGTCCCCAACCGCCAACTCCGCTCCGCCGACCTCTCCCTCGCCACCGTCCCTCGCATTCGAAGAACCACCACCGGCGGCAGATCCTTCTCCCACCTCGCCGCCAAGACCTGGAACACCCTTCCACTAAGCCTACGACAGACCCAAGACCTGCTGACCTTCAGGAGGCTACTCAAGACCTGGTTGTTCGACCAGTAGCAGCACCCCCCCCTTTTTTTCCCCAGCGCCTTGAGACCCTCGCGGGTAAGTAGCGCGCTTTACAAATTCTGTGATTGATTGATTGATTGATTTGTGTAGGTTACATGTGTAGTTAGTTTATGTATAGCTTAGATGTCTTTGTCCTGTCTCGTGGTGTGCCTTAAGGGTGGGAGGGGGGTTGATGTCTAAGATATGTTGTTGTGTGTTTAGGATTAGTTAGGGTAGATAGTTTAGGTAAATACGAATTTTCTAGTTAGTTTAGATTTTAGTAGTAGTTCTAGTGATCAGTGTTAGTTTAGGGTAGTTCATTCTTTTTACTGTTCTAATAAATGTTTACTATTTTGGATTTCTGCTTGCACTTATGTCAGGGATGATATTGGGGAGTGTGGCTTATTCCCTTGTATGTAACTCATACCATCACTGGACAATCCATGGAATGTGTAGGTCTGGTCATGACATGTTACTTAGCAGGATGTATTGTGTCCGGATACCTTAGATGTGAGCACAGTGAACTTGCATGGATGACAGGGTGGCAAGTAGGATTTACGGCCTAGTCTAGGGACAGTCGTTTGTGACGTTCTACATCTTAAGTGTGACTCACAGAGTTGGACAGCACATTGTTGCCCATTTACAACACAACCTACGGACATAGCATTGAGAGGATATAGAATTTGCTACTGTTATCCATCATGGAGATGGATGTATGCGCCGGGTACCACAGATTCCGTCACAAACCTGCATATCAGATGCTCCTGGCGCTGAGTCCATCTACATTGCACAGACCTTGGCACACGCTGCATAGTGCCAGTGTGTCAGCTTCCTTAGAATTATATGTTCCTGTGCATGGACGCTCAATCTCCGGGCCATGCATGATTTAGTAGATTTGTGTGTCCATTGTGAACGGCACATGGCACAACAGTGTTCCTGATTCACAAAAGTCATCTGAGAGTAAGTAATAACTTTACATTTTACGGTATTCACAAATGGCATTTAGGAGTAGTGCAGTTAGGTATACTGACTTCACTTCTCCTAAATGCCTTTCGTGACTCCCTTAATTTGTCAAGTTATGATTTTGTCCCAGCTAACGTTTTGGTGCGGGCACACTGTTCTGCTGAACACAAGGGGGAAAATGTTGCATTGCTCCCTGTAGTGACAGTGTCATAGCCACTTGTCCCAGCTGTTACTTCTTGCATTGGCTCATAGTGATGCCACCCTTGAAATGTTGGTCTTGCATCTGACTATATGCTAAGTGCAGTGCACCATACATCCCTAGACACATTGCCCGATACTCTCACAGTGGTCACAGCATGAGAGGGGTCTAAATTTAGTATGCATTGTTTGTCCACAGGAAGGGGCTGACTGACGCCTTGCACTTTGGGGTGAGTCCCTATTGGCAACTCTACTTCACTGAGGCAGACATTGTGGTTCCATATGTGTATGGTAGACATGTGCCCTTACGTGTCTTCATCAATGTGAATATGGTGTGTACCATCTTGGGATGTGACATGCAATGCGCACCATCACAACAGCCTTTGTCCACCCCGTAGAGTGTGATTAGATATGCCAAATGATAATTGTTTGCAATTGTTAAGGGGGACACTACTTGTGGCCAGCAACAGACTTGGACATTTTAGCACACATGCCTATTTCCTTAATGGACGTGGGGCTAGGTTGGGATATTGCTAGATTGTTGTTTTGGAGCAATGAGGGCACAGCTAGTTCACACATACCCGGTTGTTAGATTTGGGGGTCTCTAGTTGGCAGAGGTAGGTACCTTTGTCCAAATAGGGACCCTTGCTTCTAGTCAGGGTAAGGGGGATACACTCCTAAAATAACCCCTGCTCACCCCCTTGGTAGCTTGGCACGAGCAGACAGGCTTATCTCAGAGGCAGTGTGTAAAGCATTTGTGAACACATACAGTAATCAAGTGACAACACTACAGATGGACACCACACCAGTTGTATATTAAAAATAAGTATTCTTTATATAGATTTAACACAAGACCACAAACGACAAAAATCCACAATACTGTACTTCAAAAATGGTAGAATTAGCTTAGTTCTCTTAAGATGTAAAATGCGACACTTTGAGTTCAATGTACCTTAGGATGCGTAACGCTATACAACGAAAGTGTTGCAGGGAAGGTGATGCGTCGGTTCCTTACACGCAAGAACGGTGATGCGTCGGGTCCCTACTGATGCATAGGGGATGCGTCGGTTCTTCTCGGCGTGGGAGGTGATGCGTCGGTTTCTTACTGCACTTCCGTGGCGATGCGACCAGCAGCGCCGTGATGCAATGAAGATCCGGTGCAATGCAACAAAGATGGCGTCTTCTTCTTGATGCGACACGATGCGTGCACGCCCGACGGCCGTGCGGCGACTCAACGATTCTTCTGAGCCGCGACAGGCCCTGCAACAGGCTTCCCGGTGATGCGACGGCGTCTGATGCAACGGCGACACTCTTCTCCGGCGATGCGAGGCGCTTCGGTGATGATGCGACAGCTGCAGCGGCGGCGACACGCTTCTCCGTTGATGCGGCGGCATCTGATGCGACGTCGATCCTCTTCTCCGGTGATGCGAGGCGCTTCGGCGATGATGCAACAGCTGCAGCGGCAGCGACACGCTTCTCCGTTTATGCGGCGGCGTCTGATGCGATGTCGATCCTCTTCTCCGGCGATGCGAGGCGCTCCGGTTGCGGCGGCACCGCTTCTCCTTCGTGAGTCGCGCTTCCAGCTCCTTGTGACACGCAGTCCCTCAGAAAGCCCAGCACAGCAGCAGTCACTTCCAAAAGGACTCTTGGGTAGCTGGTTGGTGAAGTCTGTTGTCCCTGAGACTTCAGCAGGAGGCAAGCTCTATCTCAAGCCCTTGGAGATCCTTCACAAGTTGATGAAAGTACACACAAAGTTCCTCTCTCCTTTCTTTGGCAGTCAGGCAACCACGTTTAGGGATAGTCTCCTCCTCAGTTTCTCTGGTTCCTCTCCTCAGCAAAGGTTCTTCTTGTTTCCCAAAAGTGATCTAAAGTTCTGGGGTTTGGGTCCCCTCTTTTATACTCATTTTCCCTTTGTTCTCTGAAGGCAGAGAGGCCTTTGCCTAGTCCAAACCAGTTCTGGTCAGTCCTGGAGCACTTTGTTGACAAGACTCTGTCTTTCCTTTGACAGTGTAGGCCAGGGACATCAGACGCACCACAGGAGGTGGAGCCAGCATTGTGGAGGGAAGGCACAGCCCAATTCAGGTCCCAGGTGCAATTCCTCCCACCACATCTCCATGGAGATCTCTCTATTCAGCCCTGTGCTGACTCACCCTGCCTCCTGGAATCCCCCAGCCCCTGTCACTCACAAACGAGACATGGAATACACAACCTAGCAGAGGCAGGCTGGATGGTTGAGGCAAGAAAATACCTACTTTCTAAAAGTGGTATTTTCAAACACAGAATGTTAAAACCAACTTCACTAAAAGATGTATTTTATCATTCTGAGTTCAGGCATACTAAATTCGTTTTTCTACCATGTTCCCTGGGTCAGTTATGATTATAAGATGTTATAATCAAACTGCCCATTCTGGCCTATGGGGAACAGGTAGCCTTTCAATAGTGAAAAACGAAAATGGCTGTAATTCACTATTAGGACATGCCACACACACCAGGGCATGTCCTGCCTTATCCTTACAATGCACCCTGCCCTTGGGCCTACCATAGGGGTGTCTGATATGAAGAAAAGGGAAGGTTTAGGGACTGCAAGTGGGTACACTTGCCCAGTCAACATGGCAGTACCAGACTGCCCACAGGCTCTGCAATGGCAGGCCTGAGACACACTTTACAAGCTGCTTCTGTGGGTGGCACAACCAGTGCTGCAAGCCCACCAGCAGCATTTGAGTCACAAGCCCTGGGCACAACCCGGGCACTGTACTAGGGTCTGACAGTGAATCAAATAGGCCAAACATGGAGTCACTAATCCATACATCAATTTATAAAGAGAGCATATGCACTTTAGCACTGATCAGCAGTGTTAAAGTGCCCAGAGTCATAAAACCAACAAAAACAGGTCAGAAAAAGTACAGGAGGAAGGCAAAAGTTCAGGGATGACCCTGCAAAAAGGGCCAAGTCCAACACAACCCTCTTCCAGCCAAAACTGCAGGGTAGACCAATCACTACCTTGATGGGCTTCCCTGCTTTGGGCGATAGAACCTGGACCTGGCCCGCAACTGCAGGGGCATACTCCAGTTCTATGCCAATCTGAACCTATTGGAATCCCTCTGTCCATACTCTCAGGGCCCACCAAGCTAATCCATGGGGAACCCTTCTCCTCACCTGTGGACACCACCTGTGCAGCACCTAACCTTAACTTGCTCACAGGTGTGTCCCAACAGTCAGACAGCCAGCCACAGTGGCCACTGACCGTAGTCAGTGATGAGACCCAGGCCTTATGCCTCTCAGGCCTCTCAAACCTCGGTGGCGTCAGAGAGCGGGGGCAGTAGCCCCAGGTGCTTGGCACCCTTTGTCCCCTCTCCCTCCTGTCAGGTCAGGTATGACATCCTGGCACTGACCTACCAGCCCCGGGCCTGTACCCGGCGGCTGGACTGGAGACTGGGGTGGGCTTTCCCACACCCGGTCCTCCTCCTCCTTGTTGGGGCTCTGTACCCTCCCACCTGGAGTGGTACCCCCTTCCAGAATTGCCAGGGCACCTGTGGCAGGTGTCCTGTTCAGTTCGCCCACCAGTTCAGGGGTTCTATCCTGCAACTGGGCGTCCAGGTCAGGGGGGACACCCTGAACCTGGTCCTTCAATCTAGGGTCTAAACCCTCCAGTTGAACCGGGGTCAGAGCGAGGACTCCCTCCCTCTGTACCCCCTTCCAGAGTACTGCCCCCTCCCATCAGGAGCGGTACCCCTAGAAGATAAACCGGTCAGGACACTGTTTACAGTTGTCCCACCCTCCAGGTCAGACAACACCTGAATCTGGCTTCCCAACCCAGGGACTAAACCCTGCAGCTGAGCACCCGCCTGGCACACCAGGACTTCCTTGGGAGCACGCATGCCCCCCCTGAGGGTGACACATAACTCATGTGTCATGTGACAGTCTGGTTGGCGCAGATCTCCCGACCCCTGTCCCTCTGACAGTGCGTGAAGATCCCCCAGTACAGAAGTGGTGTCACCATGGTCCTTCATCGGTGACTCAGCCCTTCTGGCTGGCCCCTGACCCACTGGTTCTTCCACTGGGGACTCTTTCCCCCTCTTACCCCTCAGTCTGGACTTCTGCACCCTCCCAACTTAGGAGTGGCACTGCCAGACACCAGAACCGACTGGAGCTCCGCTTACAGATGCTCCAGGTTCCCCTGACACTAGGAGTATCCTCCTCAACGCATGGCCCACTCAGGACAGCCTAGGCTCCCAACCTGGTGTTCCTTTAAGGAACCATCCAGGCCCTGAGACTGGGTTTTGGGCACCTTGGGACACGCAGTCCCACACTCACTCCTTCTCCGCAGAGACAGGACGTGAGCCCCTACACCTCTCCCACTACCACAGGACCTAGCTGGGCTACACTGAACCTCTCCCACCACTCTGGGTTGGAAGATACCTGAGCCACTCCTCTTAGGGTCACTCCCCAATGCCTCTTCAGACCCTCTGGAATCCACCAAAAGGTCTGCCTCCATTGTGAGCTCCCTGGGGTCAGAGAACTCACTCTCCACCAGGTGTTGGCATAGCTCTGGAAAATAGGGACTTACAATATGCTCTCCCTCAATTGGATCACACAGACCCACCAAACTATCCTTCACCTCACCATCCAGTGCCTTGCACAGGTACCCCACACCACTCTCCTGAGACTGGCAAGACAGTATCTGATTGTCTCTGTCACTCAACCCACTCTCTTCTGGGCGGTCTCCACATTCACACATCAGGACTTCAACCATGGGGGA
Source organism: Calotriton arnoldi (assembly GCA_963921515.1). Lineage (NCBI taxonomy): Eukaryota > Metazoa > Chordata > Amphibia > Caudata > Salamandridae > Calotriton > Calotriton arnoldi. The sequence goes on from CAWUFW010009080.1 coordinate 620,301, forward strand.
ACCCCTTTCCCTGCACCTCCCATCTAGAGTCAGTAGAGTGTCCCTCCCACCACTAGGACTATGAACCCCTGTGCCAGTTCCCCAATCCACCTCAGGGACACTGCGTACCACTGGAGCTACCTCATATCCTTGAACCTGCTGGTGTATATTAACCCCCTCCTTCAAGTCAGGCGCCATATCTCTGGGTGTGTGTACTGCTCCCTCAGCACTAGATAACATTCCATTTTGCTGCCACCATCTGAGCTGGATTTCACCTCCAACATCAGCAAAGCTCACTTCCTGAGCTACACACATTTTCTTGTTGCTGGGCTGAGACACTCATGGCCTCAAGCCTCTCAAGCTCCAAATCAAGCTCTCTCATTCTCAACTCATGCTCCATTTGCATCCTCTTTTCCTCTAGGGCCAATTTCCTACTTTCTAACTGCCCATTCATTCTTGCTAGCTCCAGCTCATGTATCCTACTCCTCTCCCTGTCCTCCAGCTCTTCTGTGGACAGGCCTTTGGCAGAAACACTGCTACCTGCTGGGGAGGTTGCTCTCCTCCCTCTGGACCCAATGGCCCATCCAGCTGCTCATCTGCATTCTCAACCCCTTCCTCATTCTCAGGTGTATTCCTTGCTGCTACCCAGGCCCTCAGCGCCTTTTGAAACTCATCCTTCTTGGTGAGACCGGTCATTGCAACTTTAAATTTTCTCCAGAAGTGCTTTAGCTGTTTCACATTGTAGCATTCCAGTTTCTCCTCTTCCCACTCATAGTCAACAGATGCTATGGATGCTGCTTTATCCATGGTGGTTAAACTTGGCAGTTCTTGGCAAAAATAGGAAATCCCAGGAAAAACAATGTACCAAAAGTATGTGGTCGTGTTTGGTCTGCACTCACTAGTAGTGTTCACCAATCACTGTACATGAGTCTCAAATGCAAGTCCAGAATCCTCACCGCTGACCAAAAATGTTAGAAATGGGGGTCTCTAGTTGGCAGAGGTAGGTACCTTTGTCCAAAAAGGGACCTTTGCTTCTAGTCAGGGTAAGGGGGTACACTCCTAAAATAACCCCTGCTCACCCCCTTGGTAGCTTGGCACGAGCAGACAGGCTTATCTCAGAGGCAGTGTTTAAAGCATTTGTCAACACATACAGTAATCAAGTGACAACACTACAGATGGACACCACACCAGTTGTATATTAAAAATAAATATTCTTTATATAGATTTAACACAAGACCACAAACGACATAAAATCCACAATACTGTACTTCAAAAATGGTAGAATTAGCTTAGTTCTCTTAAGATGTAAAATGCGACACTTTGAGTTCAATGTACCTTAGGATGCGTAACGCTATACAACGAAAGTGTTGCAGGGAAGGTGATGCGTCGGTTCCTTACACGCAAGAACGGCGATGCGTCGGGTCCCTACTGATGCGTAGGGGATGCGTCGGTTCCTCTCGGCGTGGGGAGGTGATGCGTCGGTTTCTTACTGCGCTTCCGTGGCGATGCGACCAGCAGCGCCGTGATGCAATGAAGATCCGGTGCAATGCGACAAAGATGGCGTCTTCTTCTAGATGCGACACGATGCGTGCACGCCCGACGGCCGTGCGGCGACTCAACGATTCTTCTGAGCTGCGACAGGCCCTGCGACACGCTTCCCGGGGATGCGACAGCGTCTGATGCGACGGCGACACTCTTCTTCGGCGATGCGAGGCGCTTCGGCGATGATGCGACAGCTGCAGCGGCAGCGACACGCTTCTCCGTTGATGCGGCGGCGTCTGATGCAACGTCGATCCTCTTCTCCGGCGATGCGAGACGCTTCGGCGATGATGCGACAGCTGCAGCGGCGGCGACACGCTTCTCCGTTGATGCGGCGGTGTCTGATCCGACGTCGACCCTCTTCTCCGGCGATGCGAGGCGCTTCGGCGGCGACGCTTCTTCTTCGTGAGTCGCGCTTCCAGCTCCTAGCGACACGCAGTCCCTCAGAAAGCCCAGCACAGCAGCAGGCACTTCCAAAAAGACTCTTGGGGAGCTGGTTGGTGAAGTCTGTTGTCCCTGAGACTTCAGCAGGAGGCAAGCTCTATCTCAAGCCCTTGGAGATCCTTCACAAGTTGATGAAAGTACACACAAAGTTCCTCTCTCCTTTCTTTGGCAGTCAGGCAACCACTGCAGGCCAATCCCTCACACTTAGGGATAGTCTCCTCCTCAGTTTCTCTTGTTCCTCTCCTCACAAAGGTTCTTCTTGTTTCCCAAAAGTGATCTAAAGTTCTGGGGTTTGGGTCCCCTCTTTTATACTCATTTTCCCTTTGTTCTCTGAAGGCAGAGAGGCCTTTGCCCAGTCCAAACCAGTTGTGGTCAGTCCTGGAGCACTTTGTTGACAAGACTCCTTCTTTCCTTTGACAGTGTAGGCCAGGGACATCAGACGCACCACAGGAGGTGGAGCCAGCATTGTGGAGGGAAGGCACAGCCCTATTCAGGTCCCAGGTGCAACTCCTCCCACCACATCTCCATGGAGATCTCTCTATTCAGCCCTGTGCTGACTCACCCTGCCTCCTGGAATCCCCCAGCCCCTGTCACTCACAACTCCAGACAAGGAATACACAACCTAGCAGAGGCAGGCTTGGATAGTTAGGCAAGAAAATACCTACTTTCTAAAAGTGGTATTTTCAAACACAGAATGTTAAAACCAACTTCACTAAAAGATGTATTTTATCATTCTGAGTTCAGGCATACTAAATTCGTTTTTCTACCATGTTCCCTGGGTCAGTTAGGATTATAAGATGTTATAATCAAACTGCCCATTCTGGCCTATGGGGAACAGGTAGCCTTGCAATAGTGAAAACGAGAATGGCTGTACTTCACTATTAGGACATGCCACACACACCAGGGCATGTCCTACCTTATCACTTACAATGTGTTTCATGTATGATCATGCATTGGATGAGTTTACAAGCAGACTGCAGGACAGTGTACATTCTGACTGTTTTTGAGGAGATGCCTATTTGTTGCGGGATTGTGATTATTTTGAGAACATCACGGATGTGATGTTGTTGTACATTGTCATCTCACAGTTTACAGATATGACAAATGTGATTGTACAATTTCTACACACAAGCGGCACCAGTTGTGTCCTCTGTTCATTTGTGTGAGTAATGCAGTTTGTACCACATAGTGGTCAATGTTGATGAGCTCAGATTTGTATGTGTGTGTACTGCATTGTGTGATAGTGGCACCTGCAGCATTTGGTTTTACTGTCCGTTATACCTTTCAGGCAGTGAGCCTTTCACTTCTGTGCATTTACAATGCTGAGATGTTGCAAGCTGGGTGGAATATGGGTCTTGGTCAGAGTTGGGAGACTTGTGCATTGTTTGTCATCAAATGTCTTGTTTACGTCAGGGCTTGTATGTACATGAGGATGTGTCGGAGTGTGACCTGCTCCTTTAAGGATGTGATCCACACTCAGCCACCTCAGTGAGGTGGCCTGCACCATGTTAATATGTTGGGCCTGCAGGCATGCTATTCATCATGCACTGTCACTTGCCTTGTCAGTGTGGCTCACGGACACGCAGCTTTGCAGGGTACTGCACATGTGCATGTGTTTTGTGCAAGATTAGTTATGTGTGAGGAGGGCCCCCTTTAGGCACATTGGCAATGAGAGCCTACTTGCTGTTTCAACGTGTGCTGCACTATGTAGTACACATGGGCATCCAGGTAGCTTTGTCTATTGTGATTAGTCTTGTGTGCATGTCGTCCTTCATGTTTTATCTTGCATGCATTGCTTCACTGCCCTCCTGTTGGCTTACCCGTTGTGAATATGGTGCAGCGTGAGTTTCTATTGTTGTTGCTGTCTGAACAGACAGTGTCAACACCCATTACCCTCACGGTTGACGCCACGTGTGGTGTGTAAGTGGTCCGTGCTTTGATGTATGTGCATTTCCTTTTGCCTATTTATGGTGTTCAGGCCTTGTCACCGCCACCCTCACAAGAGATGCAAATGGCAGGGTGATGTGCGTTTGTGTATGTGCCACGCAGCTGCTGACATGGATGATACATGCTGTCCTGGTTCTGGTATTCAATGCCTGGCTTAGCGTGTGGCTGATAACTACCTGACTGCATATTTGTTCACTGACACAGTTGGCTTACCAAGCAGTTAAGTTTAATTGCACATGATGGTGTGATGGGCAACTCACATCAGGACTGATGTGGAATGCTGTTTTCTGTATGGCAGATGAATACACTTGGGGGTGGAGGAGTGCAATTTGACCTAAGGGTTGAGGGTGCCATTTGGGCCTTTGTCATTAATTGTTGCAACTTTGCTATTCTTGCTTGTTGTCATACTTTGGTTGTCATATTGCTTTACAGGCACATTGTGGTTCTGTGAGTATGTCACACAGACAAGGCATGCAGTACATATTTGTGTGACACATTCCTGTTCTGCAATGTCCACGTACTGTGGTGTTGTAGGCATAGCCCCCCTGCTCATTGTATTCCATCGCCCTTTGAGTGAAGTCTGCTGTTTGTGTGCATTTTTGGATGTGCATCTTTTATCCAGCGGCCTACATGGTCACTTTGTTGTGACATTGCATGTGTGTCTGGTATGCAGACTCACTAGATGCTTCCCCACTTGGTGTACACAGGACTGCATCTCATGAACAGGCAAGGGGGCACATTGCCTGGAGATGCGGGAGGATGTCAGAATTTCCCCCTTGCCTCATCAACACGCATATACAAATCGTCTGCACAAGGACGCATCTCTCTCTGATGCCAAAATGAGGATGCACTGTGAATGTGACTGATCATGTGCACGAGTAGGCATGCCACCACCAATGTCAGTACATCTGCAACATTGGGCATGTGTGTCTGAGTTGTGTGCAGGAATGTGCATGTGCATATAGGTGTACTTTACTGCACATACACAACCTAGCGGTGTGTGGGCTCCTTCATTTGAGGCAACTCTTGTGGATTATGTTTAACAGCTAGCCTAGCCGTGAAGGAGCTCCGCTACGTCAGTAGACCTGGATGATGCCAAGCGGTGTTCGTCAGTTACAGGACGGGAGCTGGTAATCAGGGCAGGAAGGTGCGTGTGCTAGTACTGAAAGCTGACAGAGCAACCCACTGCAGTGTTATTTTAAAATAATTCACTGGACTGCTTGACGGCTCACATGAGCAAAACAAGTTTGCACTACGAGGACCAGGAGGCCATGCGAGCGGCCGCGCCCACTTGGGCAGGGAACTCATTTAAATTGAAGTGCACCATCGATCTCGCACACCAGTGTTAATGAGCCTATGACAAAGGGCAGGGGGCCAGAAACGCGTTGGCTGGACTGATATGCTGTGCGCTTCCAGTTTACTTGCACTGCAGCCCTGATTAAATCTGAAGAGCTTTATTTACACTTGTGTGGGTTCCTTCATTTGAGGCAACTCTTGTGGATTATATATATATATTCCGAATTGAGGATCTTTGGTGTACAAAATAATTTAACGGCAATCCAGCCGTGGAAGCTGCACCACCCCAAAGGAGGGGGCCATGGAGAAACAGAACTGTTCCAAGTCTCCCAATGGAAATCGGACGGCAAGAGAACGTAACATTTCATTTCTCGGAGGCCCACTAAAGGCAGTGACAGCACATTAATTTTGTATGAGAAGCACAGAACCTACTAAGGAAAATAATTTTAGAAAAGACACTGCAAAGCTCACGAAGAGAAAAACAACTTAATACTACAACTCCCAGCGTGCAGTACAAACTGAAATAACCTGCTGCTAATTAAAGAGCGTCATAAATACCAACAGGCTGGAGTAAGTGGCTTTTCTGTGTAATCTGCGCCGATACAATGCAATGCCTGTGAACAAGGAGTTCATAACTCCGAAACGCGTAAGGCAAGAAAATATTTCCGCGAGATGCAATGTTTTGTTTGCCCACATTAATCCAGCTTTGAGTGCGCTTCCGAATTGAGGATCTTTGGTGTACAATATATATATATATATATATACATATACATATGAATATATATATTCACTGAAAAAAACAAAGATAACAGGGATGTTATAGTTAGAGTCATATTTCACTCGTACAAAACCTGTGAAATTTAGCAGTTATAGTTATCTGAGCTAACTAAAACTCACGCCCCCACAATGCACTGCTTATGACCTCAAATATTACATTCCTCATGACATGGTCAGTGACATCACTGATGACATCTCAAATGGCATCACTGATGACATCACTGATGACATCATCCAGTGACAGTGAGTGTTTTTATAAAGTTTATGAGTGTTAAATGTATATACCAAGGTGTATTGGTGAATAAGTGGGTGTATGAGTGCCTGTATGAGTGATTCAGTGGGTGCATGACTGACTGTATAGGTGAGTGATTATGTGTCTCAGTGAATGTCTGGGTGACTGGTTGTGTGAATGTTTGTATCAGTCTAGTAGTTGATGTCTAAGTGGTACATTGTGAGTTGCGGATCCAGCGTGACTCCCGCCGAAAATGTTTTAAAAAATGCTTTTTTGGCCTGGGGGTCAGGGTGTTTTCTTTTCTTTTAACCATTTTTCTTGTGGCTTGGTTCAACCTATTATTTTGCTGCGTCTACCCTATGCAGGCTTACTCAAACTGAGTTTTATGACAAATTTGATTTAAAGTGATCAGGTTTTATGTGTTATAAAATTGCACTCTGTATCTTGATTTTCACATGTTTTAATGTTTTATGACTCTACACTGTTTATTTTCTGTGTATATCTGTGTTTTTGCTGATGTTTTATCTTCTATGGCTTTTAGCCAAATAAAAGTATTTGGCTGACTGAGTGACTCATTTACAGGCATTGTGGGAAACTCACAACTCCAGAGCTCTCAATCGTGGCCCGTTATAAACACTGGAAAGGACCACAATTGGGAGATTTGGAGTTGAGCCCAAGGGCATTGCAGGTTTCTGATAGTTTCTGTCGATGGGTTCAAATATTTTCCCCTGTGCTGCCCCACCACTTTAATTTGGCAGCAGCCGCCTCCGATGGTCTGAAAAAAGATGTTGAATGGTGCTGGGGGTATGAACTTTTATCTCAATGGTAATAAGGAAAGAATTTACTCTTAAAGCAGAATAAAATCTTCTTGATACACAGCTATACTCCAACGAATTGGTATTTCTGTTTTTCCAGGCATCTACCAGCTTCATTTGTGTTTTAAAATTTCTCATGCTTGTCACTACTTTAAGATTATTTTTTCTTATGTGGATATATGGAGTCTATTTTAGATTTTAGATTAAATTAATTCACCTTGGCTGTAGGGGCTCCCGTCATGTACTACAGCTGAGATTCAGCTTCCGAGGTGGAGTCTCTCTCCTTCCATACATGCTATGGCCCTGAAGCCAGATGCAGGATGCTGACTCCCAAATCAATCAGGCGTAGATTTCTGAGGAATGCTGTGGCAATTGAGTGGAGTGCTACACCATCACTTATTTGAAAGCTGATAAGTGGTTCTGGCAGCTGTTATCAAATTCAGCTTATGTCCTGTTGTTTGGACCATTTTGCGGCACTGAGCTGACTTACAATTGAGGGAAGAGAGTCTGTCTATAGTTGATGGCTCCCTGAGGCATGATTACGGAGGATGCCTACAGTTAGAAAGAGTTCTTACTTGCCTAACAGTTTAACTTCTCTCTATCATCCTACAGCCAACATAAGTGGCCCGGGTAGAGTTGGAATTGATAACTTTGCATGACCCAGGTAAATGCAGTCTGGCAGCCAGAAGTTAGAGTGAGTGGCCAGCCCTTTCTGGTTTGCTAACAGGTTCTGAATTTTGCCCTGTCCTAGGTACGGCTTGCTAATTTCTTGCTTAGTGGTTGGTATTTGTTGCTGATATGTGCAATCATTTATTGGCATTTACAGAAATTCCTGAATTAGGTGGCCTCCACTCAGGCGGCTAAATCTGTCTTGTAGCAAGAGTGGCAGAGTCTTATTGATGGTTCAATTTATATAGTGAACTAGGCCTTTTTCTATTTTGCAGATGAAGACATACTCATTTCGGGGCTCCAACAAGAAGACTATATCAGCCTCCGAGGCCTCTAAAAAGACGAGTACAAACAAGACAAGCATTGCAATAGAAAAACATTGACTTTGGAAAAAATTGGTTGACATCTTTGCTAAAAATGAAGGCCATGGGCAATACTGCTGGGAATTCAAAGCCTACTTCTTTTCCTTTGGGCACGCCTAGTATGTAAGACTGATAATAAAGGTTTCTTCTGGCATAATATATACTTCTGCAACCAATACATGGTCTATGTACATAGAATATGACAACACCAATTAGCTCATTCAATAAATGATTAATCATTTATTGAATGAGCTAATTGGTGTTGTCATATTCTTTGTACATAGACCATGTATTGGTTGCAGATACATTGTGAATATTTTCCACTGTGACTATCTCTTTTGTACCACTATTTACCCGAGTCCAGTGGTCTTTCGGGTTACCCCATTGATACGAAACTCATAATATATACTTCAGCTCAACAGTTGGCACCCCAGTCTTACAATACATTAGGGAGGAGGGGTCAATCTGACTAGCTTATACTTTATTTGTCAACTGTCCAAGTTCTGGACCAAATCCCTAATGCTCAGTAAGCTCTGAGGATTTGAGAATGAGCTCAGCATCTGCACATGCAACTGATAAAATTGCTGAAGCCAAGGTGTTGGATGTTCAGACTGTTCAAGACTGTCTTCTGCTGCAATTTTCATCTTTGGCTTTAGGTTCTCATGCTAATATTGGGCCCTTGTTGTTTGGCTGAGACGAACATAGGAATCTCTTGCAGTCTTTATTCAAACATTAAAAATGATTTTGTCTGAGATTGGTGATATGAAAGCATCTCAAGCTCAAGTAATATCATGATCATGTGAAAAGGATAGATGAAAAATGTATACAGTTTTCTGCTCGGTTTGATCTGGTAGAGCAAAGAGTTTCTGCAATTGAAGATAATCTTGGCTTGCATTAGAAAACTGCTGAATAAACAAAACAAGTTATCACTGTTTTCAAGCTCAAACTGGAAGAGTTAGAAAATCACTTTCACAGGTCCAATCTACTCTTTCTCTGGGTGCCCAAACACAAAGGAATTCAGGAGAGACTATTCAGTTGGTAACAGATTTAATAAGAACTCATAGTCTTCCTGACTGTACAGGAGGCCTTTCAATAATTTGAGTAGATCTGGTCCCCAATCAGAAAATTCCCTGACTAAATATCCTTGTACTATTTAAGTTAATTTTGGGGTCTACCGAATCAAAGAACAGATTCTCTTGAAAGTTTTGAGTTTGAAAGTGTTTAGGGGATGTGAGCTTTCATGTCCGTTCAGATAAGTCAATATCGTGTGCACAGCAGAGGAAAGAGTTAAATGGTCGGCTGGACTAATTTAAAGTTTTCTGAAAACGAACTTTTCAAACATTTTCAGACCTTTGTTTCAGTATCAGAAGCCAGTGATTTTCTTAAGACGCATCAGAAGAAAGGAAATATTTTTTTGAGGTTAAAGGATGTGTATCTTATATGTGTTGGTACCACTAATGTAACATGATATCACTATCAGCAAGGTTTTTTTGATTTAAGCCATTAGTGCATGGTAATATTTCTTGGTGGTGAGTAGTGGGAGGTATCCCTGCTCGGGTGGCAGAATCAAGATGCAGGAACAGGGCACCTTTTTCAATTAGACTGGGAGTGGCATTTGGGTAGTAACTGGTAAATCCTTGATGGTCACATTGTAGGAGGGTTGGGATTTGCAGTATAAAAAGAGGTATGGCTGGATTAATTGTTATTTAAATATTTCTTCTTTGCATTGGATTTACACAGCACTTTATAAGGCTTATTGGAGAAAAAGTGTTTGTTTATGCGTACTTTACATTATGCACTTTTACATAATGTTTGGTTTACTTAAATTTAAATACACTTTACTCCATGCACTGCAGGCACGTTCATCAAATTAGGTGGGAAATTACCTAAGTTTATGATTAGATTTAAGTAATAATAAGGTTGAAGGTAAGTTTGTTTTACCTCAGAATATATCAGTGGGGTTTTGATTTTTTGAGAAGAAATGTGGGAAGTTTAAAAAACTATCTACTCGATGGTAGATAAGTTGAAGATTGTTTCATTCAACATTAATGGGCTAAATAATAAGAGGAAGGCGTAGGCTATTGACACATGGGTTTTGTCTCATAATCCAGCTGTTGTTATGCTTCAAGAGACCCATATTTCATCTACTAAAATAACCAAGTTGAGGATATTCAAGACATGGTTGGGATTTAGGTATTTTCTCTCTGTAGGGGCAGCCCATAAAGACGTAGATATTTTTATCACTAACAAACTCGGCTCTTAGATACATTCAAAGCATCATGATAAGGAAGGTTGCTGGTGCTGGGTTAATTTTGCTATTGTTTCTACCTGCTTGATATCGTCTTTTAAGGCCGAATAGAAAATAATCCTGAACCATTTATTAGACTTTTTCAATCCCTTATCACAGTCCCTGGTAGAATTGTGATTGAAGGGAATTCCAGTTTCCTACAGGCTCGAGTTTTAGACTCTATGGGCCTCATTACGATGTCGGTTGGAAAGGCTCTGAAAGGCATTCGGATTGTCCGAATCCGTGTCGGGGCCCGTGTTTCCGACCGACTCGGAAACATTTCTGACCGACTGATTACGATGGTAGGTAACCGTTCGGTCCTTCCGACTCGGTTCCGACCGGCATTCGGAGGAACAGAGTCGGTCGGAGCCGACTCGTGCAGCTCTATGGACCGCGTTTCTGACCGACAGATTACGATGTTGGATTTGGACAGCCTTTCTGACTCGGTTTGTCCGACACAGATCGGCTGTTGAAATCCGACTTTGGGGGCCCGTAGCAGGCCCCCTTTCAACTGGAGGCCTCCGGTTGGGGCACGTGGGGGTGCCCATGGGACCCCTCTTTGCAACCATGCTTAGTGTGGCAGGCACCATGGGGTGCCCGCCACAGGGTGCATGGTTTTCTGCAACATCCCTTTCTTCAATGGGAGCCTGTGTTGTCGGTCGGAGCACAGTCAATGGGAGTCTGACCAAACGGTGTTCGGAACCATCGTAATCGGACAGTCGGACTCCCCGAACCCGAGTCGGTCAGAAACTATTCCGACACCGAGTTGGTTGGAATGCTTTCGAACCGACATCATAATGAGGCCCTAAGATGTTAAATAAGAAACAATACAAGCCTAAAAGAATAAAATTGCAAGAAATTTGATATGTATCAGAGAGATTTAAAACCAGTCGATTAATGGAGAGTGACCTTTCCAGCTAAAGAGGAATATACATGTATTTTGGCCAGATTTAAATCCCCTACCCTTATTTACTTTTTTCTGTTCACTTCTTATATTAAAGTTTACCATATGATGGTGTTTCCAAATGGGTTCTCTGATCATTCATCTCCAGAGATTCAATTAACGAGCTGTGAAAGATCATGCTCTGCTAAAAGATGCGTTTTTAATAAACTTTATTTTGAAGATAACAATTGAGTGGAAGAAATAAAAGTAAAGATCACTAAATGCTTTTTACGGAATCAAGATTCAACCACAGTAGCTATGGAGTGGGTCTGCGTTTAAAGCAAGTATACCGCCAGGGAAAATGTCAAAAGATATTTTTTAGAGACAATTCGAAGGCAGCTAAAATAGGGCTTAAACTACAGATTCAGATTGATTGTGAAATATTTTACTTCATGACAGTAGGAAAATAAAAATACTCTTGATCAGTCTAGAGCCAAATTACGTATTATTATGCAGAGAACTATGCAAACAATTCAACTTATTTGATAGAGCTATATGAGGAAAGCAATTATGCAGGGAAATGTCTGGCTTACAAACTCAGCAAAACAAATCTAAGAATTAAATTTAGACCTCAAGATGCCAGAGATATGGTATATTTTTAATGATCAAGAACAAATACATAGATTCTTCCTGGAACTTTACGAACAAATATATAGTCCTGCCCAAGTAGTTGATTATGATAAATTAAATTCATTTTTGATCTACTTTGTATTCCAAGATTTACTCTAGAAGATGTTGCTTTAATATTAGTGACATTTACTATGCAAGAGCTGGAAGATGTAAGTTTGCCTTGTTGGAAGGAGTGTGGCTCAAATGGCTAGCCAGCTGAATTTGTTACAATGTCTGCTAGTGTCCTGAGTACCCATCTTTTAAAACTGGTTGACAACATCCTTTCTGTAGGCACAACCCCCTTCTTTTAATGCAGAGATAGTAGCTTTTTGTAAAAAAAACCAAAAAAAAACCAGGAGGATCTAAACTCGTATTGTCGAATTTCAGTATTAAATTTGGATTATAAAATTGTTATGAAGCGGACAGCAAATATGTTTAATGGGATTGTAGATAAACTAATCCACTAGGGTGAAAATGGTTTTATAGCAGGGCCCCAACTATATACGAATTGTTTAATTGAAGCCTTGGATAATTTTACTGTTAAACAAATTCCTGAAATGATCTTTTAATTGGATACTGAGAAGGCTTTTGACCTTGTGACCTGAGACTCTGTTATTTATACTGGGATAATTTGGATTTCCCTCTCACATCACAACGGTCATATAGAATCTATAGAAGGGGTAGAGTTTAGGTTGATTTTAAATATATCCGAGGCAGGAATAGTAAAGTTTAAAGACGTACCAGGCAAATTTGCCTCCTGTTCCCTATAATGTTTTCCCTTTTTATCCCCTTCGCTGCTAGGCCTTTTCCTCCCATTTGCCAAGCCTTTCTTTGGCTATTTGGGGTAGTTCGCGCTTAGGCCCCTGTAGCTTTTTGACCACATAAGGTATCCAAGCCAAATTTGCGTCCTTTTCTTCCACCATCATGGGAATTTTGAAGGTACCCAGGGTTTGTTGATTCCCCAGGAGGTGACCCAGAAATTAGCCAAAATACAGCAAAGCAAAAGTTTGTTGTTTTTTGGGGGAAAAATGGGAAAAAAGTGCTGCAGAAGAAAGCATCTGTTTTTTCCCTGCAAATGGTGTCAACAAATGGTTTGTGGTGCTGAAATCACCATCTTCCCAGCTTTCAGGGACAGACAGACTTTGTCAGAAAACCTAAATTATTTTACACAGTTTTGGCATTTTACTGGGACATAGCCTATTTTTTGCTACTTTTTGTGCTTTAAACCTCCTTTCAGTTAGTGGTAGAAATGGGTGTAAAAGCAACAATAGATCCTGGAAAGCCATACATTTCTGAAAAGTAGACAACATTCTGATTTCAGCAAGGGGTCACTTGTGTAGATACTTCAAGGTTTGTTTATAGAAACTAACATTTGAAAATAAGTAAAATTTAAAATGTATCGAAAAAAACAGCCATTTGTGCCAACGTTTTCACCTGTAACTTCTTCTAAATATGACAGATATTTTAAAGCAATAAACCGTTACATCCACTGGACTCTTCTGGTTGTGGGGATATATAGGACTTGTAGGTTCACTAAGAACCCGAGGAACCTAGAGCCAATAACTGAGCAGCATCTCACAATGGTATTTTTATTGAGTTCTGGGTATATAGCTATTCATTTGGTAAAATATAAAGAGTGAAAAATAGGTATCAAAGACACCTATGTACTTCTGAAATAGGAATAAAATATAGAATTTAGAAACAGTAGCTATTTGCACATCTCTGAAACTGTGGGTACCCATAGCAGCATGTGAATTATAGGACATTTTTCAAAGTGACTTATTTTTTACACATTGTCTTACATTTGGAAGGCAGAAATGCATTGAAAGTCAATAGGTAATAACAGTTGCTCAACAATTCTGTATTTCCATAAGTCTCCCGATAAAAATGTTACCTCACTTGTGCGGGTAGGCCTAGTGCTCGCGACAGGAAACAGGCCAAAATGCAACATGGACACTCCACATTTTTACAGTGAAAACAGACCCTTTTTTTGCAAAGGGCCTAGCTGTGGATTTTGAACCTTAGCTCTGCCGGCACCTAGGGAAATGTAGCAAACCTATACATATTTGAAAACTAGACACCCAGAGGAATCCAGGATGGGGTGGCTTCAGTGGCTCTCACCAGGTTCTGTTACCCAGGATCCCTTGCAAACCTCAAACTTTGTCAAAAAACCACATTTTCCTCACATTTCTGTGATGGAAAGTTCTGGAATCTGTGTGGATCCACAAAATTCTACCCACCCCGCATTCCCCAAAATCTTCCGAAAAAAATGGTACCTCACTTGTGTGGATAGGCCTAGTGCCCGCAGCAGGAAACGGCCCAAAACGCCACATGGACACACCTCATTTTTACAGTGAAAACTGACCCTTTTTTTGCAAAGTGCCTAGCTGTAGATTTTGAACCCTAGATCTGCCGGCACCTAGGGAAACCTAGCAAACCTATATATTTTTGAAAACTAGACACCCTAGGGAATCCAGAATGGGGTGACTTGTGTGGCTCTCACCAGGTTCTGATACCCAGAATCCCTTGCAAACCTCAAACTTTGTCAAAAAAAAATAATTTTCCTCATATTTCTGTGATGGAAACTTCTGGAATCTGCATGGATCCACACAATTCCACCCACCCCGCATTCCGCAATGTCTTCCGATAAAAATGGTACCTCACCTGTGTGGGTAGGCCTAGTGCCCGTGACAGGAAGAGGCACAAAACGCAGCGTGGACACACCACATTTTTACAGTGAGAACTGATGCTTTTTTTGCAAAGTGCCTAGCTGTAGATTTTGAACCCTAGCTCTGCCGGCACCTAGGGAAACCTAGCAAACCTATATATTTTTGAAAAGTAGACACCCAGGGGAATACATGAGGGGGTAACCTGTTTGGCTCTCACCAGGTTCTGTTACCCAGAATCCCTTGCAAACCTCATTCTTTCTCAAATAAAACACATTTTCCCCACATTTCTGTGATGGAAAGTTCTGGAATCAGCGTCGATCCACAAAATTCCACCCACCCAGCATTTCCCAAAGTCTTCCGATAAAAATGGTACCTCACTTGTGTGGGTTGGCTAGTGGCTGCGACAGGAAACGTCCCAAAACCCAACGTGGACACACCACATTTTCACAGTGAAAACTGACCCATTTTTTGCAAAGTGCCTAGCTGTGGATTTTGAACCCTAGATCTGCCGGCACCTAGGGAAACCTAGCAAACCTATACATTTTTGAAAACTAGACACCCAGGGAAATCCAGGATGGGGTGACTTGTGTGGCTCTCACCAGGTTCTGTTACCCAGAATCCCTTGCAAACCTCAAACTTTGTCAAAAGAAACACATTTTCTTCATATTTATGTGATGGAAAGTTATGGAATCTGCGTGGATCCACAGAATTCCACCCACCCCGCAGTCCCCAAAGTCTTCCAATAAAAATGGTACCTCACTTGAGTGGGTACGCGTAGTGCTCGCGACAGTAAACTGCCCTAATCGCAACGTGGACACACCACATTTTACAGTGAAAACCGACCCTTTTTTTGCAAAGTGCCTAGCTGTGGACTTTGAACCCTAGCTCTGCCGGCACCTAGGAAAACCTAGCAAACCTATACATTTTTGAAAACTAGACACCCAGGGAAATCCAGGATGGGGTGACTTGTGTGGCTCTCACCAGGTTCTGTTACCCAGAATCCCTTGCAAACCTCAAACTTTGTCAAAAGAAACACATTTTCTTCATATTTATGTGATGGAAAGTTATGGAATCTGCGTGGATCCACAGAATTCCACCCACCCCGCAGTCCCCAAAGTCTTCCAATAAAAATGGTACCTCACTTGAGTGGGTACGCGTAGTGCTCGCGACAGTAAACTGCCCTAATCGCAACGTGGACACACCACATTTTTACAGTGAAAACCGACCCTTTTTTTGCAAAGTGCCTAGCTGTGGACTTTGAACCCTAGCTCTGCCGGCACCTAGGAAAACCTAGCAAACCTATACATTTTTGAAAACTAGACACCCAGGGGAATCCCGGAGGGGGTGACTTGAGTGGCTCTCACCAGGTTCTGTTACCCATAATCCCTTGCAAACCTCAAACTTTGTAAAAAAACAACAAATTTTCCTCAAGTTTCTGTGATGGAATGTTCTGGAATCTGCATGGATCCACAAAATTCCACCCACTCCGCATTCCTCAAAGTCTTCCAATAAAAATGGTACCTCACTTGTATGGGTAGGCCTAGTGCCTGTGACAGGAAGCGGCCCAAAACGCAACGTGGACACACCACATTTTTACAGTAAAAACTGACCCTTTTTTTGCAAAGTGCCTAGCTGTGGATTTTGACCCTAGCTCTTCCGGAAGCTAGGGAAACCTAGCAAACCTACACATTTTTTTAATGAGACACCCAAGGAAATCCAGGAGGGGGTGACTTGTCTGGCTCTCACCAGGTTCTGTTACCCAAAATCCCTTGCCAACCTCAAACTTTGTAAAAAAAAAAAAAAAGAAATCCTCATATTTCTGTGATGTAAAGTTCTGGAATCTGCGTGGATCCACAAAATTCCACCCACCCCGCATTCCCCAAAGTCTTCCAATAAAAATGGTACCTCACTTTTGTGGGTAGGCCTAGTGCCCGCTACAGGAAACGGCCCCAAACGCAACATGGAGACACCACATTTTCACAGTGAAAACTGACCCTTTTTTTGCAAGGTGCCTAGCTGTGGATTTTGAACCCTAGCTCTGCCGGCACCTAGGGAAACCTAGCAAACCTATACCTTTTTGAAAGCCAGACACCCAGGGGAATCCAGGAGGGGGTGACTTGTCTGGCTCTCACCAGGTTCTGTTACTCAGATCCCTTTTAAACCTTAAACTTTGTAAAGAAATAAAAACACCTTTTCCTCACATTTCTGTGATGGAAAGTTCTGGAATCTGCATGGATCCACAAATTCTACCCACCCCGCATTCCCCAAAGTCTTCCAATAAAAATGGTACCTCACTTCTGTGGATAGGTCTAGTGCCCACGACAGGAAACAGCCCAAAACGCAACGTGGAGACACTACATTTTTAAAGTGAAAACTGACCCTTTTTTGCAAAGTGCCTAGCTGTGGATTTTGAACCCAAGCTCTGCTGGCACCACGGGAAACCTAGCAAACCTATACATTTTTGAGAACCAAACACCCATGTGAATCCAGGAGGGGGTGACTTGTCTGGCTCTCACCAAGTTCTGTTACTCAGAATCCCTTGCAAACCTCAAACTTTGCAACAAAAAAAAACACATTTTCCTCACATTTCTGTGATGGAAAGTTCTGGAATCTGCGTGGATCCACAAAATTCCACCCACCCCGCATTCCACAAAGTCTTCCAATAACAATGGCACCTCACTTGTGTGGGTGGGTCAAGTACCTGCGACAGGCAAGGGCCCAAAACATATTGAGGAGACATCAAAATTACCTATCATAAAATGACATGGTTTTGCAGGGGGGTCATCTGGTTTTCTGGCCCCGGGCTCGCGGCCATCTACAGAAACCTACCAAACCCAGACATTTCTGGAAACTAGACACCCTGGGGAGTCTAGGGAGGTATGGCTTGCTTGGATCCCCCAACGTTTCCCTACCCAGAATCCCCTGCAAACCTCAAATTTTGCTGAAAAAAATCAAACGTTTCTCAAATTTCTGTGTGGGAAAGTTGTAGGATCACCGGGCTCACACGAATTTCCTACCACCTAGCGTTCCCCTAGGGCTCCCGATAAAAATGGTACCTCACTCGTGTGGGTGGGTCAAGTACCCGCGACAGGCAAGGGCCCAAACGTATTGAGGAGACATCAAAATTACCTATCATAAAATGACATGGTTTTGCTGGGTGGCACCTGGTTTTCTGGCCCCGGGCTCGCGGACATCTAGGGAAACCTACCAAACCCAGACATTTTGGGAACCTATACACCCTGGGGAGTCCAGGGAGGTATGGCTTGTGTGGATCCCCCAATGTTTCCCTACCCAGAATTCCCTGCAAATCTCAAATTTTGCTGAAAAAATCAAATTTTTCTCAAATTTCTGTGTGGGAAAGTTGTAGGATCACCGGGCACACACAAATTTCCTACCACCTTGCGCTCCCCCCAGGGCTCCCGATAAAAATGGTACCTCACTCGTGTGGGTGGGTCAAGTACCCGCAACAGGCAAGGGCCCAAAACGTATTGAGGAGACTTCAAAATTACCAATCATAAAACGACCTGGTTTTACAGGGGAGGGGGGCACTTGGTTTTTTGGCCTCTGACTCGCGGCCATCTAGGAAAACCTATGAAATCCACACATTTCTGAAAACTAGACACCCTGGGAAGTCCAGGGAGGTATGGCTTGCATGGATCCCCCAAAGTTTTCCTTCCGAGAATCCACTACAAACCTCAAATTTAGCTGAAAAAAAATCACTTTTTCCACACATTTTTGTGTGGGATCACCGTGCCGGCACAAATGTCCTACCACCTAGCATTCCCCTTGGTCTCCCGAGTAAAATGATACTTCACCGTGTGGCTGTCCAATGCAGAATTGGCTAAAAACGTATTTAAAAAAAAATTGTGCTTAGAATTCGCTGTGCTATACCCGTAACCCTTATGTTTTTGGCCCTTAACAGTCAAAGACCCTTGGCCCACCCACACAAGTGAGGTAGCATTTTACTCAGAGAACAAGGGGAACACTGGGTGGAAGGACATTTGTGCCGGCATGGTGATCCCACACAAAAATGTGTGGAGAAAGGGATTTTTTCAGCGAAAGTTTGAGGTTTACAGGGGATTCTCGGTAGGGAAACTTTGGGGGATCCACGCATGCCATACCTCCCTGGACTCCCCAGGATGTCTAGTTTTCAGAAATATGTGGGATTGGTCAATTTCCCTAGATGTCCGCGAGTCCGGGGCCAAAAACCCAGGTGCACCCCCTGCAAAACCAGGTTGTTTCATGATAGGTAATTTTGAAGTCTCCACAGTACGATTTGGGTGATTTCCTGTTGTGGCCACTATGGCAACCCACACAAGTGAGGTACCATTTTTATCGGGAGACCTGGGGGAATAGTGGGTGGTAGGAAATTTGTGTCAGCCTGGTGATCCCACAACTTTCCCACACAGAAATTTGAGAAAAAAGTGATTTTTTCAGCTAAATTTGAGGTTTGCAGGGGATTCTGGGTAGGAAAACGTTGGGGGATCAATGCAAGACATACCTCCCTGGACTCCACCGGGTGTCTAGTTTTCAGAAATGTATGGTTTTGGTAGGTTTCCATAGATGGCCACCGAGCCCGAGGCCAAAAACCCAGGTGACCCCCCCCTTGCAAAACCAGGTTGTTTTGTGATAGGCAATTTTGATGTCTCCTCAATACGTTTTGGGCCCTTGCCTGTCGCGGGTACTTGGGCCACCCACACGAGTAAGGTATCATTTTTATCGGGAGATCTGGGAAAATGCTGGGCGGTAGGAAATTTCTGTCGGCCCGGTGATCCCACAACTTTCCCACACAGAAATTTGAAAAAAAAGTGAAATTTTCAGCAAAATTTGAGGTTTGCAGGGGATTCAGGGTAGGAAAACATTGGGGGGTCCATACAAGCCATACCTCCCTGGACTCCCCTGGGTGTCTAGTTTTCAGAAATGTGTGGGTTTGGTAGTTTTTCCTAGATGGCCGCTAAGCCCGTGGCCAATAACCCAGTTGACCCCCCTTACAAAACCAGTTCGTTTTGCGATAGGCAATTTTGATGTTTCCTCAATTCTTTTGGGCCCTTGCCTGTTGCAGGAACTTGGGCCACCCACACGAGTGAGGTACCATTTTTATCGGGAAACCTGGGGGAATGCTGGGTGGTAGGAAATTTGTGTCGGCTCGGTGATCCCACAACTTTCCCACACTGAAATTTGAAAAAAAGTGAAATTTTCAGCTAAATTTGAGGTTTGCAGGGGATTCAGGGTAGGAAAACATTGGGGGGTCCATACAAGCCATACCTCCCTGGACTCCCCTGGGTGTCTAGTTTTCAGAAATGTGTGGGTTTGGTAGTTTTCCCTAGATGGCCGCCGAGCCTGGGGTCAAAAACCCATCTGACCCCCCTTGCAAAACCAGGTTGTTTTGTGATAGGCAATTTTGGTGTCTCCTCAATATGGTTTGGGCCCTTGCCTGTCACGGGTACTTGGGCCACCCACACAAGTGAGGTACCATTTTTATCGGGAGACCTGGCATTCCGGATGGTAGGTAAATTGTGTTTTTTCTGACACCAGAAGATTGTGACATAATAATGCAAGAAAAATGTGTGACCTTAGTCACATTTTGAGGTTTGCATGGCATTGGCATTGTGAGTAAAAAAACTTGTTGGGATCCATGAGAGGCACACCCAGTACTCCCAATTTTTTTGGTTTACAAAAATATCTAAAGTTGGTAAATTTTCCCTAGAGACAATCTACACCTTTGCACAGAAAGACAAATAAGACAAATATGACTGCCTATCCATCTGTTCCTCAAGTACACACTCATACTGGTTGGATTTGGCACGATGGTGAGTGAAAGGTTCAAAATGTATATGTTAATAACAAGAGATTTCACAAAAAGGAAATGCACTGTTAATAATTAAAAGGTTAAAACCCTGAACCAATGACTCACAGCTCGTGAGCTGTAAAGCCACGACCAGGCACCAACCTCTTTACAGGCCATTCATACACCTTTCACACTTGACACACACGTTCACGCCACCAGCTGCGGCCCCAGCACATTACAACACTCACATCAACAGACAATGTAGAGACAATGTACACCCTGGCAGAGAAAGACAGAAAAGACAAATATTACTTTAAAAGAATTATTCCTTAAGTACACACACATACTGGTTGGATTTGGCACAAGGGCGAGTGAAGGTTCAGAGCGTAAAATTTTATTAAAAAGAGATTTCACAAAAAGGAAATGCACTGTTAATAATTAAAAGGTTAAGAACCTGAACCTATGACTCACAGCTCGTTAGCTGTAAAGCCACGGCAAGGCACCAACCTCTTTACAGGCCATTCACACACCTTTCAGCTGTGACACACATGACCGTTCAGACCGCCAGCCGCGGGCCCAGCAAATTACAACATTCACATGAACAGCCAGCGCCATTCAAGAGCCCATCACTTTCATACACCCACATGACTGACACAGCAATCCCACGACTGGTGGTTGACATAGTGTGTGCAGTGGCATTTGGCTAGCAGTGTTTAATGACCAGCAGCAATTCACTACTCACACACTGTCAGCCAAACGCCAGTCCACCCACACCGCCAGAAAAGCACCAGCCCACACACACTGCCAGCCAAGCGCCAGCCCATGCACACTGCCAGCCAAGCACCAGCCCACCCACACCGCCTGTCAAGTGCCAGCCCACACACACCGCTAGCCAAGCACCAGCCCATGCACACCGCCAGCCAAGCGCCAGTCCACGCGCACCGCCAGCCAAGCACCAGTCCACGCACACCACCAGCCAAGCGCCAGTCCACGCACACCACCAGACAAGCGCCAGTCCACGCACACCGGCAGCCAAGCACTAGTCTACGCACACCACCAGCCAAGCACTAGTCCACGCACACATCATCACATTTCTTTTAACAAGAAAGAAAACACAAACCCATTGGAACTAGATACAAAACTATAACTACAAACACAACAGCAGTAACTAAAGGCATCATTCTAATGCCAACCGTGAAACTGAACATCTATAAAACCATACAGACCAGGCAGTATACACTATTAGACTCACGGTTGCTCCCAAAAACTCTTTTGAGTGTGATACAATCTAAAACATGTGGGCACACACAGACCAGGATTAGCAGGACAATCAGCACAGTGCATACGACTCTCCTTCTGCATACCTCTTTGCAAACAGACTCTACAACTCTTACAGGGATTGTTTTTTTGGGTGTGGGAGGTATTAAATCAGGAAAGTGGCGATCTTTCAATCTAGAACCATCCTCCACCACTCCATATCTAGGGACACTTGCCTGTTCCACTACAACAAGGCTGCTTTCACAGACTCCTGAAACTGAACAAAAGTCATCTTTGATGCAGGAGAACACTCCTTGAACACACCAAAAGCATTAAAAGTTGCTAAATTGAAGAGATGGATGGCCAACTTCTTATACCAAATGTAAGCCTTACGAACAGCAGTGTAAGGTTCCAACCTCTGATCTACTCTATTGTCACCACCCATGTGCTTATTGTAGTCTACAGTGCACACAGGTTTGCGCACTACAGCAACCTGACCCCAAACAGTCACAGGTGAAGTACTGTCATCATGGATGGTAGTCAGCATGTACACATCCCTCCTGTCCACAAATTTCACAGCTGACAGTTCCTCACTACGCAAGGCACTGCACTGGCCCCTCTGAAGCTTTTAGCAAACAAGCTCTTTTGGGTAACCTTTACGGTTAGAGCGGATTGTGCCACAAGCAAGAGGGTCCACTTTGAACAATTCCTTAAACAATTACACAGCAGTGTAGAAGTTTTCGAGGTACAAATGGTGATCTTTGTTAAACAGTCCTCTAGAAAGTTCCCACACAATTTTCTATGAAACTCCTAAAGTGGACGGACAACCAGGGGGGTCAATAGTGGAATCTCTACCAGTGTACACCCGGAAATTATAGACATATCCTGTCCTACTCTCAGACAACATATACATCTTAATTCCATAACGTGCCCTCTTGCTAGGAATGTACTGTCTAAAAACCAAATGGCCCTTAAACAGGACCAAAGACTCATCAACAGCTATTTCTTTCCCTGGAGTATAGATCTCTGAAAATCGATCTACAAAGTGTTCAAGAACAGGCCGAATCTTAAAAAGACAGTCACAGTCAGGGTGATCTTGTGGCAACGCCAAAGCATTATCAACAAAATGCAGCATCTGAAGCAAAAGTAAATACCGATCACGACTCATAATTGCAGGAAATATAGCTGTTGCCATCAATGGACTGGTAGACCAATATAAAGCCAGGGAAGGCTTCCTTACCAAGCCCATCAAAAAAGTCAAACCCAAAAACTTCTTCATCTCATCCAGATTTGTGGGAGTCCACCGGGTAGCTCTAGAGCAGGGCCTAAGTCTGGCACTGTTGTCCCTCAAATACTGTTCAGCATACAAATTAGTCTGCTCAACAATCTCAGCCAAAAATACATCATCCATAAACAACTGAAAAAACTGTATAGGCAAAAAGATTTCACAATCCACTATACACCCTGCATCACCACTAAAGGCAGGCAACACCGGCTGCACCATGTTTGGATCAACCCAGAGTCCAGCACTTCCAGTAGGAAGCCTTGCAGCCCCAGGCTGCAATCCAAATGCCTCTTGCTGCACCATCGACACATCAGTGTCCTCCTCTAAAACAGGCACTTCATCCTCACTGAGAGTAGCTTCATCCGCACTGAGAGCAGCTTCATCATCAGATGATTCCTCGTGGACAGAAAACTCACTGCCAGAATCTTGCACTCCCTCCTCTCCCTCAGACGCAGTCAGTCTCATAATCATGGTCAGAGGAAAATTCAAAAAGCATACCAACCACCTGCTGAGCAGTATTTCTGCAGCTAGCCATAATCCTTACTAATAAAGGTAACTTGTCAAACAAGTCAACAACAACAAACACTTTGTAAAATAAGTGATAAACAAAATGTGTCTTTATCACATAGACCTATATACTCCAAAACTATACCACTCATTTGACAGAAGCAGCTAGACTCACCACCACCTACTCTGCATAGACACAGTAAGGACCAACAATATCCCACTAAAAAAGAAAAAGAAAAGAAAATTACACATAAGACAATGCAAAACACATCGTAAAGAATTTCATGCTCAAAACGTGAACTAAATATGCTACTATTATGACACCACTTACAAAAAATTCATTCATGCATGACAATAATACTCATTTGGAGTAAACACAACAAAAATGTTTTACTTACCAAATAAATGCAACTACGCAAAACTGCAGATCAACCACTGCCGAAACCGCAAACAAGAATCAAAAGCTTTGCACTAAAATAAAAAGGGGAAATAAAACATTACAATCACATATGCAAATAATGCACTAGTCCACACACAATCCACCAGCCAAGCTGGGTGGGTAGGTGGGCCTAAAATCATAAGGCCGATCTGCCCCCAAGGAGGGCAGAACAGCCCAAAAAATTCACCCTCATAAAGGGGGAGCGACCCTTGCCCAAGGGGTCACTCCGCAACACCAATATTTAAAAAACCCTGGTGTCTAGTGGCTTCTGCCCCCCTCGGGGACAGATGGGGCTGAAAACATATGGCCGATCTGCCCCCAAAGGGGGGAGAAATGGCCACAATAATCACCCCATAAAGGGGAGCGACCCTTGCCCAAGGGGCCGCTCCCCAACAACACAAACACAATCCCTGTTGTCTAATGGGTTCTGTTCCCCTTGGGGGCAGATGGGCCAAAAAACATAAGGCTGATCTGCCCCCAAGGGGCGGCCCACGGGGAAGCGCCAGCGCTTCCCCCGTGGGTGGGTGCTAGGACGGCTGGGAGCCGTCCGACGCACACGCCCACCGTGACGTGGGACGGCTCCCGGCCGTCTGACGCACGCAAAGGGTTCAAGAACCATTAGCTATAGCAATTCATGCTGATGAAATAATTTCTCCACCACTTTTGCAGATGGCATCGATTAAGTTGTATACAGACAACATAGAATTATTTTTTAATACTGAAATAGCTACTCTGGGCGGCTGTAAGGTAAATCAATCATAAATGGAAATTATGTTATGCAACTGCTCTCCAGGGGCCCTACTACAGACAGGGTGCACTTTTCCTGTTTGCACCCCGGCGCACCTCAAAGCAGGTGCTCCAGGTGCAAACAGGGACAGTGCGCTCTATTAGGAACAATAGGTTGTCTTTAGGGCAGCTGGGAACCAGTGGCAGCCTGTGCAGGTAAGCGCAGTGGGACGGGTCAGGGGCAGGGGTTGGGAGGTGGAAGTGACACAACTGTATAGGGAAAATAGAATGAATAAATAAATAAAACCAATTAGCTTACGCTTGCCGCATCGCCGACTAGGCAATGTGGCGAGCACAAGGGGAGTGGTTTTATTTATTTATTTTATTTTCCCTATCCTGTTGTTTGTCACTCCCCCCGCCCGCCCCAACTCACCCCACCCCACAGCCCAACCACGCTTACCTGCACAGGCCGCGACTGATGGGAACTTGTGTGGCCCCAGGGCAGTGCATTCAAGAGCAATACGGAGCAGCTGTTTAAAAGCTGCTCTGCATTTCTCTGTGCAGGCGGCAACCCGACTGCAATTTCAAGATGGGAGAGAGATCCCCTTGCAGGTGGGTGCAGTGAATGACCCCTTTCTTCCCTCGAGAGGGCTGTCTTTGGGAGCACTTTCAGTGCCCCTCCTAAAGGCATGTTTGCCTTTGCTACCACGTCAGTAATACGGTGTGGACGCAGAGGTAAAGAGAAAGAGATTCCCTCATTTGCAATAGGGCCACACCCATAGAAATGAGGGAATGCCCTCTCTCAATAGCGCTGGCGCTACATGTGCTCCAGTGCTATTTAAATTACAGAAGGGGCTGCACAAGTGTCTGCGGCCTCACCTGTAATACTAAAGTGCCCCGGAGGTACACAAAGTGGGTGCAAAAACCCTTTGCACACCCAGGGCACTTCTTTAATACAGACTCAAAAAATCCATTGCCTGAGTTACAAAGCTGCCTCAATATGAGTCTGAAACATTATCTGGGAATTTGTTTTTCAATAGAAATAGAGGATCTCTATTAATTGAATTATAAACCTCTATTAGCCAAAGTAAGAAGCTTGGTATTAAAATGAAAATCTCTTCATCTCACTCTGTTCGGCAGGGCTGCCTTAATTAAAATGGCCATATTTCCATTATTTAATTTTTGTTTTTCAGCACTACCCTGTGTTTTACATGCAGCTTTTTTGCAAGCATAGAGTCTATGCTCTTATCATTTTTATGGCGTTATACCAGGCCTAGATTATCTCCAAGCACCAGCCGCGGTCCGTGCCGGTAACAGCGATGGGGCGGTGGGGCCGGGTAAGGGGGAATTTCGAGGGACGATGCCGAGGGAAAATTAAATAAATAATTACTTTTCCCTCGGCATCGTGTTACCTGCACGGACCGCGGCTGCCAAACACTTTATATTGCCCTGTTGCAGAGAGAGGATTGGCATTACCTGACATTAAAATGTATTATTGTGCATGCTTTGCACGATACTCAACTAGATTGAAAACAATGTTCTATTCCTCCATGTTATGATGAATTAATTGTCAGTATGTCAAAGTAAAATAATTACAAGGGCTTTTATAGATTCACCAAATCCCCTAAAAAGTATGTTACAAGGTGTTACAATGGCTCATGATAAAGACAACATAGTTTTCCAAAATATTGCCTGTTCCGGATATTAATGTGGCAACCCATCTCGAGGATTTGGTACTTCAAAACCAGGAAAGTATTGACAAAGCAAAAATATCAAGATGGAAAAAAACGGCTTCTCCAAACTACCCCCTGACTTTATAATCAGGGATAGGTGGAAAACCAGGGGGAATTAGAAATAGGAATTAAAATAAGTTAGAACCAACTACACTGGTCATATAATGCTATTTATCACATTTTTAAATAGACCCCCCCACTTTGATTTATGGCAATGAGGAATTAATAACCAATGTAGCAAAAAATCTGGTAATAAGGAAAACAATAAATTGGAAGAAATACTTGACTAGAATCAAATAGATATATTCCTGAAAGTTTCCTACAAATAGAAGAAGGGCGAAGATACTGTTTTGCTGCGTGAAATCCGGTACAAATTCGATTTTTGGAAAATAAAATGTTATCCTAAATGGCTCATTTTTTGTACTCAAATAAGATTGTCCCTAATAATTCTCCAAAATGTCTCAAATTATTTGGCGATGTACTAAACTTAATAACATTTAGAACTCCATTTTTTTTATATCTCAAAAGCCAACTACTGATTCAAATTTCCCAGATCTCGATTATACCATTGCTGCGATACTGTTAAATGTGGGGTATGGTATCTAGAGTTCAAAAGTTCATTTATATCCCAATGCTGGTTGCACAGTCATTAATACTACAGAAATGGAGGTATACATTGATTCCCTGCTTTACAGACTGGCTTATAAAAATGTGCAGAGTTCAACAGTATGAAGGATTGTATGCCAAATGGGTTGGGGCAGCCCAAAGGTATTTAAAATTGTGGGACCAAGTGATTTTATAACCCATGGTAGATAGGATTATAAACTGCACCTTCACACGCTGCTAGTTAGCACTTTAGAGAAAATAAATAAGTCAATGTTGTCAGGTTTATTTTTTAGGCATATGTTTAGATAAGGCTTTTGCACTATTACACTTTCCATTTTTCCACAAGGTGCACTTTATAAATGTGGTAAATCACGTAGTATGTAATATTTAATTTAATCTGTTTCTGTCTTTTGTGATATAATGATGGCTTATAGTGTTTAAGACTGCAATTTCATTGAGATATTTATTATTGGATGTGTACCTTCATTAAAAAAGAAAAAAAAGGAATTTAATTCACCTCCAAAAAAAACTGCCCTTTTTAATGTAAAGATGGAAAGCAGTGGATCACTGATTAGTTGGGGTTCATCTTTGATTGGGCTATAGAAACCAAGAAACATAACATTCTCTTCTATCTTGCAATTAACCCAGACCCATGAGCCTTACTATTATTACTAGCTGAACTAACTAAGATATTACATATTTTTTTTAATCATTATAGCAATGCCCGTTTGAGCAGTGAAGAACAGATTTTATGTTGTGCCTAGCTTTGAAACATGAGAATAGTGCTTTTTTGAATGTTATCCAATTTATCCGAATTTTAGAATATTTAGCGGTTTACTTGCTACAAAAACTATGGATAGATTATGGGTCAGTACCTATGACTCAGTGGCTTTGTAGTTAATTTTGGTTGTTAAGGACCTTTGGATTAAATGACAAGATCTTAACACAACTCAGCTTCGACTAAATTAATTATTATTTCACAGCAAATTGCTGGTAATTTGTTAAACTTGCTTTATGTTCCCCCAAACCTTTTTTATGTCAGTATTATAAGAATGGTTAATATAATTTTTCTGTGCATCTTCTAAAGACAATATATTGCTATACATGAGGATGACATTTTCAACCTTCACCCACAGACCCTCCCTCGCTCTTAGTCATTTCCAGCTTCCCTCTTTGTGTAGCGGTGTCACTTGTAGACGCCACCTTCTTGATGTTCTTCTTTCATTGCCATATCAAGCACCCAGAACTGAACGTATTCTCTTTCCTGTAGACTCAGGCTTTTACTCCATTAACCAGTTCTCTGTATCATTTAGAGGCTTCTTGAGATTTGACAATCATGATCTATTCTGCTTATTGTACTTGCAAGAACAAGGTGGCTTGTGTGCCCACCCTTTAAAATTGAGGAATCAACTGCTTAAGATCCCATTAAATTTGACTAGTTTTTCAGACATGTCTTAGATTAATTAAATAGTATACTCATTTAAAATTATGACAGATTTATTATGAATTGTCCTTTTTAGTATTTTTATCTTTGATCTAGTAATCTGCAGAGTTGGTCAAACTAGTTCGAGGGTGAGCAAGATGGCTAGATCTTGTTCATGGCACACAATGTGCCCTGGCTGTCATCAGGTCACTGGTAAGGTTGGGAAGCAAATGTGTTTTTTTACCAACTGAGGGGCATGTCAGCAACAGCCGGCGATAATTGTCGCTAAGCGCGTTTAGCGCGAGGATAATTATCGCCGGCTATCGCTGAATTTTATCGCAGAGATAGCGCGCTATCAGCGACGCTTATCTCCAAAGCGATAAAAACACAAGCGATAGCTACAAAATGTGCGATTATCGCTGGAAATTCAGCGATAATCGCACACCGATAGGCGAAACGTTGATGATAGGGCAGGGTGGTCGCATCATTATGATCCACCACCCATAGACTATTATTGCTAAGTCAGTTTCAAAGCAGGCGTAAGCAAACCTGCGATAAGCGCGGTTAGCGCTACTTTTCCCGTCGCTAAACAGGTTAGCGATTATCTTGATAATTGGAGAAATGTCTGTTAGCGACATTCTCCACGTTAGTTTAGCAGGGAACGCCCACTTTGCATATCATTGGTGATGCAAAGATGGGCGTTAGGGAAACCGGCGCTGAGGCATAGGAACACGCGTTAGCGTGTCCTTGCTGATGGTGCGATAAACTTATTGCCGCTTTTCGCCCGAAAACGGACGCTAAAGCGGCGATAATTTTATCGAGGCGCCTTGCTGATATGCCCCTCGGTTATTATACTATAAATTTTAGGTTTGATCCACTACTTCAATCCCTGCTTGCAAGGATATCTACAAATGATTCGGAGGCATACCTGCATTATGTAACAAGGCTCAGCTTTTGAACCCTTCAGTAACCAAGGTGAGCATCCTGAATGTCGTTAACACAGAATACAAATACACACTCACCTAGTACAATATCTCTGTGAGCCCAATTATGATCGCCTTGCAAACTGTGGGTGCAAATCGTGCATCAGCTAATTTGCATTAGCAGATTTCACATCTCAGATTGGAGAATGATGGGAAAATAGTGCATGTTGCTCTTCATTATAAGGTGCATGTGCTCTTAATGCTTCGGTGATTGGCAGCAGAATTTACCCGTCTCAAAATGGGCGAGCAAAACACCCACAACTTTTTGAGACCCTTGTGTTTACTCTTGAACCAAGTAACATCTTTGATTAGTTTGGTAGTCAACATTCTTGTGACCCTCCCAGTGAGCTACGAAGGAAGAGTCTCGCCAGGGCCCCAAGGAGCACCCTACTAAAACCCCACCAGCCCCCCATGGGAACCCAACTCACAGCTCCGTTCACTGCCCTGCATGTTACAGTCCAAAGGGCAGATTCAGACAAAACCCTCCAAATTCCCAGCCCGCCCCCTAACCCTTAATCACCCCAACAATACCTCCCTCCCCCTCCACCCCCCAAGCATGCCGCTAGCCACTAATATACTCAAGGGGTCCACCAGACCCCCTGCACCACCCATCAAAATCCTTGCCTCGCTTGTCTTCACCCAGGGCAGACCGAGAACACTGGGGGAGGACCTGTGCAAGACCCTCAGCTACCTCATCATGCCTCTCCCACCGCAAGCGTCAGCCGCTTCAGGTAACCTGTGCACCCTCCCTCTCAGCAAGGGGACCCTCCTCGTCCTCAGGGGGGTGCTTAGTCAGCTCCACAAGCTCCACCCACGCCCGAGCCATGTCCAATGTTTTCTCGTTCTCGGTACGCCTAGCCATGCCCATCCTGTAATTCCCTTCACTCTCCGCCCACTTCACAAGCTCCCTTCGCCAGCGCACAAGAGCGGGTCCCTGCCTTGCCTTCCAATGGGTAGTAAGTTCCCTTTTTTCCAGGACTAACCCCAGATCAATGAACTTGCTGGTGATTTTGGTTTTAGCAGTATGTGGAAACTCGTGTAACAAGCAAACCCTTGGTGTCAGAGCTATCTCCCTCTCCGTCACAGTCGCCAAGGTAGTCGTCACCCCTCGCCAGTAATCCCCCAAATGCGGGCAGTCCCAGAACATGTGAAGAAACCTCGCCCCCTCCAGCGCACAACGAGGACAAGCTGCTGACGCCCCAAAATAGTCATTGATTCTGCCAGGCGTTAAGTATGCCCTATGTAAGACATAGAATTGAATTAGCTGAAAGCGAGCGTTCCGAGTGCTCTTCCATGCCCTCTCTACCACCGCCCCCCAAGGTTTTCCCCCAATGGGTTCCCCCAAGTCCGCCTCCCATTTGAGTCGCAACGCCTCCAGGGGCTGGCGCAAGTCCTGGGTGATTTGCCGATAGAGACAAGTTACCGCTTTAAAGGTTCCCGCTGCCAGCACTACATACTGGCAGGCAAGGAACGTGTCCGGTTCTAATAACCCTTTCCGCCAGTGCCTCCGGTGAGCCGCCGTCAGGGCCGCATGAAACAGGAAGTCCCCCCGGGGAAGATCATGGCGCTCCATGAGTTTATTAAAAGGGAGGAGGTTGCCGTCCTCATAGAGGTCACCCAATGTGAGAACTCCTGCCTCCTCCCAGGATTGCAGCTTACTCCAGTCGCCCCCATGCGGCAGCACCTCACACATCCGCAGCGGGATCTCTGGCGCATACGGGATCCTGATGTGCATCCTCCTAGCTATGCGCGCCCAGCACCGCTGCACCACTCGCAAATCTGCCGGCACTGCTTCACCTCTCAGTGGTACCCGCAGTAGAACACAGGACAATAGACGCCAACTCCAGCAGATCTTCACTGATGACGCAAACAAGGTACTTTGCAGCAGGACAGGATTGGCTCCTGTATCCAGCCCATTCCATCATGGTCAGCCTGATCTTTTGGATTTGACCTGGTCTAGTGCCACCAACTGGCCCCAGTTAGCCCTTTATGCTTTTAAGCACTACATTTCAATTTCATCTTTAAAAATTCAGAACTCCAGTTGTACTTATCGGATGTTTGTCATTTTGGTCTTGTTTTGATCATTAATGTAAGCTCTATTGTCCTAACCAGGTGTGGCATATTTTGTGTGTGGGGTTGTCACTGTTTTGCTGTTTGAAGTGTTGCACAAATACTTTACACATTGCCTTTTAAGGTAAGCCTGACTGCTCTGTGCCAAGCTACCAGAGGGTGATCACAGGTTCATTTAGGATGTTTATCTGGCTTACCCTGGTTAGGATTGTGGGTACTGCTTGTATAGGATGCATACCTTTGCCAACCAGAAATCCAATTTCTAACAATCTCTTTAATCTTGTTTAAGATAAGATGCACCAGATGCATCTATGAGCTGTTTCGTTTAAGTTTGTGTGAGGCGTTATCACCAAGGATCTCTTGCAGAAGCAGCTGACAATTCTTCCAATTAGGTTCTTTACTATTCAATAACTGCTCTTCCTTAAGAACAGATGGCAAGCAAGACAGTCTATTGAAACTAAGTTCCCTACTGAAAGGTCTGTTATTTGAGCCTCAGCCATACAGGTACTTCTTCTCCCATAATTTTCTGAGATGTTATTCTCTTTGTTGGGATCGTTCATAATTGGGGAGGATCTTTCTGCATCACAATCTTTATTTGGAGCGTCATAGGGATTTATTGACTTTCTTTTTGGTTTCCATTAGAGATCTACTTTTATTTAGCTTCCAAAGTCTGCACTGAACTTTTACATTGTTCTGTTGTCCCCTTTAGATCTGGATTTGTGTTTTGATGAATCATAAGTTTTGAATACATCGAACTCTTTAGGCCTCACTATCACATCTAAAGGTAAACTGTGTCGCCTGTTTGCAAGCATTGGGTATGGATCAGACGGTGTAAATGCTTTTTTAGCCCCTGCGTTCATCGATTGTTCACCATTCACTTGCTTATTTACTTGCTCTTGCCCTCTATATGGCTCATCGCTCTACCATTTTAAATACTAGAGCAGCCTCTTGCACAGTGTAGCCAGTGATCTTCGATTGGCTGGGCACGCACTGGAGCTCAGGAGGGTGAGTGGGGTCAGTGAGGCCAGAAACATTACTACAGCTGTTGCACTTTAGATAACTGGGAAGGAGAGAAGCTTGTCGGCTGTTAGTTGCCATACCATTTGCAACTTGATTCAAGTAAATAGCACCCAAATCTTGCTTTAAGACAGTTACCTCCTCAATTCCCCCTTGAACTGATTGGGTAATTGACTTTAAAGTTACTCCCGTGTCTCCTTGAATAGCATTTTCAGATATCTGCAATTTTGTATCAAGCCTGTCGGTGACCAGAGTAGCTGTTGTTGATTATCTCACTGACTCCCTCATAGTGATCATTAACGGCTTCTTTCTGGCCAAGGACATATCTCTGTGGCTGTGTTGCTTTTAGCTCTTAATCTTGACTTGTGACTTTTGTGCAGAAACATCCAGATTGTGGCTTATTACCACCATCATTAGGAGTTCCCCGGATGATACAGGGTCCTGGGAAAGCTTAAATATAATTTATATTTGCACATTCAGCATTCAACAATGGTGACTGCTGCTCTCTAATGAATTTATTAGTAATAATAAATCACCAGATGCTCACAATTGATGGCAACGAAATGATGGTAGGTTTAAGTTTTTTCTTGAAATGTATTTCTTCCTGAAAAGTGGGAGATCTGGCAGACAGGTAACCATATAACCCTGGAAAGTAAACATTGGCTCCTACCTTTGTTCACGACCTGGCCACAGCTCTCTGTAGATTTGGTGCAATTTCTGGCAGGAACCATTCCCACCTTCTGGGTCTCCCCTGGCATGAGCACTCCATGCCTTGATGATAGTCTTTCTCACAATTAGGCCTGGGCCTAATTCAAATTAGGGGCGTTTTACAACACCTAAATGGGTGCTGCAATATATGCCATGCCAACGTCACTGGTGACGCTTTGTACTTAAAATGAGTAAACAAAATGCATAATTTCCTTTTCGTGACTCAGTGTTCAGAATTCAAAGCTGTTGTTTGAGTCTCAATGACAGCTCATTTGAAGTTTGAATCCCAGTCACAGCTCTTGGAAGCCAGATACATTCTCTTGAATGTGCATCTCTGTCACTCGGTATGCATGTATTGCAAGAATGAATAGTCCTCTGGCAGGCCCAAGGTGAGGACTCTGGAGACCTGGTTTCCATGTGTGTCGCAAAGTGGCGCATGACGGGGACCTGCAGGCCCAGGGAGCCCTCACCTGCTTCAATTGGATAGGAAGTTCTTACTGGGCCCTGGGTCAGATCCCCAGTGAGCCAGGGAGTGGAAGCCCCCAGCTCTGGGCTCTGTTCCACGGTCTGCCATGTCACTTAGAGCATGAGACAACGACCTGCAGGGCTGAGGAGGCCTCTCCTGCTTGTATCGGTTCACACGTTCTGATTGGGCCCCAGGACAGAGCCCCTGCGGGTTCAGGGCTAGAATCCTCAAGTCCCTGTGCTTCCTTCCCCGGCTCACTGGGTCACAAAGTTCTTTGGGACGGGGTCCTGCAGGCCCGGGGAGGTCTCCCTTGCTTGTCTGTGAGCTCTCAGTGGGCTCCGGGTCAGAGCCTTTGTGGGCCTGGGGGGGAGCAGACCACATTCCTGGGCTCCGTTCAATGGTCCACCGTGCCTTAAAGGGCTGCAGACCGGGATCCGCAGTGCTGGGGAGGTCCCCCCTGCTTGTCCAGCTCCAGAAACTCTCACCATGCCCCGGACCCAGAGCAGAAGCTCCAAACCCTGGGTTCCCTTCACTGGCCCACCATGTCACAAAGTGCCTGGTACAGGATTCTGCATGCCTGGGGAGGTATACCCAGCTATTCAGAGTTCAAAAGCGCCTACCCAGCCTCAGGCGAGGTGCTGACGGGGGAAACAACCTTTAGAACGCATGCATTACATCGCATGCCATTAGATTGCGGTTTTTACAACGAAAGTCGTTACAACGTCTTGCACTGGAGGGCGCTATAGGACAAGGAGTAGTTTAAATTACTATCCAACACCTTCCCTACTGTACGTAGGCTGGAGTTGGAATAGTAAATTAAACTACTCCTAAGTTCAGCGCCCTCCAACGCAAGTCGTTGTAACGACTTGCGTTGTTAAAACCGTGATCTAATGGGATGCGATGTAATGCATGCGTGGTATCGTCATACATCCGCTGACGGTCCCTGGAGTGAATGACTCTGGCCCTTGGCCTTGTTTCCTGGCCCGCCATGTCTCAAAGTGCACTGAATGGGGGCACGGAGGCCCGGAGTGGCCTCCCCTGCTTCACCTCCTTGATAGTGGCATACCTCATCATTGGTGCCTATCCACACCCAGGTATGGTAGTACAACCTGGGCGGACTCAATCAGAATATAGTGGAAGTTCTTATATAAATCGTGATTGGATGAGTGGCAGGGATCCAAAGGTAAAAGATAAAAATGTCTTAGGGTAAACCCATGAAAATTTCCTTTAATAAGCGGGTACCCTATATATATAACTAAAAACAAAGAACGGGTCTTAATGGTTGAGTTACAATGTCTTGAAAGACCCTGATTTCGGTTAAATCAGGGACTTTCGAGATATTGGAAAAGTCTACCTTAGCTCGTTCAATCCCTGTGCAGCAAGGACATTCATAAATGAATAGGAGACATACCTGCATTATGTAACAAGGCTCAGCCTTTGAACCCTACAGTAACCGAGGTGAGCATCCTGACTATCTATAAAACTGGATACAATTACACACTCTCCTGTTATGATAACTCAGTGAGCCCGATTATGATGCACCTGCAAATATGGGTGCGAATCATGCGTCAGCTAATTGGTATTAGCAGCTTTCACATCGGTGAATGGGGATTCACGGGCCAATAGTGCATGTAGCTCCTCATTCTGATGTGCACAAGCCCATCTTCTTTGACTGGCGGTGTAATTTACCTATCTCAAATTGTGCAAGCACAACATCCACGATTGAAGCTCAATGTTCAATCCCATTTTGGGTACAAACTGGATTTTGCGCCCAAAATGGGATTTGTGGTTCCATCGTAATAGTTATCACTGGGACGTTCTCTAAGCTAAATCTGTTTTCTTTGTAATTTTTACAACAGGGCTGTAGTTGGTATTCTTATAAGATAACAAATCCATTGATTGCTTTGATGAGATTGTCAACTGGAAATTCATGAAATAATGTACATGAACCAGACAACCAGGGATAATAGCCCAGTTGACTACAGTTAAATCCCTGCTGTATAGGCTGGTATTTGATGTAGGCTGTTGTGAAAAATGTGCTGTAGATCACAGTGCACATTAACAAATGAACCTGCCTATACATCCCAGATATGATCTTCTGCTGCATGTTAATGCACAGAAGCAGGCTGAAAAGAAATGGTGCACAGGTCCATCGAAGTAATTTCAAGCATGAGGAAAGATATCAGCGGCAATTTTAAATGAATGAGCATCGGTAAAAAAGTAAAAGCGGAATATTTATTATTTAGCCTTCCATAACAAAGAAACTCATTGTACAGCGCTGCACAGCACGGTGCCTATGTGGGAAACCTTTCTTAGTAAAATGGGACAATTTATCACACCAATGCCTGCAGCAGTATGCAGTATGTACTGGTGATTAGTTTTGCCGCTTCAACTAGCAGCTACCAAACAGCTTTCGGAAGTTGGCCTGGAAGAGAAGGTCAGTCCAATGCTAGAGGCTTGAGTAACTTTTTAAGTCTAGGAGAAAAAGAAAGTTCGAACTTCTCAGGTCTGAAATGTGAATTATTAGAAGGCATTCTGTTTCGAGGTACCGAATACATTGTACTTTTCAAAGCCTTCAGAATGAGCCTGGGGAAGAACGTTGTAAACAATAATTTCAGTAATATTATCTAATGGCCTAAGATGAAGTGACAATTATTGTTGTGGGGTTGAGTCACTTTATACAAGATTTTTGCTAACGTGCTTGTAACCTGTAATGGCACTAAAATGTTTAACTTCCAATTTGATTTTTTATAGTATTATGCATCTTTCTATAATCCTCTTCCATTTTGAATTTGATTTACAAAGGTGTTTCCAAAAAGTAGTTATTTCCATCCATTTTGCAAAGTTGTATTAGTAGGCCATTTTTCTAATTACCAAATCTACCAAGTAGCACGTAATTTAAGCATATTTACATATACAATAAATGCCTCAGGAAAATGCTTGGTATTCGCAGCATAGTTGATATATGCATTTTCTGTCTGTAACCCTATTTATGCGTAACTTTCTCGTGCATAAGGATAAAAAATGTAATAGCTATACTTCTCTTTTAATAAATTCTTCTTTTCACAAATGTAAAGATTTCGTTATGTTTGCCTTCCCTTCTTACACATATCGTGTGAATTTCTAACTGGTTTACATGCACTTCACCTCACTTGTTGTCCACCGAGGCCATATATAGTTTTGTTGAAATACTACATTTCCAAAACTATCACCGCTTTATTTTAAAACTTTTGGTAATGGTCCTGAAGTCTACAAAACTGTTGTTAATGCAATTAAAGTCTACAGAAACTTTTGTTAGGTTTGCAGAAACTTTTGTTACTGCCCCTGAAGTCTACTACTTTGAGGGTCTTAGCAAAATTTCCATTCCTTAATACTCCCCGTTTTTCATGATTATCAATCTTCAATCGCCTGCTGTTCACACTGACTCACATCATGAGTATATTCTGTAATACCAAGAGAAATTTCCGATTATCAGTTCAGCAATTTTTTAAACATTACTCGTGTTGGGGCTGTGGAATTATGCAGCAATGGAAAACCAAATTAAGAAGCAGGGTTGATTTAATAATGCAGCACAGAAAGGTACATTATGCAGCATGAGTCCGTGATAGCGGGCAGTAGCGGCCCGTGGTGGGAGTGCTGCCGGGCGCTGACATGGGGCGGAAGAGGGGCAGGGTGGGGGGTAGTAAACTACGGATTACGGCCGATTAGAGGTAAGTAAACATATAAATAAATAAAACGAATTTCGTTGCGCGCGCTGCATCGCCAAATGCCCCTCCCCCGCCCCTCCCCCGCCCCACGTCAGCGCCCGGCAGCACTCCCACCACGGGCAGCTACTGCCTGGGGCCCCATCCATTCGGCCTGAACTTATTACTTTAGATATATTATCCTCTGTATATTGTATTAGGGGCTGTTCTGTTAGACCATTCGGAGCCTTAGGGTGAACTTCAGTCACTTTGTTTATTTTATCAACTGGGTGTGGTAGCGGGGCCTGTTCTATTGGTCTAAACGAATTCACAGAAGCAGCATTTATGTTTAACATTCTGGGAGCTAGTTCTACTGTTGTTTTATGATCCATTACTAAAAAATGGTTGGTAATCCTCGTATCATCAGTGCTTGTGTGTACCTCTTTGGCAAAAGTATTAGTTAGGAAAACTACCCACGCTGACTCTGTGACTCATGCAGCATTTATTACTTTTGATGATCTTGTGAGGCCGTTTACTGTCTCCCAGAAGGCTCTGGTGTTAGGATGTTTTGCATTAAAGAGGAGTTTA
The DNA here is from genome assembly GCA_963921515.1 of Calotriton arnoldi. NCBI lineage: Eukaryota > Metazoa > Chordata > Amphibia > Caudata > Salamandridae > Calotriton > Calotriton arnoldi. Next base: position 658,148 of record CAWUFW010009080.1, read on the forward strand.
GACCAGAAAATGTCTATTTGAGTTCTCTTATCATCCCAGATTTGCTTTTTATAGTTTCTTAAGGTTTTTTTATTTGATCCCATGCGTCCTTCGACATAACGATGTTCCTTTTGGACCTAACTGTTCTTCTTAATTCATTTCTTAAAATCCAGGCTTTTTTCCCCATGCGTTTGAGCTGCATGTGCAGTGGCCTCCCGGTCTCATTAATTGCAGGAGAATCTTTTAGCAGCTCTGTTAAAAATGCCACCCAGATCTCTACTTGGGTGCCTTCCAAGTTGTCACTGCTTACTTTCAAGTCCTTTGCCATGCTCACTAATTCAGGGAGAGTTTTGCTCAACCATCTTATGCGCTTCAGGTTAGTTGTTGTTATTTGCCCTAGTTTTGGAAGAGCTATCATGTGCCTTGGAGAAGAAATGGCTAATTCGAGGTGTTGGTATGAGTGGTCGCTTCTTGTGGTATATTCGATAGAGAACTTCTTCACTTGTGCAAGCAAAGGTAATGTGAGGATTGTATAATCTATTGTAGAGCGGGCATTCACACCATGATATGTACATCTCAGAGGTCTATCCTGCTTACTTTCAATTCTTTTGCCATGCTCACAAATTCAGGGAGAGTTTTGCTCAACCATCTTATGCGCTTCAGGTTAGTTGTTGTTATTTGCCCTAGTTTTGGAAGAGCTATCATGTGCCTTGGAGAAGAAATGGCTAATTCGAGGTGTTGGTATGAGTGGTCGCTTCTTGTGGTATATTCGATAGAGAACTTCTTCACTTGTGCAAGCAAAGGTAATGTGAGGATTGTATAATCTATTGTAGAGCGGGCATTCACACCATGATATGTACATCTCAGAGGTCTATCCTGCTTACTTTCAATTCTTTTGCCATGCTCACAAATTCAGGGAGAGTTTTGCTCAACCATCTTATGCGCTTCAGGTTAGTTGTTGTTATTTGCCCTAGTTTTGGAAGAGCTATCATGTGCCTTGGAGAAGAAATGGCTAATTCGAGGTGTTGGTATGAGTGGTCGCTTCTTGTGGTATATTCGATAGAGAACTTCTTCACTTGTGCAAGCAAAGGTAATGTGAGGATTGTATAATATATTGTAGAGCGGGCATTCACACCATGATATGTACATCTCAGAGGTCTATCCTGCTTACTTTCAATTCTTTTGCCATGCTCAGTAATTCAGGGAGAGTTTTGCTCGACCATCTGAGGCGCTTCAGGTTAGTTGTTGTTATTTGCCCTAGTTTTGGAAGAGCTATCATGTGCCTTGGAGAAGAAATGGCTAATTTGAGGTGTTGGTATGAGTGGTCGCTTCTTGTGGTATATTCGATAGAGAACTTCTTCACTTGTGCAAGCAAAGATAATGTGAGGATTGTATAATCTATTGTAGAGCGGGCATTCACACCATGATATGTACATCTCAGAGGTCTATCCAGCTGGGATCTACCATTTATTACTCTCAGACCAATATGTTCCAGATCTCTCACTAATTTTAGTCCATTTTGATCATGTCGCTTGAATACTGAGCATGCTTGAGGTTGTACTGACCATGTTGCATTTTCCACAGTTAGATGGTCGTCTTCATCTGGTGTGTATATTAAATTGGAATTGAAGTTGCATGTTACGACTATTTCCCATATTGGATTCTCAAACCTTATTTCCATTATTGTGGCAGTCAATTTATTAAATAGCGTGTTTTTTTCTCTTTGCTTGGGTGCACATAAACATTTATCAATATTATTGTGCTTGTTGCCTTTCTACGCCATGAGTCGATTTTAATTAGTTGCATATCTGTTGTTAGATCAGGCAGTTGATCAGATGTAATGTTCAATATGGTAGAGACGTAAACTGCAAGGCCACCCTTTGGTCTCCCATATCGTTGCTGTCTTGCTGCTTTTACATTTATTTATTTATTTATTTATTTATTTATGCGTTTTTATATAGCGCGGACTTTACCCGAGGGTGTCAGAGCGCTTCACAACAGGATCAGCAACATTACATAAGGAGGAGGATACAAATGAGCATAATACAAAGGCAAGCGTTACATTGCATGAGGAAAAAGTGACAATTGTGCAAAAACAAACAAACCAAATACAAAAAGAGGAATAAGTTCCAATAGGAAAAAGTGACAGATGTGCATGAAACATGGGGTACCAAATACAAATGGAGGTATAATACTGCAATAAGTGGCAGTCACACATGACACACTGGGAAGGCACTTCTATAGGCTTGGAGTACAGAATTTCCTATAGTGGAAGAACTTCCTTGAGGTAGTAGAGAGGGCGTGAATTCAGCAGGGGGTACATGGGGTACAAAATATATGATACATGGGGTACAAAATACCACTAAAGGCATAATACTGTAATAAGTGGCAGTAACTCAAAGCACACTGAGAAGGCCCTTCTATAGGCTTGGAATACAGAATTCCTATCGTGGAAGAGCTTCCTTGAGGTAGTAGAGAGGGCGTGACTTCACAGGGGACTTATAATGAGGGGAACACGCACATAAAAACCAACACAACACATAAAATAAGGAATGAACAGACAAAAGTACAACTTTATACTGACGAGCGAACTTCCTAGAGGGGCCTAAGACCGAACGTATTAGTTCTGGAAGTGTCTTTGGAATAGAAGAGACTTGAGGTCAGCTTTGAAGATCCGGGTAGAGGAGGTGGCACGGAGCAGTGGGGGAAGCGAGTTCCAGATTCTCACCGCATTGCCCGAGAAGGATTGAGCCATCGATCTTTCCCTTTTGAAGACGGGGGCTCAAGCAGAAGCTTTTCCGCATTGCGAGAAGGGCGAGAGCCACCGGACAATTTCAATTTATTCGCCAGGTAATGAGGGGAGGACGTGTGTAAGGCTTTGTGTGTGATGCAGGCAGTTTTGTAAATAGATCTTGCCTCGATCGGAAGCCATCGCAGAGAGGACAGGATAGGAGTGATGTGGTCGCTTCGTTTAGACCCTGAAATGAAGCGAGCTGCTGAATGGAGGATGGATTTGAGAGGGGAGAGGTGGGATTTGGGTAGGCCAGTCAGAAGAGAATTGCAGTAATCCAGTCTTGAGAGAACCAGAGATTGTACCAAGATTTTTAAGTCTTTCTCCGGGAAGAACCGACGGATCCCCCACAGAAGGCGCAGCTGGTACCGTGCATTCTTAGCAATAGAGTTGATGTGGGCGATTAGGTTGAGTCTTTTGTCAAGAATGACACCTAGGGATTTAGCGCTGTCAACAATGATGGGTTTGTTGTTGAGAAGGTTCAGCTGATCCATCCAAGATTGAACAGGAGGAGGTGAGAGAGAGGTAGAGAGGAGGAGGAATTCAGTTTTGGCGGGATTCAGAATGAGTTGGTGAGCTGACATCCAGTTGTGAATAGAGTTGAGGGTAGAATTGAGTAGGGAGAGATCGTGTGCGGAGGACACCTTAAGGTAGATTTGCGTGTCGTCCGCATACAGATGGTAAAGGATCCCAGATTTGCTTAGGAGGTTCCCTAAAGGTTCCAGGTAGAGATTAAACAAGGTGGGTGCCAGGATAGAACCTTGAGGGACGCCTTGACCTACGGCCACAGGAGATGAAAGACTGTTCCCTATCTTGATCATTTGGGATCTGTCCGAGAGGAAAGAGGCAAACCATTTGAGCACTGTGCCATCCAGACCCATTCTCTGTTGAAGAGTGTTGAGGAGGGTGCTATGATTAACCGTGTCAAAGGCTGCAGAGAGGTCTAGAAGAATCAGAAGACATGATTCCCCAGCGTCGAGTATATGCAGCGCATCGTCAATCACTTGCAGCAGGGCTGTTTCAGTGCTGCAATTTTGGATGAAGCCCGACTGGAAGACGTCGAGGAGGTTATTGTCCATAATATGTGAGGAAAGTTGTTTCGCGACACATTTTTCGGTGATTTTCGACAGAAAAGGGAGGTTGGAGATAGGGCGGAAGTTGTTGAGGTCGTTCGCATCCGCGGCGGTTTTTTTTAGAAGAGGGGTGACCTGACCTGATTTGAGGGCAACCGGGAGGGAGCCTTGACTGAGGAAGAGATTGACTAGCCTGGTCCAGTAAGAGAGAGTATAGGTATAGAAATCGATGGCGATGTCGCTAGGGATGGGGTCGGAGGAATGGTTGGAGGGTTTAGTTTCGCGGATGCATTTGAGGAGGTCATCTTCCGAGATGACGTCAAAGTTCTGCCAGGTGACCAAGGATTTCCGCTCCTCCATGGGGGGGGGGCGACCTGATCCACCAGAGCTTTGACCTTTTCATCGAAGAATATAGCGAAATCTGCTGCTTTCTTTGAGGAATCCTCAGGCTTAATGGTTGGAGGAGAACAGTTTGGGTTTTTGAAGAGGTCAAAAAGTTTTTTGGGTCTGTTTTTAGCTGAGTCAAGGAGGGATCTGAAATGTGATGCTTTTTCAAGGAAGATGTGATTGTGATATTTGGATCTTGCTGAGCGTAAAAGAGAGAGATTGGAGGTGGAATGAGATTTTCTCCAATGCTTCTCCAGGAATCTAAGGTTTTTCCTTTCATCGTAGAGCGCTTTATTGAACCAAGGTGCTGAGGGGGTGGGTCTTTTCCTTTTGCTTTGGAGAGGAGCAACAATGTCGATTTCGACTGCTAGTACTGAGAGGCACTGAGAAGTGAGAACGTTGACATCCACGCTAGGGTCTAGTCTAGGAAGTGCCCGCATAGCGGAATCACAAAAAGTGTCAAGATCAATGTTCTTAGTGTTACGGAACCAGGTAGTAGCTCTTTTAGGTTGGCCGAGAGTTATAACGTGCGATAGGTGAAAGCGGAAGGGAATGAGGAGGTGGTCAGACCAGTCTACATGGATGGGGGGAGCAGTGGTCAGCAGGTCTTCTTTGGATATGACAAGGTCCAGAATAGAGCCCTTAGAATGTGTGGTTTCCGAGCAATGTTGGAGGAGATCATTGGCTGAGAGAAAGGAGGCAAGCTTGTTGGCAGCCGAGTCTTCCAAGGAGCCCCAGTGGAGATTAAAGTCACCCAGGAAGATCTGTCTGTCACTTTGAGAGAGTTGGTCACTGATGAAGTCAGTCAGTTCCTCCACAAAGGAAGAGCAGTAACCAGGCGGGTGGTAGATGGCATGGAATCTAAAGGGTGAGCCGTGATGTATTTGAAGTTCTAGGGAAAGGCATTCGAATGTACGGAAGAGGGTGGTTGGGACCGCTTTAATTTGAAGGGAGTTTCTGAAGATGATAGCGACACCTCCTCCAATTTTGTCTGCCCTGTCATTTCTGAGGATAGAATAGTCAGTGGGAACCAACAGATCAAACAAAGTATGAGAGGAGTCATTAAACCAGGTCTCAGTGAGGAAGATCATGTCAAGATTTTGGTGAGTGATAGTATCAGAGATTTCCACTTTGTGTTTGACTGCAGATCTGCAGTTGTGGAGCAAACAGTGCAGCTCTGACGCAGATGTTTTGGTGAAGGGGGTGTTAGGGTTGTTCAGGGAGATAGGGATAAGATTCTTGAATGAGGGAGCCCGGCAAGAGGGAGGTTGGTGAGGTCTGACAGAGGAGATGACCTGAATAGGAAACTGCGTAAAATTCTTAGGAGAGGAGGGCGGAGAGGGAGTGACGTTGGTGGTCTTGAGGCTGGCCCGTAAGTTGGTGATGTCTGCAGAGGGCAGACTGTGATTGGTTTTATTGGGGCGCGGGAGCAAGGGACTCCTCGGGAGGGTGTTAGGGACAGGGGATAACTTGGCGCTTAAACGTGAGATGGACGCTACCAGCTGGGAGATGGAATAGATGAGAGAATCCAGTTTATTTTCCAGAGAGAGGAGAGCTGAGCATGGAGTGTTAGGTGGCTCGATGGATAAAGAAGGGAGTGCAGAGGGTGAGGGAGGACAGGGAGGGGTGGGGGAACGAGTAGAGGGCGGTGGTGCAGAAGGTAAGGGAGGACAGGGCGGGCTGGAGGAGCAGGATATGAGAGGGAGTGCAGAGGGTGAGGGAGGACGGGGCGGGGTGGTGGAATGGGATAAATGAGGGAGTGCAGAGGGTGAAGGAGGGAGGGGAGGGGTGGGGGAATGGGTGGGGGGTTGGGGAGCAAGGGAAGAGGGTGAGGAACGATGGTGAACAGAGGGAGTGGAAGGTGAAACAGTGGTGGGAAGAGAAATATTTTTACTGGAGTTGAACAGAGGGGAAGAGAAGAGGGCATACGTCCGAGGAGGAAGTTGAGGAGTAGGAGGGGGATAAAAGAAGGCCGGAGGTAAGGGGAGAAGAGGGGAGACGAGACTGACCCGGGCGGGGTGGGCGGGGGGACAGATGAGGTCCGAATGTGCGTGGATCCGAAAGAAAAGGGGGCTGTAAAGGAGGGGGAGGGCAGGGGGTCCGAGGAGGGCCAGAGGAATGGGGAGAAAGGAGAGGATGGTGCAAGATAGGTACTGTAGGCTATGCAAGGCGAATGTAGGGGGACAGGTAACAGGTGGAGTGGGGGGGAATTGACTAGAGGGAAACTGAGGGAGAAGCAAGGGACTGCAAGGTCGGAGGGAGAGACGAGGAAGGAATTGTCAGGGAGGGAGACAAGGTTGGGAAGCAAGGGAAGAGAAAGGTGGGGTTGAGGATAGATGGGAGGTGGAAGAGGAGAATTTAGGGTACGGGGGACGGGGAAGAGCGGAAAGGGATGAGGCGAAAGGGGGAGGGAAGGGGGAAGGTAAGGACAGTTGATGGGAAGACCAGGTTGTAAGAGAGGTGAATTAAGAGGGGGGCGGAGGGCAGATTTAGTCGGATTAGGGGGCGGTGAAAATGTTGGAGAATCGAGCAGGTGTAGGGTGGGGAGGGGGGTGGAGGCCAGAGGCCGGAAAGATAAGATAGGGGGAGGGGCATTTTGGGAAGGGGGAAGAGAGGGAGATGAGGGAGCAGTGGCTGGGGGGAACAAAGGGTAGACCTGCGCCTCCCGGGATTGCGGCCTGCTGGAGTATCGGGGGGTCTGGGGGGAGAAAGGGAGAAAGGAGAGGAGTTCAAAGAAGAGTTGGGGGAGATCATAGTTGTGTGGGTTGGACGAAGGTAGTGGAAGAGATGGTCGAAGAGGGAGAGACAGGAGTCTGTCGCTTGAATCATGACGGTGCCATTGTTGTAGAGTGTTATGGTGAGCGAGCCCTTAAAGCTCGTGGAGGGGGAAATTTTTAGCCGCTGTCCATGCGGGATAGATGAGGAGGAGGAGACGTTGAAGAAATTGAAGAAGCTGGTGGACCAGGAAGGGATGTCATGGGTGAAAAAAATTAAGTCATTTTTTAGCTTCCCTAGGTGCCCATTATGGAATTGATCAACAAAGAGGGAATCAGGGAAGTGTTCAATGGTGTTGTGCTTGAACCGTTTTGCTGCTGCTTTGGACAGATTGGGGGGATAGATGACTTTGAAGCAGTTAACTCCCGACTTAATTCGAATGGAAGCCATGGTAGGGAGAGGAGGGCCACTAGGGTAGCGATAGATCAAAAAAGAATAATATGAAGAGGAGGGCACATAAGCCGGAAGACGAGTGAGGATAATCCAATGAGATAGCGGTCAGGAGGCTACTAGACATGCAGGGCCAGGGCCTCTGGTCTAACTCCCTAATAAGACATCATACCGGTGGGATAGAAGGCTGGCTTGTCTCCAGCAGTGGAGAGGGTGTGGGATCATACCGGGGCAAACCCTACCACCCGGGATTGGGACCTCCCAGTGTGGAAACCCGCATGGAAATGGGAGTCGCCTATAGGATCGCAGTGATGGGGAAGGACATTCTTTGGCTCCCCAGGGAGGAGGCCCAAATGGACACCATACCTCAACCAAGAGCACAGTTAGAGGAGAGCAAAGTGGACGCCAATTATGTGAATTACTCATCCCATGGGCCACCGATCGAGCCAGGACAGCCCAATAGGAAACTGGCCATCTCAAAGAGGGGCTCAAATGTCCTATGACCCAAAAGTTCCGGGCGCGCTGCCTAAGCAGCGAAGGTCAAGGGTGCGCAATCTGCGCAGGTCTCAATATTGCAGCTGGCACTATGTGCTGCGCAGCTGTGAAAGACCGGGCGCGCTGCCTGGGCAGCGAAGGTCAAGGGTGCGCAATCTGCGCAGGTCTAAACGTTGCAGCTGGCACTAAGTGCTGCGCAGCTGTGAAGGTCCGGGCGCGCTGCCTAAGTAGCGAAAGTCAAGGGTGCACAATCTGCGCAGGTCTAACCGTTGCAGCTGGCACTAAGTGCTGCGCAGCTGTGAAGGTCAGGGCTAAAGGAGGGCATCTCACTTCTAACAGCCAAGGTATGACCCCCAACCCAGGTCTAAACGTTGCAGCTGGCACTAAGTGCTGCGCAGCTGTGAAGGTCAGGGCTAAGGGAGGGCATCTCACTCCTAACTGCCAAGGTATGTCCCCCAACTCAACATTAGCCTAAACGGTGCAGCTTCCCACTACTTGCTGGGCAGCTGTGAAGTGATAAGGCCTGGCCCTCACCGTGCCTTTGGGGCCTCACTGGCCTCTGCAGCCACAGCATCGCCACCAACAGGGGCAGAGGGGCTGCAGCAAGTCGACTCGAGGTCATGAGAGTAACAGACCGTCTGTTGGTCAGTGTGTGAGGAGGTACTCTGCTGATGTGTCTGCCTTTTCGCCGCTCCTATTGCTGGTCTGGCGCTATAATTAAATTTAAATTTTCCCAGTGTTGCCACGTACTCCACTGTTACAAAGTGTCCTGCCTGGGCGCCATTTTAGGGTCAGGCAGCATGGAGCATCTACTTCGGCCCGGGAGGCCCCATTGTCCGTTACTTCTCAGGGAGGAGGGGGGGGCAGGGAGAAGGCAGCGATAGGAGGGTGGTCACTCTCCCGCATGGCCGGTTCCCCCGCCTCCGCGCTGTAGCTGGAGCACTCACCGGTTCAGCCGATCGTACTCCCGTTCACTAGCGCTGCTGGCCCAGAAACGAATTTGTACCGGCCGCCTTTATCTGGGCGCTTGGTGGGTACCAGCGAGCCCGTCTCCTTCACACTCCCCAGTGCTAGCCCCTGCCTTAGTTCCACGGGCATCTTTATTTCAGGATCCAGCCCTGAATAAAGTCCCTAGTCACCACCTTCGTTCCCGTTCACCCTGCTTGTGGTGCCCATTTAGCTGCTAAAGGCCGGGCTCCGACTCACTTTGATGCAGCAGCCTCAAAAATCACTCATTCAACAGTCATTTCAAGCCTGCCACTTGAAATGGGCTGATCAACCACGTCTCTTGGAGGGCAATAATCTCGTATTTTTTCCAGTTATCTGGTGGCGAGCTTTCCTGCAATTCATGTTTTGCCCCTGCAATATTCCACGATATGAGATTCAGTGACGATTGGTTACCTTTGTTTCTATTATTAACGAGTCATTCCCTTCCTGTATCATTTAGGGTCTGTGCAGTCCAGGGACAATCATGCTCATTCTGGGCCTCCCGTTATGCCTTTGATTTTGCTCGGTGTCTCTCATCTTACCTCTCGCGCTTTGTAGTACCGAGTATACTGGGGTTGTACCAAGGTTGGAGGTATGGTTTCTATGCAGGCGTATCAGGGGTAAGGGATAGCATTGCCTTATGGGCTTTGAGAGTATTATGCCCTAGGCTTCAAACTGTTGGGCTGCATTTTAAATTAATTATACAGTCTCCACTGTCTTTCAGGTAGACAGGGTTTGTTCCTTTTGTTTCTTGTCCCCCTGAGTGATAAACTTAATAGATAGCAGATCAGTCGAGGAGAGATGGTTTAATGTCGGTATTGCTGCTATCAGTCTCAGGATGTTTCCTCTATTGAGGTAATCCTGATGGCCTTGTGATGCATACTGTGGTGTTAGTATGATCTGATTGTTGAAGTTTTTTGGCTGCTCTTTGGCCTTAATCAGAAGTGGGGAGTAGGAACTAGGCTCTGTTTTTTCCTGTTGTTGTTTTGGCATTTGGTTCTTCTTATTGTTCTTATGTAGATTTACATATATTTCTATCTGGTCGTTTTGCCCTTTGTTTGTTTCAGAGCACCTCTGCAGGACCACTTCCCACTGGCTTTTATTAAGGTTGAAACTTTTTTGGGGATTAGTTTGATCTGAGTTTAGTTTAATGTGTTTGTCACACTCTTTGTTTGTCATCCGCTCAGTTTTAATGTGGGTTGCAACAGTGTCTGTATGAGTTTTTTTCCTTTTATCCCAGACAATGTTCTCTTCTCTTGCACAGCCCTGTATCCTCAGATTGGTAAGGTTCTTTGCTTCCCTTAGTGTTATCTGTGGAGGGTTCCTTAAGTTCAGGGCCTTATCCCATGGGTTCTGTGCGCTGTTTATCCCAACCGTCTATGTTGTTGTAGAGTCTGAGTCCAACGATGAGGAGGATTCATGAATGTACTTGGCGTCTTCCTTGGCTACTTGAATTGTTGTAGGACTGGTCATTGCTAGATCTTATTTTTTATGCTTTGGTTCAAAGATTGGGTATAATCTATTCCCATGTTTACAGTCCTTTCCTCTATGCTGAAGATTCTTTCTGGCTTTCCTGACTCGTTTTTTGTGTCTTTGTGTTTGGAATGGAGCCAATGGATTATCTTGTTAATTTTGTTGGTTTATTGATTGCTGGGCCAGCACTGCTTCACTATCTGGTGTGTTATTGTTTAGTGGTAGTGATTTTTCTAAGGTTAGTCTTTTTTTTTAATTTGCACTGAGCTACTAGGCTAGGTTTTTATTTGGAGATATTAGTATTTCTGGGGTCATTATTTTTTTTTAGTTTTTAGAACGCTCCTGCACTGGACCGCTTGACGTGATTGACTGATTGCTTTGTTTACCTTTGTTCAAAATACTCATTAGGATGGCTGGTACTGTGCCTAATTTGTCAACAATTGGACCACATGCGCAGTCGGATTCAGCAGTATATATATTTAAGGGGTATACCCAACTCACCCTCCTATATCTGGGTAAAGGACACAATCATATATAACAGAACAATGATACGGAGGAATAAATATATAATTTTTATTAAAGAGTAGGGAACAATCAATTACCCTCACTAATAGTTCAGCAGTCCTAAAGACATCAATTACCTAAATTGGTTTGGGGCACACAAACATAATGATACCGATCTTCAACTGAAGATAATTATACATAAATGAAAAAGAAAAAAATACATACATCAAAAAAACATTAATAAACACAACGTGATCCTCCGTATCATTGTTCTGTTATATATGTTGGATTCAGCAGTGGCAAAGGCAGTTCTGTTTCTCTGTGTTATGAGATCCATCAATGTTTCAAGTTTTAAGTGTATACTGGTAATGTGTGTTACTATTATATTCATTAAATTAATCTTGATGTCCAGTTTGTCTGATTGCATATTGAGAACACTAATTGATGTTTGCAGGGTGTTTATTAGCAAGGTATGCAGGTTTAGAAGGTCTTCCACTTTTGTTTCTAGTTTATCCTCTTTCTCCTTTGCCATTGTCATAATGCTCGGTTCCTTTTTTCACTGATTAATGTTGTTTTATCAGTCTTACCTTCGTTATCGTGCAGTTGGGCCATTTTTTTGTGTTTTCCTTTGCTTCCTTGGTTCTTCTACATTAAATTCAAATCCTCACAGTTTGATTGTTCCAGTGTACTTGATATCTCAATAACTGTTTGTCGCTGGACTTCCAGTTGGTCGTTGGCTAAGTTACTGATCCGATTGTCATCTGGATTCATTGTTATGACTTCTAGAGCCTGCATTAAGTCCATGTTGCTTGTTAATTAGATTGATTAGAGCCAGGAGTCATTAGCTCCTACCACATTGAGATTAGCGTGATAATTATCAGGCTGTGAGACGCAATCCTGTGCCTCCGGTCTTGGAGTAGAATGTATATAATGTTTATAGCATGCACTTGGGCTTGGGTCTCTATACTTTTGCCACTGGGGTGATCCTCTATAGTCATATCCTTCTGTGTTACTGTTGTTTCTGAATTCTGGTTTGTGTTAAGGTTTAAGACACCTTCTGATGGAGTCTCAAATTTTTGTGGTGTCAGCGGTTTCGGAAGGCCAGGTATTTTGTCCGTGGTTGCATGGATCGCAGTACTTGGATCCTGTAGGAAGGTGAATTTTCCTCTGGGATTCATTGTCCTGAATAAGGATTGGATAGGTGATATTAATGTACCTTCTTGAATTGATTTTGTCTAGTTTTCCAGGAGGGTTTTAGCACTTTTTGACCCTTTCTTTTGATTTGTTGTTTTTTGTGTTGTTTGCTTTCTAACCTTCCGAGATCTAAGTTTTCAGATGACGTTTTGGCTTTTAACATTAGTGGCACGGCAAAGCTGCACGTCTCACTCCTTCCTACAGGAACCATTTCCGCGGGAATTGGTTTTATCTTATTGACTGTTCCAGATGCCGATTTGTCTGAATAAGCACAGCTGAGTGAGTTTTTGAGCTTCTCACCAAGGGCTTTCTCTGGGCTTCCTGTGGACTCTCTGGTCACATTCAGCAATTGTTTGTTGTCTGCTCATGTATAATACGCTTGAAACTGCCTAAAGATGTGGCAAACAATTGCTTAAGTTTTCCCTTCCTTTGAATTGTTAGTTTATAGTGATGTTTGATTTTGCACACACAAATCTTGGTTGTGTCAATTTCAATTTACCGTCTCGCCGATTCCTCTGTTCATCTATGTTCATGTGTGTTCCCTCTTAGATGGTGCCCTTTAGAGCTTTGAGAGTTCCTCGTCTTCTGATGCGTTAGTTCTATTTGTTGGTTGCACTTGTATCAGGGTGAATTGCAATTTGGTATTTGATGCTGGTTGCGGGTACAGCTATTGGAGTGTTGCTCGTGACTTCAAACCAGCTCCACTGTATCTCTCAACTTGCCACTGGGCCTTTTGTATTGCTTGTAAACAGCAGTGACCGGTACGTTTTTCAACCAGGGTGTTTAGCTGATCCTTAACATACCAGATGCACTGAGCCACTCCGATGCCTCCAGTCCACTCCACTCCACTCCACTCCCCCGCTTGCTGCAGGGTTTGCGGAGGGAGGACAAGGTAGAGTCAGCAGTGCTAGGTGTGCTGCATGTGGCAGGCAGGTTTCTCTGCAGTGCAAGCCACACCAGCCTATTGCTGGCCTCTTCCGCACTGTCAGAGGAGACTCATGTCTTTAGCCGCTCCTTGTCAGAGCCAGTGCCTCTCTTTGCTGCCACTCCTCGCTGCACTGACTGCATGGACGCCAGCCCGACACCATCCTTGGATGAAAAGCGGAGACGTGGGCGGGCTAGAGAGCAAGCGAGTGGGGCGGAGCGCGGGCGCAAGAACCAAAGAGCTGCAGGCTCAATCATGGCCCCCGACTCCCTGTAAGCACGACTTCTACGTCACTGTCTCATCAACTTCTCCCCCGTGCACTGTCGTTATGTGCATAGCCAGAGTCAGCACATTCTGTGGTCTATTAACTTGCTATTTTGATACGTCAAAAAAACTTTTTCAAAGGGGTTTCCAACACTGCATGCAATACAATATTTTATATTGAATGAAAACTGCTAAATTAGCAAATACTTTTTAAAATGTTACTCAACAGCAAATATTCTTTTTGAACCACCCTTTCATTTACACTGTCTGCTTTTACATCATGAAATAATTTGTTTCTATAAAATTTGACAAGTCGCACTGTTAATAAAAGTTGCACTTCTTTTTTCTATGCATCACAAATATGTTTTGAAACTGATGTTCTTTTTCATTTTTATGTGTCCATGAAATGGGTCTGTGGAAAATCTTCTTTCCATTAAGAAGCAGTCTTGCGAAATAGTATTGTACAATACATGTATAAAATAAAAGCATCTCCCTAGGAGGCAATGTAATATTCAAAATAGCATACTTTATAAAGAGAAGTTGTTTGTTTGCTATTTTTATACACTCTGAAGGCCATCTTGCAATATCTGCTGATAGGACGAGGGCTCCAGTTCAATATGAATTTACACAATTACTGAAAAAAAACCATTCATAGGACAAAAAATGAGTCATTATTTCATCATCAACTTTATTTCGCATCATTTCTGATGAATAAAAGTACGTATATAACCACTAAAACATGCATATTAAAAACCAAATTCCGTAAATCACATTTCTTTTTAAAAACAGTTAATGTACCATTCATACATAATCAGTTTATCCCACAACTAGATCCCCATCAAATCAATTTTTTAACCTAGTTTATAAAAGACAAATAAATTATTACCTTAATGCAATTACAATTAAAATCATGAAGACCCATCATTTTTAATCCACTGTGACTTTGTACACACTGGATATCCTATTTTAGAAGGTCCTTAAAACCTCATTCAGGGTGAAATTAAAACTATCATTATCAAATCAGGTACCCTCATCACAATTTTGGTATAACCGCCTTCGTTTAAGAAAAGCCCAAAGAAATGTTGCTAATACATGACACACAGTGGGTCATCAAGCTGTTTTGCAGTAGTGTAGTGTTTTGTAGTACTGCTGGCTGACACTGAGTAAAATTGAATCTGCACAGAAGAGGGACAATGGATCTTTTCCTTTGAGGGGAATAAAACGTACAAAAGAATAATATATGCAGATTTGACTGGGTGGACACTCCATCACAAGGACAAGGGGTCAACTCACTCATAGAATAGGTATTGGCGGGGAAACCCAACATAAGCGGAATATCATTTAAACGGAGCCATATCAAAATAAAACAATGATGGTGATTTTGTACAAAAACCAGGTTAGACTGTGCACCATGATTCACAGGGGAAGACATATCATATAATCCAACAGTACTTTTGTTTTTATTTTGCTCACATCTATTATCCGCAGCATTTGTTAAAAATATCTCTTTAAGTTTAGTCTTTGAAAAGCCAACACACATAGAGGGGGAGTCAAAAAAAAACTCTTAAGCTCAGAGCTGTCAGAGTGGACTTTATATAGTTCAACCATGGTATCTTGGTGCGAGATCCAGTTAAACAATGCCTTGACACAGCTTGGTTAAATTCTATGGTCTCCCTCCTCCATGTCGAGTGCCATAATAATAATGGTGCCAATCGAATTGTGTCACCAATATATGGTAAGTATAACTCGCTGTGGCAAATATAACTTGCACAGCTATGGGCAACAAAAGCACTCTTTTACCAAAGGCATCCTCCACTCGCTGCAGGGGTTCGATATCCACCATGCCCCACACTGCCGCCCTGTATGTGGCAATAGCCTTTGCTTTGGCTGCTAAATGTTAAGGGGCTTATTTATGAGCCCTTGCAACAGTTTTGTGCCGCTGTTGCGTCACTTTTCGTGTCGCGCGGTGGCGTAAAACATGCGCCACGTTGCGACATATTTACAAGGTGACGCATCTAGGCAGATGCGTCACCTTGTAAAGCCCTGCGCTACATTATACCTGCGTCAGGTATAATGTATGCAGGGTGGGCGTTCCATCGCAAGAAAGAATCGTAGGAGTGGCGCAGCGAAATCTATGAGATTTCGCTGCGCCACTTCTAGGACGCCAATACGTCAAAACCTTACGCCTGCCTCATGGCAGGCGTAAGGGTGAAGCAGGCCCTTTAACAAGGGGCTTGCCCCATGTGAAAGGAACATTGCTGGAGTTGCGTCATGCTTCCGACACAACTCCAGCAATGAGCCACTTTTGCGCCGACAGATAAGTCAGAAATACTGACGTATCTGTCATTCGTTGCAACATGATGCCTCGTACTGTAAATATGACGCATCATTGGTGTCGCAAGGAGGGCACAGTGAGAAGTGTCGCATCGCTGCTTTCACGCAGCGATGCGCCACTTCTCATAAATGAGGCCCTAAGGATTTAGGGGATAGGTTTGGACCCTAACTTCTTTGTGAAGTTAAATATTGCAGCAATGCTTCTTTCTAGGAGAATAGCTCGATTTAAAACCATATCTTTCTATAAAACTTCCCCTAAAATAGGATACCAGGATACGATAATTTTTCTACCATCTCCACCCTTCGCTGGGCTATATGGAATGTTGGAGATCTCTTAGGGAGCGTCCCTACAGTTAGTACGCACACCTAGGTCCATGCTATCCATAAACCTGGTATACTCCACTATGAGTCTCTGCAGTGCCCGGCGGTCCTTGCTAATACCATGGCATCGCATGAATAGAAGCATTCTTTCCCTTTTTTCAAATTACTTTTAAATACAAAAGTTTTTTTTTTTGCAGCAGACAAACTTTCTTTATAGGTTGGGGTATTATTCCTGTTTGGGCAACATGTTTACCTCTTCAGTACTTGTTTTATACCTAACTGCAGCAATCAGCAGCTGAAAGGTGATTAGATAACGTTTGGAAAATGTTTGGCGCTGCGTTGTACCACATATGTCATGATTATTTGGTAAAGTTTGATCCGTTGAGTTGGAAATATTTTATTTGTTGAAATCATGTGTAAAATGTCACAGGTGCACAGTTGGATATTTCCTGTCTATATTCATGTGTAACACATATTTCACTTTGTGAAATGAGTCTAAGCTATGCAAGCAAGTAAGAACTGTATCTAGGGCTAAGTCACACTTGCTGTCACAAAAAGACATTAGAATTGGCCTGCCTGTGATGCCAGTTCTCTTAGCAGATGTTGATAATACTCAAAAGGAATAACATTCACTGTTATGAGATAATGAGAAACTCCTAATCCATATAAAGCGTGGGCAGACCATCTCTGACTGGGCATGAAACCCCAGCATCACTTGCAGCCTAAAAAGTGTGTCAATACTGTGGAGCTGCTTAATGCAAGGCAAACTGCGTGCTAAACACTTTGCTTTTGGTTTGGATCGATGCAGGCAATAAGCCCATCTTTAATAGATCACATAGGGTTTTAGGAACACTTATTCAGATGGGTATTGTAATGTTTTTGTTGTATATGGCCTCTTTTATGGCCAAATGGATTGAAATCTGATTATTCACTGCAGTGACGTCACTACAGTGGGAAAAAATAGTGGTTACCCACTCATGTGACGTCACTGGGGTAAGCGCTCACTTACCCTTTGTTCTGCTGCCTTACCCCGGACTTCTGTCTCTTCTAAGTCTCCACAGACCAGAGGAAGGTGAGAGAATAAAGGCGGAGCTATGTCTATACCAACTGTCATAGCAGTGAGCGTGAATTTTGGGCAGGGAGGGGATGGGAAGGCAGACAGAGTGACAGGGTGGGAGTAGGTCGGGTAATTTTATTCAATATATGGATTGGGCAGAAGTGGACAATTTTGAGAAGGTGTAGGCATGGTAGGAGGAAGTCAGGTATTTATTTTTCAATTTGAAGGGAGAAACAGAGGAATTTTTATTTAATATTTTGATCTAAGCTGGGGTGGGCATTTATCAGAGGTTGGTTGATAGGAGATTTATATTAGCCAGGTATTTATTTTCAATTTTGAAATAGGTGTAGATGGCAAATTTAGAGGATGGTGGTAGTTGGCGGAGGGAGGCAATGTCTTTTTAAACATTTGAGGTGCAAGTCCTTTTATGCACGTATGGCTCCCACAATGCCCCTCTGCCAATGCATATATATATATATATATATATATATATATATATATATATATATATATATATATATATATATATATATATTAGCTAGCTAAAATGTGAATAATGGGGATATTATTCACCTTGAGGTTCTGAGTGACATTATAGACAGCCCACACTTTGCTCTTGTCTATTTAATGTCTTTCAGAACCCATCAGTGAAAAAAATCCCCATTATTGACAGCTACCCAAGTATGATTCTGTATGATCCCCACTCCAATTTCTGAGTCATTTAATGCCATGGGTTTCCCATGGCAGTTTATTATCCTTTTACCCATTGTGCTTCAATCCAAATATAATTGGTGATTTGAAATAATGAAAACTATGTATTGATATACAGTGTCTATTCATCTCATTGCTTATCTCTGTTAATATAGCTGTCTATAAATTTATCTGTCTTCTGTTTTTTGGTTACTGTCAGACCAAGCATCTTTGGCATGGTTTTCCCCTAACTTTTTTCCTTCAACCCCCCTGTTTTTCTGATTTGTTTTTGCTGGCTTTAGGACTCTGCACACTTAACCACTGCTAACCAGTGCTAAAGTTCTTGTGTTCTCTCCTTAAAACGTGGTAGAATTGGCTTATACTCAATTGGCATGTTTAATTTACTTGTAAGTCCCTAGAAAAGTGGCACAGCTTCTGCCCAGGGCCTGTAAATTAAATGTTACTAGTGGGTCCGCAGCACTGATTGTGCCACCCACTTAAGTAGCCCTTTAAACATGTCTTTGGCCTGGCATTGCAGCTTGTGTGTGCAGGTTTAAATTGTCATATTAACATTAATCTGGCTATAAACACCTTTTGCCAGGCCTAAACCTTCCTTTCTAATACATATATGTCACCCTTAGGGTAGGCACCAGAAAGCAGAAGGCAGGGTGCAGTGTATTTAAAAAGTAGGGAATGTAGTTTTAAGTTTTACGTATCCTGGTAGGGAGAAACGCTTAACTTTATTTTTCACTACCGCGAGGCTTCACCCTCCCACAGGATAATGGAGTTACCTTAGTACATTTAACAAGTGCTAATTTACAAATGGGAGCAGGTAACTAGTTCATGTTTGGTGTTTTTGGAATTGTAAATAAAAATCCTTTCTTATGGTGATGTTGAATTTTAAATTTCAATTTTTAAATAGCCACTTTTACATGGTTGGTGTTTTCCTGCCTTAGCCATTTAGTGCCTGCAGCCTATCTCTGGGTCACATAACTGAGTGAGGCTGACAGTTGGGTTTTGTGTCTTCCTCCTAGACAGCCACACACAATAGCGAGCTTAGGTGAGCTGGATGGGCATCACTGCCAGGATGGAAGGGCGAAGCTGGGCACAGCCCTACTTACACTGCAATAGGCTGTGTTGTGCCTCCACACAAAGGGCTGCATACCCTTTATTGTTAGTCTGGAGCCAGGGCAGGGAAGGCAGGAAACCTGTGTACTTCAAAGGGAAACCTCTAGAAGCTTCTCCCACTTCAAGGGAAGGTCTAGGTATAAATATTGGACCTCAGATACCAACTCTTCAACACACTTCTGGACCTGTGGACTCTGCCAGGAAGGACTGCTGTGCAGCCAAAAAGACTGCCGCTCTGCTGGACTGCTGCTCTGAAGGACTGCTGCCCAGCTGTGCTGACCTACTGCCCTCTTGCCAGTGTAAGAAGAACTTGACCTGCAACTCAGAACCCAGGGCCCCAGAGAAACTTCAAGGGCTAGATGGCTGATCTCCTGATCAGAAGCCTCAGGGACATAACAGGCTTCCAACAACCTTGAACTCAGCACCTGGACTCTGCCATCTATGAGTCCTGAGGTGCCACCCCAGTCCTGGACCCTTGGAAGTGGGGCTAAAGGTGCTTCTGCCAACACAGCTGTAGTCCTCATCAGAACTGACATGAAGTGAAGCAAAACCCTGCAAAGCCTCGCCGCACAACTGCCAATCACATCAGAATTGACATCTAGTGACACAAAGCCCAGCAAAGCCTCGCCGTACAGCTGCCAGCTCCATCAGAACTGACACAAAGCCCCACCAAGCTACGGCACACAGCTCACCTGAACCAACACAAAGTGACGCAAAGTCCCGCAAAGGCTCACCGCACAGCTTCATCGGAACCAACGACACAAAGTCTCACAAAGCAACGCTGCGCAGATTGCGCCCCAGCCTTTAAGGTACAGTGTTCAGCAGACCTAAGTGGCTCCATTGCGGTTGACCTGAACTAGTGACTTTCTCCAGGTCTGGTGGACCAGATAACCACAGTTGGTGCTTTGTGCTTTGTGGCGCTATTTTCACTGAAACCTTTAAAATTGCATATCTCTGGTGTTACTGATTGGGTTTTCGTCATGTTGGTCTTGATGTATTTAATACATTTGGCTCTATGTTTCTAAATTGGTGTGGGATCTTTATTGTTTTCTGTTGTCACTTTATTACTGTTTGAAGTACAGCATAAATACTTTACAAACTGCCTCTAAGATAAGTCTGACTGATCTGTGCCAAGCTATCAGAGGGTAGAGCCCAGGTTAATTTTGGGTTTGCTTGTGCCTCGCCCTGACAAGGATTGTGGTTGCTGCTTGAGTAGGATTTCACCCCCTCAACCAGCAACCCAGTTTCTCATGTAACTGTGACAAATGTGTTAATTACATACCATAGTTTTTTGCTTTGCAGCTAATGAAATGGTCCGAAACCTGATTTACCACTGCTGTGTTTCTGACCCTACAGTTGCCCTTCTCTCCATAATATGCATGTCATACACTTCTGTACAAATATAAACACATTTCATCTACTTAATTGGTGTGCTGTGTCTAAACTGTTGATATGATGGTTATGACCATATTTTCAACTCCAGTTATTGTGCTCTCAGCCAATAATTGGTGTTATATGCAAATAGATAAACATCTGTACTCCTTGCTCTTCTATCACCAGAATCAATACCTGTCATTAGCCCTCCCCTCCCTAATATCACATTCGCAATTTTTACATTGCCACCAGGGCACTTTATTACAATATTATAGCTCCCTCAAACCTCTCTAACAATGCAACTGACATTTTTATACACACCATCCTCAAGACAAGCACCGGACATATGTTAGCAGATAAGTTTCATTATGGGTCCATGGGTATTGTCAAAAAAGGATCTATTATTCTTCATGCATGACTCAAGTGCTTGGTATGACCACTTAAATGTTGCATTCTCCCCCTTCCATCTAGGAAAAGTCCTTTACTGCAGGAGTTCATTATCGCTGACACAGTGGTCTCAAACTTTCTTAATAACTAGAAAGTTGTGGTCCAGTCCAATGATGAAGACCTGTTTCAATTCAAACCCCTCTGACTTACAAAAAATAAATGCTAACTGACCAAACACCTCTTTACCAATAAAATGTGCATTATACCTTCATCAGCTGCGTCAAACTCTCATATAGCCACCGATCCATGACCCTGTGGCTAAAGAGTTGAAAGCAGATCAATGTCAGACCCGCAGGCACCTCAGCTACCCAAATCAGCTTGCTTTGAAACACCTTAAATATTACAGTAATACTCATCGCAGACCATGCCAGCTGGTACACCCCAGAACTCAGGACCATCAAGCGCAACTGCCACTAACTGGAGAAACGATGGCAGGCCACCAAGAACCCCGCCAACCGAGCAACTGACAAAACAGCCCTTAGCAACTATCACCGGCACAACAAAGAAGTAAAAAAAGCAGCCATCACTACCCGCGTTGACTCCACAGCCAACCACACAAAGGAACTCTTCAAAATAGTCAAGGAATTCTCCAACCCGACAGCAAAAGAGAACACCCTCTACGTCTCCCAACAATTCTGCGATATCCTCTCAAACTACTTCCACAGCAAGATCACCAACATCTACAACATCTTCAACCTCCAACCCACTGCCCTCAGCCCCACTGACTGCAACCAGCCTGCGAACATCAGCCAAACCAATACCACCTGGTCTTCGCTCACTGCCCTGACCACCTCAGCCATTATGTATTCCATCCACTCCGGGCTGCCCACCGACCCCTGCCCCCACTGCGTCTACAACCTCGCAACAAGCCTAATCAGCACGCAACTCACCAGCATTCTCAACACTTCCATCTTCACAGCAACCTTCCTGGACAGATGGAAACTCGCAGATGTCAGACCCCTCCTAAAGAAAGCCTCCGATGACCCCAGCGATCTAAAAAATTATCAACCTATCTC
Organism: Calotriton arnoldi; assembly: GCA_963921515.1. NCBI lineage: Eukaryota > Metazoa > Chordata > Amphibia > Caudata > Salamandridae > Calotriton > Calotriton arnoldi. The sequence goes on from CAWUFW010009080.1 coordinate 679,752, forward strand.
CCTGCTCCCCTACCCAACCAAAGTACTTGAGAAACCTGATTTATAAACAATTCCCTCAAAACGCTTGCCAGGTGCTACCTACTAAATCCGAATCTGTACCGCTAGTAGGCTCAGGTGAAGGTCTGAAACATTTTAAGGATATTGAGGTCTCGCAAGTGGAAGCTATGCTAAAAAAGGCAAAATCCGGATCTCCTTTGGATATAATGCCCGCCCACAAATTTGCTCTCCTCACCCCTCTCCTAGCCGCCCCTATTGCTGAGATCTTGAACACTTCGTTAAGTGAAGGCAGTGTGCCTCTAGATTGGAAGGTCGCCCAAGTGCTACCTATCAAGAAGAAAGATCAGGTGCCTGTCGAAGTGCTCTCCAATTACAGTCCCATTTCGCTCCTCCCGCTTATGAGCAAAATGGCGGAGAGCTATGTTAATACTCAATTAATGGACTATCTTGAGGCCAACGGCATCATTGATCCTTCACAGTCTGGTTTTAGATCCAACTACTCCACTGAGACAACTCTCATCGGGGTCACTGATTATATTAAAATGGCCTTGGATGATAACAAAGGAGTGATGTTGGTCTTGTTGGATCTAACAGCAGCCTTCGACACGGTCTCTCATCAGAAACTGATATTTCGACTGAGAGAGGCCGGTCTGCAGGGGCTGGCTCTCGATTGGCTTGTCAGCTTTTTAGATCAGCGCATGCAAACCATCAATCTGGGCCCTTTTCGATCTCAAACTGTGAAGCTTAGTAAGGGGGTGCCCCAGGGCTCTTGTCTGAGCCCTACCTTGTTTAACATCTATGTGGCCCCCCTTGCTAAAGTCATCCGAGAGTACGGCTTTACGCCGTTCTCCTACGCTGACGATACACAATTACTCCTGTCCTTTGATAAGGACACGGAGTTAGTCGATCAGCGTTTTGCTAAGGGCATGTCAGCCATAGCAGAATGGATGACGGAACACTTTTTGCAGTTAAATGTGGCTAAAACAGAAATCTTGCTGTTTGGTGCTGCACTAACCTCCTGGTCCCCTGAGTGGTGGCCGACAGCGTTAGGCCCTGCCCCCTCTCCAAACTCTGTGGCTAAAAATCTAGGGGTCCGGCTGGATGTACGGTTATCCATGAAGGATCAGGTCATGATCACTGCATGGACCTGCTATCATACCTTGAGCCTTTTGCGCAGAGTGTTCATGTGGCTGCCCCTCACTGTACTTAGAACCTTAATTCAGGCTTTGATCATTGGTCGCCTGGACTATTGTAATGCTTTATTGGCATCCGCGAATGAGTCTCTTCTTAGCAGATTGCAGATCGTCCAGAATGTGGCCGCACGCCTAGCTCTTAATAAACCACTCCGCACCTCCCCTGGGCCATTACTGAAATTTCTCCATTGGCTTCCAATCCGCCAGATAATTAAGTTTAAGCTCTGCTGTTTCGCCCATAGAGCTCTTTATGGTACAAGCCCGAGCTATATGGCGGATAAGTTCAAAGTGTACTGCCCGAACCGGTGTCTCAGATCGGAAGGCAAAGGGTTGCTGGTGGTCCCTCGTTTTAAGAAAATACGATCTGGATGCAAAACTGTTGCCTATTTGGCTCCAAAATACTGGAATTCTTTGCCAGAGGATTTACGTAAATGTCCTAGTCTTGCTCGCTTCAGGAAACTCCTGAAGACGGAATTATTCAAGGCTTGAGTTATGGGAGTCCGTGCCTGTCTGACTTGTTTTCTATGTTAGCGTGGAGATACCCCTTCTGGGGTGATTCCTGCGCTCTATAAATTCCCTACATACATACATACATACATACATTAACCAGCAACTCACTGAATTCCTGGAACAAAACCACCCATGGACGCCTCACAATCAGGATTCCATGCCAACCACAGCACTGAGACCGTGCTGATCGCTACCACAGATGACATTCAAACACTCCTCGACCATGCAGAAACTGTGGCCCTGATCCTCCATAACCTCTCTGCGGCGTTTGACACCGTCTCCCACAACACCCTCATCAATAGACTCCACAACATTGTCATACAGCAAGATGCCCTCAAATGGATCACTTCCTTCTTCACAGGAGACACACAGAGCATCCGACTGCCTCCCTTCTCCTCCGCACCCAAAGACATCATATGCGGTGTACCACATTGATCATCCCTCAGCCCCACCCTGTTCATCATCTACATGACCACCCTTGCAGACGTCGTCAGATCCGATGGACTCAACATAATCTCCTAGGCAGATAACACTCAACTGATACTCTCACTCACCGAGGACCCCTCCAATACCAAAACCAACTTCCATGACGCCATGACCAATGTATCCAAAGGGATGAGAGCAACTGCCTCCAACTCAACTCTGACAAAACTGAAGTAGTGATCTTCGGAAAGAACACTTCTGCATGGGACCACACCGGGTGGCCTGCAGAACTCGGACCTAGACCAACAGCGACCAATCATGCACGCAACCTCGGCATCATCCTCAACAGCCAACTGACCATGAAAGGACAAGTCAACACAGTCACCTCCTCCTGCTTCCACACACTTCGCATGCTCTGCAGAATCGTCAGATGGATCCCACCCAACACCCGAAAGACCATCACACAGGCCCTCATCACCAGCCGCCTTGACTACTGCAATGCCCTCTATGCCAGCATTTCCACCCAGCTCCTCAGAAGACTCCGGCCATACAGAACACTGTAGCCAGACTCATGCTGGACCTCCCCAAATGAACCCACATCCCCCACACCTGAGAGACCTCCACTGGCTCCCCATCCAGAAGAGATGCTAGTTCAAGATCCTCACACATCCCTACAAAGTCCTCCATGACCTAGGATCTGCCTATATCAACCATCGACTCAACTTCCATCAACCCTCCAGACATCTGCGCTCCTCTTCACTTGCCCTCGCACACACCCTCTGCATCCATCGCAGGCGCAGCAGTGGCTGCTCCAACTCCTACATCACTGCCAAGACCTGGAATGACCTTCTCCTCCAGCTTTGCATAACCCCCTTGCTGGCAGACTTCAGAAAGAGACTTAAGACTTGGTTCTTCTATGGAGACACAGCGCCCAGATACCCCTAGGAGTGACTGTGTTGTGCTTTATAAATGCTGCTTGATTGATTGCTTGAAAAGCCATCTTCTTGAGAAATATCATCACCTAATCACAACATGGGTTTTGCCGTCAGTTGCTTCTCTTGCAATCTATATTGCTGAAGAATCAAACAAACAAATCAATTAACCAGGATGTATCCAGGGCTATTGTCAAAGTTAAATTACACTGGTGGCTAATTTATACATGGAACTTTACTCTTAAACTTTTGAGTAACTTTACTACTTTGGTTATTCAGAAAATCCGACTGCAAAGTTACTCAAAAGTATAGATTTTCTTGTCTCATGTGGAGTGCAATTTATAAGTGTAAGTTACATCTGAAAAACACAGAAGTAAATGCATCACCACAAACTGCCAAGTACTGGTACTGCAACACCCTCTTATTGAAAATAATAGAGGCGGGGACTTACATGTAAACCCCAAAGGAATTAACGTTAATTTAAATAAAAATAGTTACAAATATAAATAAATATCATTTGCTGTTACATAAATAAATACAAATAGTACATAATTTCATTTAAGTATAAAATATTTTAATAACCTTTTTACATTTTAAAATGAATGTAAAAATAAATATTTTAAAAATATGATTAATTTACCTTTAATTCGTTCTATACATCACTTTTAATAATTATCAATATATTTAATTTAAATTTGAGAAAAATAATATTAATTTATTATATTTTAAATAATGTAATTTTTAATTCAAAATTAATATTGCTGAATCATTTTTTATTTAGTTCAACTTTTTAAAATAAATATGTAAGCTTTATTTACAATAATATTTAACATACATTTATTTTTCCAAACTTTCTGCAACTTTATTAAACTTTTTTCCTTGCACAGTTCCAGCAGTTCCCAATCAAAAATAATAATTTATTTATTCCTGTCTCAGATCGCAATATAATGGTGTAGCCACTAATACTATCAAGAAATAATGATGGATACTTCTAAAATATGATTGTGCCAGTAAATATTGAACGGCATGCTGCTGCATATCTTGGCTCTTGCTCACGTATGTGTGAAAGTTTCCCCTTGGTCCAAAATACACCAAATCAGTTCCCTACAAACTCAGTTGGTCCCTCAAAAGTGCTTGTTTTACATGCAATGTGAGCCACAAAAGGTCTAAAAAAAAGTCTGTCCCATAAAACTCTAATTGGGAGTGATCAAAGTTTCCTATGTTATATAGAAGCTCTCGCCATAGATATCCTCAGGTTCAGGAAGCAGAAATCTGTTTCCAATTCCTTCTGAGGCTGCGTTCAACTCATTTGAAAGTATCTTTTTTTGAAGCAGATCATTCTTAAATTTCAGGCAGAATACTTCAGTATTATATTAGCATTTTCCAGTATCCATCTGTTATAATTTGTTGATCACATGTCCTACGTTTTATATCATCATAGTAAAAAATAGAAAGAAAAGAAAGTAATAATCAAAATACGTGAGATGCGTGTGCATTTAAGGGACAAACAAACCAAGTATCCTGAGCTCATTCCCCACAAGCACCCCCCAAAACCCACACCATACTCTCTCCTCCTTGATCTCCGTATACATTCTGTTAGAAGCAAATAAAGTATCCATCTGTTCAAAAATCCCCAAATATCTTATCGAATTTCTTGAATTGGTTGTTTGGAGCATATATCCTCTTCTGGTGTATTGCCATTTTGTACATATCCTTCAGTGAAGATTGTACTGTCAGGACTCTCACAGGCTTCCAATAGCCCAATACTCCTACTTCGGACACTGCTAGTGATGTCCCAAACCATCTCAGTCTGTTGAATGTGATTATGTGGAGTTTGCAAGTGTCTTGAAGCAGTACTATTGAGGCCATCAAAGGTTCAAGGAAATCGAATGAATCATTCAATACCTTCCACACCTCTTCCCAGTAGAGTGTGAGTTTCCCACAAAATAAATTCAATGTCACAGTCCTGGGTGGCACATCAACAGCACAGGGATGTTTGCATTAGCTTGACCTGTTGAAGCTTGAATGGTGACCAATGCCATGTATGAAGGATCTTAAAATAATTCAGTTTTAGTCTCACCTCTCTGAGACCTTTTTCATGCATTTGTAAAACTTCATCCCAGGCCTTGTCTACATATTCCACGGAGGGCCTCTTTTCCCACCAAGTCCTTAAATCCCTAATTGTGTGCCGAGAGAAGGGTGAGTTAATTATAGCCTTATATAGCCCACACACTCATCCTGGGCATGCTCCAGGTGTGTACATAAGCACAGGTGCTTGATTTCGGTTAGTTTATTAGTGACTATTCTAATTCTTGCATCAAACTGTGGATTACTTATGTGTATTTCCATCAGTGGGACCTTGGAATGTCATGGTCCTGGCGCAATTTGTCAAATAATCCTCTATCATTAGGTCACATATTGTGTGTGTCCCTCTCATTAGTCACGTTTCCCCATTAACTGCTAACTTTCCAAAGACTATGGGCCTGATGCGACTTTGGCAGTCTTGGGACTGCCATCACGGCAGCAGCAAACTCACTGCCCACCAACTAGGTGGTCCGACAGCCGAACTACAATATTGGCGGTCCCAAAGATGAAAGACTGCTGCCTCACCCAGGATTTCTCTTCCTGCCGCGATGGTGGTCACAGACGACAGCAGCTGATGGAATGAGTCCAGCCCATACTCCCGCTGTTGAGATTACGGTGTGCCTTACCACCATGCCAACTGTGGCAAATGCAAGTCTTAAGGAAAAAATTGACCTTGTCTCCTGTTTACACTCCTCTTTCCGTCACAGAGCCCCTCGTCCAGGTCCCGCCTTTGCTGCAGACACTTGTCCATGAGGGAAATCCACACCATCATCGCCAGAATAACAGGTAAGTGCCTTGCCTTGTCCATTTGTCCACTGTTGCAATAGCTGTGGACCCGTCCTGTAGGACAAGGTTAGTTTTCCATAGGTGTCATACATATGTGTGTATTTACAGACTTATTTAGTGAAAATACACACATAGGTATTTGCACAGTGGCAAAAAAACAAAAAATAAGTGACATACCTAGCATGAAGGTCTCCTCCATCAGTAGAGCGCCACAGCGAGACCGCCAGCGCAGCTGTAACATCGTAATACGGTGGTCGGAAGACTGCCAGCTCACCAGTATACTTGGGACTGCCACGAATAGGCAAATAGGCACATTTGTTTGCAATCAGTAATGTTCTTTTTAAACATTTTATGTGCTGTGTACCATGCACAATGGCACTGAATAACTTTATTGATTTGATTATTTAAAATCTTTCTAATAAATGCATACCACACAATAAGGGCCTTATTACGAGCTTAGTGGTCCGACCACCCGAACACCACCCACATCTGGGGCCCCCATTAGCCCACAGCGCTGGCGGTCTTAAGACTGCTGTATTAAGAGTTGACCGCGGGGCCCGTGGTGTGGCTGCAGTGGTCTTGTGGCGGTGGGCAATATATTTCCATATATATTGATGCATGTGTGTACATTTGGATTGCATATGTGTTGAATGCACACATATGGAAAAATACCACCTACCTATTGCCGGAGTTTGACTCATATGTGGCCAGTCCCGGCAATGGGTATATGATATAAAGAGCACTTACCTGTGTATCGCCGCAGATGAGGTTGTGTTCATCGGGGTGAAGATGCTCCTGTGTAGGGGGGACCTGGAGAAAGGGATCCATGTCGACATCTGCTGGAAAGAACAGGAAAGGGGAGAGTATGCACCCCAAAGCCTTCGTTTCTGCCAACCTTTAGGTGCCGGTCCGACTGCTGTGGTCGGCTCCTCGGAAAGCCAACTCGTAATACGAATGGAGGTTTTCCTCCTCTGTACCGGACCTCTGTTCGGGCGGTCGGCAGTGTGCTGGCGGTTATGGCGGTACAGCCACGGTTTCTGCACAGGCAACACTCACAACACAGCAGTCGGACCGCCACCGCCGATAAGGCGGTCCTTGGACAGCCAAACTTGTAATAAGACCCTAAATCTACTTCTTATCATTCTTCAAAGAAATCTGAATAGTAAAATTTTGTTAAAAAGATAATATTCATTTACAACGGAACTCAAATATAAAAAGGCAGTGAGAAGTTCTTTTCTTGCCAGATAGTCATCAGTTATGATATTGTAGGTTGCATTAATTGTTAACGTTCCTTCATTCTGATGATATTTGACAAATGAGACTATTATTTTATTACCATGTTTATATCATTTCCAAAATGAGCAAGTTCCTTCCTGTCATGGCTTCAGAAACATAATGTTAGTGCACTACTATAGGCTTTAATAGCATTTTCTAGGAATATTGGCCTAAGTAAAAATGCCATTAAAGTTAATGGGGTGACCCTCCTGTCCCACAGAACCTGGGTATTTATGCTATAACAAACAAGTGGTTCTGTTGGGTAGTACAATAACCAAGTTAACGTGTACTTAATACCGAAGCAACCAGAGTAATCAAAATGTTGCCCAAGTTTTACAAAGACTTGTTGAGAACAAACAGTAAGAACACACAACAGATCAAAAGATAATTTTTTTGCCAAAGAATGAAATATTTACTTCTTTTCTTTTTTATAGAAGAGATAAATATGGCTGTCAAAGGTTGCATAAACGTATTGCAAAGAAACAGAGGTGACCTTTGTGACATAAAGTGAAGAAAGAGTGACAAGTGATATCATTAGTGAAAATATATACAAGACAAACATGAGTGACATAAGTTAACAAAATACAAGCATCCTGTCGCATGTGTACAATTATTTACATGAATCCTAATCCAAATATTATTTCAAAAGTAGGGGACAAGGAAACTGTGCGGACATGGGTAACATTAACGTCGACGTTTCTACCCTTTCATAAAAGCGCAGAGTGTATAGCGTCAATGCGGGTCTTCATCAGGACATAAACAGACGGAGTAGACAGCCTATGGAATTAAATTCAAAGAGTCAGGGATGTTCTTACTGTCATGCGAGCTGAATTTATATAAGGGTAAGTGAAAACATGGCTTACCACAGGGGAGAAGAATCCAATTAATAGATTCGTAATGAAACAATGAATTTGCAAAGATTCCACGAATGATTGGAGGGTTAGTGATCAAACAGAGGGGAACAGCCTTTAACATCATGGCGATCACGTACTCGACTTTATATCAAAAGCAAGCGGTGTGGGACTTACTAATGTAAACTTGCCGCAGTGCTCAAAGGTGCACGTAATTCAAGATTTCCAAAATTATTTATTTATAGGGACCTCCACCATCCAGTAGGAGTCTAGAATTAGATATAAGGACCAGTTATTCTAGAGTACTGAAATATCATGACAGTGCACGCGAAAATAAAACAGATGTAGGGGAATCCTACCTTGTTTAAATCTGATGCTTAATTATATGAGACCTCCACCAGCCGGTAAGAGTCTAAACAGAGAGGAACGAAATCTGTATGAATATTAAACCATAATGAATTAAAATGCCAAAGGTACACCACCATGTGTGCAAAGTTCAGGACATACCTGAGTTAGAGCTGAAATGCTTCCACCAGCCGGTTGGAAGGAGTAAATAGTTTGTTCCCACCACACTGGGTCAGGGACTAAGGGATAGAAAAGTTATCCGTTTAGCTCAAATAAGAGCTGCCTGTTACACAAAAGCAAATGTGAGGCATGCGCGAGTACGCTAGGATAAATGCTCCTACCTCGGGGCCTGACTTGCGAGTCAAAATTCCTTTCTGGTATTGCCGTGGGAGAGTTCAGAGGCTTTTGACAGATTGATGACGTAGCCATCAGCTGTGGCAGGCTGCGTGCACGCCAAGGTGCAGCAGCTTAGTCAGGCTTCTCCCATTCACGGCGCACACCCGTGTTGTGCCAACGGAAAACGTGGGCCGATTGGAATGCAGAGCGTGCTTCAGTAGCAGTTGACGTGCACGTTTCCAGTGCACCGGCTAGGGCAGGGAACTCAGTTATGATATAACTTAACTGGCGCTCTGTTTAACGAATCGTGCGAAGCGAACCCAATGCTCCTTATTTAGAAAATACCAATGGTGTCTCAGATTACCATCAAAGACCGCGCGCCATCTCGGATGGTTTTTAGCAATGCCGCGATTCAAGTGCCATTCAGAGCCTCGTATGTGACAAGAAGATGAAAAACAGTCTTGATATTTACAACATGATATACGACTAAGCATGATTTTACAGTGGCACTCACAATGTATTATGGACGCACGATATACCATCAAAATGCACACAATTGACAACACATTTTGTATATATCAAGTAAACAGATATTGTTGCACATTTAAACATATTGGACAAAGGGGCCAACTGGCGAGCCCTTTGTCTTATAGTTTCGTCTTCAAGATGAATAATTCATATTTTGATATGACTTCTTAGTCAGAAGACAGCATGTGTATCATTTTTGCTCATATTTATTTAATCGTAAAGGAGCAAGGCATCTACCCAGGGGCCCCGCTCTAGCCCTAAATGTGCCCAAGCAAAGGGTAGCATCTATCTATTGAGCTAGACTATTGCTCGAGTTAATCAAGGGATACGCTGTATCTTGCATTGTCCAGATCAATTTCTAGCAAAGAGTAAGCGCAGCGGAAAGTAGAAACGCTATAGCCTAGCCATCTGCCTATAGGTTTCCTCTTGTTCATTGAGGCCCTGGTTGAGAGTCCAGAATATGTATCCATCTGCACTCTTTCAGATTGAGTGCTGAGAGAATGTTACCACCCCTAGGATGTAGATGGATCTTCTCCAGAACCCACCATTGTAAATTGTCTGCTGTATGTCCAGATAAACAGTAGTGTTCCACTAGCGGGGCTCCTTGCACTTTACAGCGGATCCTACTGCAGTGCTGCAGAATCCTTGTCTTGACTCTTTGGGTGGTTTGACCAACATATATCTTATCGCAGGGGCATCTTATAGCGTAGATGACATTTGAGGTATTACAGTTGGTATGCTCAGTTAAGGAATAGGTCCGACTCTGGTGCGTAAATGTTGAGCCAACCAGTGCGAGATTACATGCTTTGCAACAACTACATTTAAAATGTCCAACCAAAGTTGGCAAGTTGAGTTGCTGTCTAATGTCTGGTGCTTTTGCTACTTCCAAATATGAGCTAACAACATAATCCTTTATGTTTCTTGCCTGTTTGAAGGCGAACAAGGGCTCATCTTTTATGCCGATCTCTGTGCTCACTAAGTTCCAATATTTCTTGATCACCTTTTTGATCTCATTACTTCTTGCGTTGAAGGTGGTGACGCAAACCAACTTGTTCATTTTTCCGTCATCCTTCTGCCGTACCTCCAAAAGAGTCTCCCAGGGGCTGTACCAGGCCCTCTTCCTGGCCCGATTTAGCAGACCTTTTGGGTAGCCCCTCTCCCTCAATCTCATGATTAGGGTATCCGCTTCTGTGAAGAAGTCCTGTTTGCGTGAGCAGTTGTGCCGTATCTTCAAGAATTGGCCATACGGTAGATTATCCCTCAGGCTTCTGGGGTGGTGTGAGCTGTATTTTAAGAGGGTGTTATGTTCCGTAGGTTTGCGATATAATATCGTCAGGATTTTAGCTTCTTCAATCTGTACTGTAAGGTCTAAGAAACTAATAGTTTCATTACTGTAGGGCATGGTGAATTTGATGTCAGCTGAACGTCCGTTCAGCCAGATATTGAAATCAATCAAACTCTGTTCAGTCCCTGTCCAGATCATCAGGACGTCATCAATGTATCGCTTCCAAATAGCGATATTGTCAATGTAGGGTTTAGAATGATCATATATATGGGTGTCTCTATAATGATCCATGTAGAGGTTAGCTAGACTAGGTGCATATCCAACTCCCATTGCAACACCCTTACATTGATAATAGTAGGTCCCCTGAAAGACGAAATAGTTTTTGGTCATTGCTATCTTTAGGAGTTCTACCAGGAAGTCAGTTGGAATCCAGCAAGGGGTTGGTCTTTCATCCAGGGTTTTCCTGATTACCTCCATCGCTTCTTCCTGCGGTATGCTGGTGTAAAGGGATGTGACATCCATGGTGACCAGAAATTGAGTTAGTGTGTCAAAGGGTTGGTTCTCCATTATTTGTATGGTGTGCATAATGTCCCGAAGGAAGGAGCGGGTTTGCAGGACAAGGGGTTGCAGAAAGCTGTCAATAAATTGATTAAGTGGTTCCAAAATAGAGCCGCAGCCTGAGACGATTGGTCTCCCAGGCGAGTGTCCCATGCTCTTATGAATTTTTGGAAGGGTGTATATTGTAGGTATTCTGGGATTTGTGTTATTCAGAAAGTTGTACTCAGGCTCTTTGAGGAAGCCCTCCGAGAGGCCCTTGCCTGTGAGCTCTTGAATAAGTTTGGATATGTCATGTTTGGGGTCTTTATTGATCCGTCGATAGCTTTCATTGACGCTCAGTTGTTGTCTGATTTCAGTGATATAGTTATTCGTATTTTGAATCGCAACTGCTCCCCCTTTATCCTCCACCTTCACCACAATGGATTGGTTAGTGCCTAGCGATTGTAATGCTTGCTTCTCTTCCTTAGTGATATTGTGCTTGATGTATTTCCTGTTGTTTAAAAGGTCCATTACTTCGGACAGCACAATTTTTTCATAGGCCAGGATCTTCTCACTCATCAAATAAGACACTGGAGTGAATGTGGAAGCAGGTCGGAATGCTGTAGCCGCACCGCGTTGAGTCCACTGATCATTCTTCAAAAAGAAATATTTTAAACGAATCTTCCGAAAGAACTGCTGTAGTTCTAACTTAATGTTAAAGGAGTTTGGGGGGGCCGTTGGGATGAAGGATAGACCTTTTGCCAAGATGTCATGTTCAGCAGGTGAGAGACAATAATTAGAGATATTGATAATGGGGTCTGTTGGCGTTGGTGCATTCACTGGAACAAGGGAAGCTGCCCTTTGGGCGACCACCAGCGCATCCGGAATAGGTCCCAATTCCTCATCGGTGTCCTGTGCCCGTACTGGATCAAGGGGAACTACCACTTAGAAGTCTGGCGCCGAGTTTGAATCTCGCCATGATTCTCCTGTTGTTGAAACCTGACCCTTGTGTTCCCCCGTTGGTTGTTTCTTGCTCTGTTCCATCCCCTTCTCTTTGATGGTAATCTGAGACACCATTGGTATTTTCTAAATAAGGAGCATTGGGTTTGCTTTGCATGATCCGTTAAACAGAGCGCCAGTTAAGTTATATCATAACTGAGTTCCCTGCCCTAGCCGGTGCACTGGAAACGTGCACGTCAACTGCTACTGAAGCACGCTCTGCATTCCAATCGGCCCACGTGATCCGTTGGCACAGCACGGCTGTGCGCCGTGAATGGGAGAAGCCTGACTAAGCTGCTGCACCTTGGCGTGCACGCAGCCTGCCACAGCTGATGACTACGTCATCAATCTGTCAAAAGCCTCTGAACTCTCCCACGGCAATACCAGAAAGGAATTTTCACTCGCAAGTCAGGCCCCGAGGTAGGAGCATTTATCCTAGCGTACTCGTGTATGCCTCACATTTGCTTTTGTGTAACAGGCAGCGCTTATTTGAGCTAAACGGATAACTTTTCTATCCCTTAGTACCCGACCTAGTGTGGTGGGAACAAACTATTTACTCCTTCCAACCGGCTGGTGGAAGCGTTTAAGCTCTAACTCAGGTATGTCCTGAACTTTGCACACATGGTGGTGTACCTTTGGCATTTTAATTCATTATGGTTTAATATTCATACACATTTAGTTCCTCTCTGTTTAGACTCTTACCGGCTGGTGGAGGTCTCATATAATTAAGCATCAGATTTAAACAAGGTAGGATTCCCCTACATCTGTTTTATTTTCGCGTGTACTGTCATGATATTTCAGTACTCTAGAATAACTGGTCCTTATATCTAATTCTAGACTCCTATCGGATGGTGGAGGTCCCTATAAATAATTAATTTTGGAAATCTTGAATTACGTGCACCTTTGAGCCCTGCGGCAAGTTCACATTGGTAAGTCCCACACCGCTTGCTTTTGATATAAAGTCGAGTACGTGATCTCCATGATGTTAATGGCTGTTCCCCTCTGTTTGATTGTAGATCACTAACCTTCCAATCATTCGTGGAATCTTTGCAAATTCATTGTTTTGTTACGAATCTATTAATTGGATTCTTCTCCCCTGTGGTAAGCCATGTTTTCACTTACCCTTATATAAATTCAGCTCGCATGACAGTAAGAACACCCCTGACACTTTGAATTTAATTCCATAGGCTGTCTACTCTGTCTGTTTATGTCCTGATGAAGACCCGCATTGACGCTATACACTCTGCGCTTTTATGAAAGGGTCCAAACGTCGACGTTAATGTTACCCATGTCCGCACAGTTTCCTTGTCCCCTACTTTTGAAATAATATTTGGATTAGGATTCATGTAAATAATTGTACACATGCGACAGGATGCTTGTATTTTGTTAACTTATGTCACTCATGTTTGTCTTGTATATATTTTCACTAATGATATCACTTGTCACTCTTTCTTCACTTTATGTCACAAAGGTCACCTCTGTTTCTTTGCAATACGTTTATGCAACCTTTGACAGCCATATTTGTCTCTTCTATAAAAAAGAAAAGAAGTAAATATTTCATTCTTTGGCAAAAAATTATCTTTTGATCTGTTGTGTGTTATTACTGTTTGTTCTCAACTATTCTTTGTAAAACTTGGGCAACATTTTGATTACTCTGGTTGCTTCGGTATTAAGTACACGTTAACTTAGTTATTGTACTACCCAACAGAACCACTTGTTTGTTATAGCCTAAGTAAAAATGCGGCATGCTGATGAAAATTCAGGACAACAGCAGAGTGTATGGGTAATCATAACGTACATTTGTAAAGTGCATGTTCACCCATGGGTATCTTGGCAATGAATAACAGATGTTTGTTACCCAACAGTATGCATTGTAATGAACTCAGAAGGATGAAAGACTGTGTGAACCCGCCAGGGATTTAAAACTGTGACCATAAGGTCAAACACAGGCCCTTACAGTGGACACATTAGTCCACTAAGCCACCAGACCCGCCCTAAATCGATTCTCTTCCACAGCTACAAAACCTGATACCCTTATTGTCCATTGGAAGTTTTCTCCAGGTTGCTCTATACTCATTGTTGGGAAGGACCATAGACCTAGCATGAAAAATTGGATTTCTGCAAGTTCTTCTCGATGTGTTTTTTAAGTAAGGCTGCATTTGATTCCATTCGTATGATTTACAAATTAATTCAAATCGTGGCATCATTTGTATTTGTCAGGTCCGCTTTCCTGGATAAAAGCCAGACTTGTTTTTTTTTAATTATTTCAGACCCGCAGATGAGGTAGTACAAAGACTGAAGTCTATGGTAAGATGTAGATCTTTAACTGCCCATGTCAGGTAGTTTGACCACAGATTATTATTTTGAGTAAAAATTACTTTAATTGCTGACTTAAGAGTGCCTGGTTTCACATTCATAACTTGATTTAATAAACGATGACTCACAATCCAGGTCCTGTCTTGAGATTCTAGATAAATCTGTGCCTGTGCGGTGAATTGTGGTAGAGTAAAGATACGCACATAGGTTATGCACTGGATTTTATCTAGGAGCTCAGAGAGTTTGGAAAGAAAGGCCAGGTGTCCACAGGAAACTGTTGGATTAAGCTTGGCTTTAGTGACTCTAAGTGCTGCTTCAGCTGTTGGACTTTAAAGCTGCAAGTTAAGCTTGCAGAGCGCAAACATTAAATTGCTGGCTTTTCACTTTATATTATTCCGGTGAATGCTCGATGTGCCAGTGACTAAGAGACAAACACCCAGGTAGTTATATGCTACAGTATATCTTATCTTAAGTTGGCCCAGATCCCTATACTGGCTTGGTTTGTTCTTTAATTTGCTAAATACCATCACCTTGGTTTTATCTACATTCACTTGCAATTTGTTATCCGAGTTATACTTATGCACTTTATCCAGGGTTCGTTGCATTCCAATTTTAGTGTTGTCAAGAATGACCAGATCATCTGCATACTGGATTATGTGTGTTCCAAACCTTAGTGGGAATGAATTGGCTTGCAACAATGTGCTCCCCATATCTGTAGTATATAGATTAAATAAAAGTGGTGCCAGAATGCGTCCCTGTTTCAGTCCATGATAAATTTGTATATGAATGGTAACTTTCGCACCTACTCCTAGCTGAAGACGCACCCAGTTGTCTGAAGCCAAAGAAACTATTGCATTAAGTAGGGATTGTTAGATGCTCCAGCATTTAGCTTAGCCCATAATATGTTGCAATCCACTCTGTCAAAAGCAGAAGAATAGTTCATGACACGAACAAAGGCAGTGTGGTGGGCAAAGCTGAACGGTATTCAATATATGATATGGCTATAATGTTATCTAATGTGGAGGATTTTTGCCTGAACCCAGTTTGATAGAACGGAATGATGTTTTAGCTCTTCAGCCCATTCTTTGAGTTCACTTAAGAGTACCTTGGCATAGGCCTTTGTGCCCATGTCCAACAATAGGATCAGGCGATAGTTAACAGAGTCAGTATTATCACCTTACTAATGTATAGAGTGAGTAACACATCCTCTCCATGATTCCTGGGCCTGTGCATTCATGAAAGTTAAACAATTGCTTGAACAATCAAGACAGGGCAAAATCTATGACACTATCAGTGGTAGCTCAAAGCATATGGCATTTACTAAAAGCCAGGAGCATCAGTCTGGAAGCTATGCATTTGCTGTGCTCTCAAAACCAGCAGGCAAACAAAATGCATCCTATTCTTAAAAAAGTGGCAAATCAGCACCTGCTGATTTACTTCTACACGGGGGTGCATAATGTAAGCTTAATGTATGTTAATTAATAGGAAAGCAAAAATTAAGAAACCACAGTGGAGGAAACCAAATCATAGAAAACCAATTTCAAGGAAAAGCAATTTTAGGTAAATACAAAAAAAATGTAAATTAAAAGAGACATTTTAAAAGAAAGATAATGTTAAGGAAAAACCCAAAATTACATTAAATTTGGGTGGAGGTTAGAGGCAGTGGGAGGTTTTTGGGTTCAGGGAAAGGTAATGTTTAGGGGTGATGAGGGTTTTTTGGGAGCAGGATGGGTGAGAGCTGGTGTAGAAAGGGCTTTTAAGGTTCTGGGAGAGGTGGAATTTAGAGTCAGGAGAGTTTTTTTAGGGTTCATGTATAAGTGGAATTTAGGAATGGTGAGGTGTTTTTAGGGTTCAGGGATTGTGGAGCATAAGAGTGTTTAGAGGTTTTTAAGCTTCACAGGCTGAGTTTGGGCTGTGAGGGATTTTTTAAGGTTGACTGATAGGTAGTGTTTAAAGGTGGTTAAGGTTAAATAGTGTTATGGGGTTTTAGGGAGTCAGGGATGGTTGGAGTTTATGGTCAGAAAGAGTTTTAGGGTTTAGAATGGGTGGAGTTTAGATGAAGAAAGGGGTTTTTAGGTATCACGAGTTAGGGGTGAAGAGGGGTTTCTAGGAGGCTGGGATGGATGGAGTTTAGGGTTGGTGAGGGCTTTTAGGGGAGAGGAATAGGCGGCGTTTATGGTAGTAACAGGTTTTAAGGGCTTAGAGCTGCAAACAATTTAGATGTAGAAAGAGGCTTTTAGGGATCAGGAATGGCTGGAGTTTAGGGGTGATGAGGGTTTTAGGGGGCTGGGATCGATTGTGTTTAGGGTTCATGAGTGGTCTTAAGGGGTCAGGAAAGGGTGATGTTTTGGGGTGGTGAGGTGTTTTAGGGTTCAGATGGGGTGAGGGATTTTAATGGTTCAGGGATGGGTGAGGTTTAGATATAGAAATGAGTTTTTAGAGTTCAGGATTAGGTGGTTGGTTAGTGCGTAGCCTACATCAGTCACTAGTCTCTGGCGGCGGACGTCCAGAGACTAGCGACCGCCACACATGCGGTTCGGCGCACGTAGCATTTGGCTAATATGCCAGGACTGATGTAAGCTACGCACTAACCAACATTGGTTATGCAGTATTTATACTGAACAGACATCTCACTGGTTCAGTATATCACTTCTATTTGCACGGATGTTTACACTTGCAATATTTGGCACTATATGTTTCTTGCAGTAGCTGATCAACTGACCCTGAAGAAGGCCAAGACATTAGAATAAGTCGTCAGGCCGAAACATGTTGGTCTCGAACTGACACTGGCACCCATTATAGTGCACACTGTGTCCTCAACTGTTTGATTTGCTTTTAATCCTGACACTGGGTAGCCGAATAAAGTTTCCACTTAGGTAACCCTGTAGCCAGTTTTAACCACGAATACACTAGCACTGCACTATCTTTTCCACACCTAGCTCACATAGGGTTTTAGTATACCCGCCCCATCCTGAACAAAAACATCCCTGAGCTCCCACCTCGTAGAGAGGGGGTTGTAGCCCGCGTAAGGACTAGGTTCCTTACGCGAGGAGGCACCCCTATGATGAAGCATGACACCCTTGGTGTGTGAGGGGAACTGTCCTGAAAAGGGATTCCTCCCGTTACTAGTCTTTTCATAGTTGACAACGGTGATCCATGGTACAGGCATTTGGCATAATTATATTTAGACTGTACAAGAGAAATAGTGGCTTGGACCTTGTGTGAAAATCGTAGGTGGGGAAAGATGCATTTCCGAGTTTTCATAGTAATAAAGCTTGATCATGCTAACTTATTCACTTGGGCATTCATTGATCGCTTGGAGTCCATTGTAATTCTAAGGTTTCTTACTTCATTGAATACTTTATGAGGTGGTCCCAGATCGTCAGGCCAGGCGCAGAGGGGGTCATAATTATTCCATTTGAGATGGTTCCATGTCATCCACTGATCAATAGCTCGGAGGCAACTGAAGATTTTTGAGTTTCCAATGTCTTTGGGGATTTCCAGTTTAAGAAGTATTTGTGTGTCATCTGTGTAGAA
This sequence comes from Calotriton arnoldi, assembly GCA_963921515.1. Lineage (NCBI taxonomy): Eukaryota > Metazoa > Chordata > Amphibia > Caudata > Salamandridae > Calotriton > Calotriton arnoldi. The sequence continues at coordinate 697,687 of CAWUFW010009080.1, forward strand.
TGTGAGCTGAAATTCATTGATCATTGCTGGAAATGACTTAATGTAGATGTTGAAAAGCATGGGTTAGATGAAAGAGGCTTGAGGGACTCCTGCTGTTGTGAAGTACGGTTTGGATGAGTAAGGAGGTATATGGATGACATTGCTTCTATTTTGACGCTATGATGTGATCCAGTTGAGAGCAGTCCCCTCTATGCTGACTTCATGGAGTCTTGCAATTAGAGTGTCATGATGAACTCTGTCAAAGGCAGATGAAAGGTCCAAGAGAAGTAGTGCAGCGACCCGTTCCAGTCTACAGTGTTTTTAAGGTCATCCTATATGGTGATGAAGGCAGATTCTGTCCCTCTTCCTAGATGTCTTCCTGTTTGAAAGTTAAAAAGTTTAGAGTTTTCTTAATGAACTGTGACATCTGGTTGAATGCTGCTCTTTCAATCAGTTTGCCCAGGAAATAGCCATTGGTAATCAGCCTGTGGTTGTTTGGGTCATGTGGGTCCAGGTTTTTTTTTTTTATAATGGGTGTATGTATGCCTATTTTAAGTCTTCTGTAAAGACTCCAGCTGTTAAAGAATTACTGATAATTGTTCTGACTAGTGTGGGAGCAGAGGTAGTTAAAAGAATCTTCTTGAAGATCTGTGGTGGACAAGGGTCAGAAGGGGAGCCTGCTGGTCTGCTTGCTTTGACAAGATCCATACATTCAGTTTCTGATAGATGTTTAAAGCAATGAAGAGGCTTGGGTAGCCTACCCCTGGAAAGGATTGTTAGAAATGGGTTGGTGCTGGTGGTTTTCCTTTTTATTATAAATAGGAATCCAACATGTCTGCTTTGGTTGTGTAATGATTTGTCAGTTTGTCAATTCTTGAGAAATAGCATGAGTTACTCCTGTGCATTTAGGTTCACAAAATTCAGTGAGAATTTTATCAAATTCTTTATTTGAACATTTAGCATTTTGAATTCGGATTTAATAGTACCATTTTTTAGCATTTTTGATAGCTGTCTAGTATATTCTGGTAGGTTTGTGCAGGTAAAGTTTGTTTTAAGTGTTATTTGTTTGACCCAGGTGCATTGGAGCTTTGCAATTTGTTGCTTTATCTTTTTTAATTCTGAATTCATCCAAGGAGCTTGTTTCCTTTTGTCCTGTTTTGTTGTTTTTAGTAGTATTAGGATATCAAAAGCTTCCTGGAGCAACTGATAGAGTTTTTGAACTGAACTTTTGTGTCTAGATCCGTGTTGGATGTTAGTTGTGTTTCCAAGTATTCAAAATTGAGTTTGTTCCACGGTCAAAATGTGGTTGTATGTAAGATAGCCTTAGGTGTGGTGAGTTGTGGTGTTTTATGTTGGGAAGCTCTCAGATGGTGGTCTGACCATATGACTGGAGTAATCCTTTGAAATTTAACTAGTTCTGGATTTGCAAAAATGACATCTAGGGTGTGTTCAGCGATGTGTGTTGGTTTGTGGATGATCTGATATAGGCTCAGTTTATCTAGGCCAGTGATGATAGTTCTTGGATGGCACATATTAGGTTCATCAAAACATATGTTTAGGGCACCAAAGATGCATAAGTTGGAGTGTAGTGTCATAAGGTTTGAAACTGCGTCTAGAAACATGTCTGGGAATGTTGCATTGCTAGGTGGTTATCTGTGAAGAAGAAGGAAGTTATAGGAAGAAGTTGGTGTAGGGTTGCATCTGGTGATGAGGGCCTCAGCTTTGGTGAGATTTACTGTTTCCTAGAATATAATAGCTAGTCCACCTCCTCTTTGCCTGTGTGATTTTGCCTGACATTTTGATAAAGTTTGCAAAGGATGTACTAAATCTTCAATCACCCCTTTTAGTCTGTTTGCAAGTACCTTAACTACTTTCTTTATGTCTGCGTTTAATAGGGAGAGGGACCTAAAACTGCCATGTTGTTGTCGATCTATGTTTAGTTTTAATATTAATGAACTATGTGTCTTTTTGTATTCCAGAGAAAGCCCTGTTTTTTCACACTGTTCTGTCACCCACAGTGTTGGCTGACAGAACCCGGCATGCAGAGAGATATACAGAACTGCCTCACCTGGAGAAGTTGGAGCACGGGGAGCTTGGCTATGTTGAGAGGGGTATTGACAGTGGGATTCAGCCTTGTGTGCTTCCTGACTTCTTGGATTGAATAGGGGAGAGAAGTGGATTGCTCAGCTAAGGCAGCTTGGACTGCATGGGCTGTTTGGGCTATAACAGTTTTGATCACTGGCTGTGGGAAGCTAGTGCACTTGTGACTGCAATTTGGCCCCTGAGAATGCTGCTTCAGAGCTCCTGCATGGCAGGGTACTTTTGAGGGCGCATTAGCCACCAAGAGAGCAGGTCCTACACCAGGGACAAATATGAGAAGAGTGTGTACCCCTACAGCACACCGGGAGTCTGGTAAGAGGTTGCAGGAGGGGGGACTCAGCGCCAGCTGTCTTAGGAAAGCTAAGCATAGTGTGCTAGTCAAAGAATCTCTCATTGGCCCAAAATTGCCCCAAAAAAAAGTACGCTCCACTAAGAGTGGCAATTCCCCATGCAGAAATCTATTACAGACTATACCATTTCAGACACTTTGCAAGAGGGGGCTGCCCATGTTAATAAGAGCTGTTCTGGCTTGGATAATGGTTTGGACACTGACTGGTCTACTCTTTACAACTTCACTAGTAGCCTGGCCACCTCTGAGTCATTAAGGGTCTACAGCTTAGGTAATCAAACTGTTTCTAATCGCGGGGGTAATGGGCCACCGGTATTGGATGCTGGAGTTTCAGGGTGTGAAATTTTAAAGTGTGCCAAAGCCTCTGGAGACTGACCTTGCCAAGAGGGGGTACAAACTGTGGAAGCACTGAAAATCAGGTGTGCTGACTCTGGGGGTTGAGGGATCAAGTATTATCAAGTAGCAGGTACCTGTGGGCACCTAACAGAAGCTTTATGAGACTCAAGAGGCTCTTGAAGCCTTTTGCTCTCTCTCAGAGGCGGGAAGCCAAACGGAGGCTGAGGAGGAGAATGTGGAGTAGACGGCCGGTATTCAAGGTGTATGGAATGAGAGACCACCTTTGCCAGATATTGCCACTACTCAACTTGAAACGGCGCTCCAGAGAGACATGGTCAGACAGACTACTAGGCCCAGTGTCTCCAGGGCTTCTGTCACACTCTCGACTGGACAGGTGGAGGACCTGCTGTTGCAGGTTTTTTAAGGTGCCACCTTAGACTCGTACTGGTCTGGGGAAGAGGAAGAGCTACTATGGGATCCTGAAAGAGTAGAGCTTACCCCGACAAGTGAACAATGTCGAAAGTCCCCAGAAATAGTGGGTGCGGACAGCAAGATAGTTAAGGTAAGGCATGGTATACGGGCAGAATCTGACGGGGTGAGTCAATCTGAACCATCTCTGTTAGAGATTTAGGAGCTGATACAGTCCCTCAGATATGAGAGTTGCAAGGACTCTCTCTCTTTAAAAACAGCTCACTTAAAGATGCAAGAGGTCCTTCATAAACTATCAAGAAATATGGATATCCTGCAGACCCGTGTTTCAGCAGTTGAAGAGAAACAGAACACTTTGGTGGAGCAAACCCAGTATAATTAATCTCAGATGAAAGTTCAGGGCTCTAAATTTGCTCAGCTGATGTCTCGAGTGGAGGACATGGAAATCACCTCCACAGGAATAATTTACAGATTTTGGGGGTACCAGAAGGCAAGGAAGGAGAAGACACTTGATTATTTGTCGTCTCATTGTTTCAAGCTGCATTTCCGCAGCTCACTGACTGGGATCTGGATAGTGCTGTCCAGAGGGCACACGGATTTCTGTTTTGCAAAACTGGCAGCGCTGGAAGTCGAGGGTTCCAAGCTGCCTATCCTAGAGCATCACTTAGGGCATTTGGAATTGAATTCTTTGTAAGGTCTCACTTTTGAAAGAAACAGTGGCAGCTCCATGATTTAATTCCACACTTACAGAGGTTGGGGCAACTGTATTTTTGCTTGAGCCCGCTACACTGAAGATTAGCTATCAGGGCAGGAATCATTTTTGCAATGATGCAGTTCAGGCTACCCCATTGGGACGGGGTGGCATGACCAGCAAGGAGACCGTGTGTATTGGCAATAGGCCTTCTTGATTGTTCTTGTGTCTGGCTGGGCAGGATGGTAGGGAGGCCCCATTGCACCAGCAGCAAATGCTATTGGGTTGCTACTGGGTGAAGGGAGGGTGCTAGGCTAAAAGATTAGCCAACGCTTGCCTATATGATTGGGAGTGGAGGGTGGTTGTTTTGAAAATCCTGGTTTAACTTCAGAACCCAGGATAATAAGGGACTTGTTGGTTTGGGGGTTGGCTGGGGGGTAAAGAGGGGATGGGCGGGGCGTTGTTCTGCTTGGTAGAAGCTGGTGATGGGATTGCTGTCTTTTTTTGTGATGTTGGCTTGGGGTGTAGCAACAAGGAAAAATGAAAAAGTATCAAATGGTATTGATGTGTGCAGCGTCATGCAGAATATGGTGTCTAAAAAGTGCAACAATAATGTACGGTAGTGGCAGTGGTAGTCAGGCTTTGCATATACTTAGCTGGACTATCAACTGCCTAAGAATGGCCGCTAAGTGCCAGCATGTGGAGGACGAACTCCTCCTTCTCAAATCTCACCTGCTCTCCCTCCAAGAGACTGATTTATCCACTATAGAGTCTAGAAATGTTATATACCCCTGGGTATAATATGTTGACGGCTTTAGGCAGGGAAGGTTCTAAGCGTGGTGTGGTCTTATTAGCTAGGGATCAAGGCTGGAAGGTCCATAGGTCTAAAATTGATCAATTTGGCAGATCGACCATCGCTGATATTGCAAAGGATAATGTCCTTTCCTGTTCATAGATTACCCTGACTGACTCCCAAGGCCGGACAGGCCATACTGGACATTGGGCATTTCCACAGGAGGCAGGAAGGGTGGGGGGCAGCTTTTGTTACTGGGGGTCGGTTTTGAAGCAGTGCAGCAGTTTTAAAAGCACTGCAGAGTTCCTTGTATAAACAACCATTTTCAGGCAACAATAAAAGTGGCAAGATAACTCTTGTGATTAATGTACCTGCTGGAGAGAGATCAGAGTTTTGTCTAGTGGCAGTTATGACTCAACTAAGATAGTGCAGAGGGTAAATATGCCTGCTGCAAAGAGCGAGTACTATGCAGATCACAGAACACTATTTTATGTGCATAGCTCAGTGGGTTACTGCTTTTGTCACAGAGATCCTTTTGTTACTGTGCAGTTCGTAAATTACACTCATAATCTAGGTTTGAAAGTTATGTTTTTTTCCAGTCTTTCACTATCTTAAATTTGCTAAAAAGTGTTTGTTTGGGTAGAAATAAATTCTTATTAATAAAGTCAACCCTAACCACTGTGTTACGTTCTGAATTCTGAGCTTGTGCCTCCCCAGACCAAGCACTCTTAAAAAATGCCTACCAGTATGGATGACATGTGAATCCTACACCTTATAGTCCTCTTTGTCTTATGTAACCTTTTCTGTACACTGATTTGAACACGTATGACTCATTGTCTCTGTATGTGTGTGTGATGACTCTCCATTGGTATGAGAGGTGCTATAAAACAAATTAAATATATGTGAGAGAGGGGCTATAGAGAGATGAGGGGCACTGTTGGAAGGTGATAGTGAGGGAATAGCTGAAGAGCCCCAACAAAGATGGCTGTATCCTGGTGCACTGTAAGGTCATCAATTACTATTCTTTAAAAACTAATACAATTGAAAAAATAAAGAAAAATGTGTTGTAGAATGCACCATTTTTGACAAAGTTTTCCCCAAACCTCCTTGTAGTGGTCAGGCTCACTCCCTATGCACCATATGGGGGCTGGTCTGACAAAATTTGCCAGGACTGCTTTGGTTTTCCAGTCCTGCTGACGTCCCTCTGGTCTTCTTGCACTTTTCCTCATCTAAAGTGCAGTGGCGGCTGCTAGGGAGTGGTGGCAGGAGAAGCAGGGGGGGTATTAAAAAAAAAGAAAAGAAGACTTACCTGCCAAACACCGGCCACCGCCTCTCCTCCGTCCTCCCTCTGTTCTTGGCTCCCGGCAGCACGCAGGCTCAAAGACTCCCCTAGCCAATCATGATGCTGCTCTCAGCAGCATGGTAGCAGCGTCGTGTTTGGTCTGATTGCTGTGGTCAGCACTCAGATGGGGACTGGGAGCCTGTGCATGTTCTCCACCCAGGCTGTGCAATACAGCCAGGTGGAGAACATGCTAAGTGTGCATGACTGTTTGGCCAGCCCAAGATGGCCAGCCAAACCAACATGTGCACTTGAGTGCCCACCACTCCTCCCCCTGCTGGCTGTGACAACAGCCTAGGCCCACCCCGCCCCGTAAAAGTGCCTCAGTATGGAAAAATAAAATGATAATAACATTGAGTTATTATCATTTTATTTTTCCTTTTTGCACTGCTCAAAGAGCAGTGTGGCGGCGCTCCTCTGCCTTACCGGAGGAGCCGCTGCTGCTAAAGAGAATTGAGACCTGTGAGAGAACAACTCAGCCCCTCCCCAAGACCCTCGACTTACCTTCTGCTCCGCGTCCATGGTTCCCGTTCTTCATGAGTCCCGATGACGATGACGAGGGCTGGGAAAAGAAACAAACAGTAAGAAAGGACTCTCATTCACTCCCACAGGGCGGAGACGCCGTAACTCGACAGTTGGACCAATCACACAGCAAAGGTGTGAGGCCAAAAGACCAATCAGGATTGAGAGAAGGAGGAGAAAAGGAGATGAAGAAACAGACGAGGGACGAGGAAGAAGGACGCCATTAAGGAAAGCACCGACCAGGGAGAAGACACCGGCAAGGAGGAGGACGCGGCAGTCATAGCTAAGGAAGTCACCAACAGAGACTTTTCCGAGAAAGACGCCCCCACCGAAGACGCTGAAGCCGGGGAGAATCCTGACGTCTGGTTCGAGGAGTGGTGGTTCCCAGAGGAAGCACAGGATCCGCCGCAACTCTGGAAAGTTGCGGCATCACGCGGTATGTGATACGGGAAAAAGGGGCGAAGGTAGGGTAACGGGTCAAGATAGTGGGTGTGAACCGGAGCTTTACTTTCCCCCGCTCCTTCCTCACTCCAAAAGGGCCTAGACTCCCACCAAGGACGCGCATTTGCTTTTGCCTTATGCTATATATATATATTTTTTTTTGTACACCTTTTTCTCAGCACATTGATTCACCCCTCCTCCTTCATAAAAAAAGGGCCTCCTAAAGAATATAAGGAGATTGATAAACAGGTGATGAAAGAAGGAAAAGAGACCTGAAAACCGGAGTAACAATTATACGCATGCATGCTTTCTTTCTCTTTTGTTTGCCCACTCACTGCAACACAATATCCTCCACTTGGGTGTGGTGAAAGAATATCGATAATTATAGTAACCATACTTACCGCTCCTTTTTGTTTTGTGTTGTTCCATCCCTCTGCAAGCTACTCGGGACCCCTCCTTCAAGATGTAGAAGTACCTAGAAGAAACTAGAAGAGAGAGAACCGTGAAGAAACAACTGTTTATTTTATGAATCCCTAACAAAGCATATTGTACTCTAATTTTGAAACAACATCGAATTGCAACTATCAAGTGAACAATCAAAATAAAAGACCCATTATTAATCCTATACGGCCTCCTCGCTTCTGTTTCCGCCCATCCCTCCGACAAGTGGTGTCAGAAGTGGGATTGGGGGAAATGGAGGCCATTGTGCCTAAGATGGTGGAAGTAACGGACTGGTCTCACACACCACCTGGTGTCATGCTTCATCATTGACCAGTCCTCGCCCTCTAAAACCTTGGTTTGATAGAGGGCGGGCATACACCTGATGACAGGGATGCACTTCTAAACTAAGTGGGGGCCCATAAACAAAAAGTGTGGTTAAAAAACATTATAGTTATCTTAATCGTGTTTTTAATGTTAAAGGTAACTATATGATATTAAAATCAAGTGACGGTATGTGGGGAATTAATGTCCCCTATCCGTTATGTGAGAGGTCAACATGTTTCTGCCTTAATGGCCCGCTTGGGTCCAGGGCATTCGTCAGGACCTAAAAAGAACATAGAGGGCTCCGTTCTTACCAGCTAGTGGTAAGAGTAAACCACTGTGTGGGCGTGAGCACTGCCACACTCCACAACTTGATGGCCTCTAATTTCAAGCCCTAGATACCAAAGCTAGTCGCAGGAGAGCAGTCGCCTAGGATCCACATGGGAAATTTCCCTTGATGCAGGTTTGACTACAGGGGTTTCCCCTCCCCTCCTCCCATGGGGCCCCCACTTAGTTTAGAAGTGCATCCCTGTCATCAGGTGTATGCCCGCCCTCTATCAAACCAAGGTTTTAGAGGGCGAGGACTGGTCAATGATGAAGCATGACACCAGGTGGTGTGTGAGACCAGTCCGTTACTTTTTGTGAGATGCCTTCACTTACAAATACATCCCAAACCTCGTAGTGGCAATTCAGTTAGGAGCAGCTTTTTGTGGTTAGACTGTTAGTGTTGGAGGCTGCTAGCTCCTAAGACCCCGTGCCTCTCGTTCCCTTCTCCACACAACGTGGGGCTTTTGTGGTTATTGTAAGATGGTGGAAGGACAGGAGAGACTGGAAAAGATCATGGAGGTACCAGAAGCCAATCGAGAAACATTACATAGTCAAGTACAGGGGTCTGCAATAGGGAAATTAGCTGAAGCACTTGGACAACCATGAGGACACACCTCCTTACCCTCGGTGGTGTTGCAAAAATATGTTCCAGGAAAAGACCCTGACTTCTTCTTCTCCAACTTTGAGAGGATGGCTAGGGCTGCCATGTGGCCAGAAGACAAATGAGGACAATACCAAGGTCCTCTGTTGACTGGAGAATTACAATCGGCCTACCAGGCGGCTAATCCCCTTGGTACCACCCCGTACCCTGAAATAAAAAGGAGTGTCCTGGAACGTCTGGGTATAGATGAGGAGACATATAGAATCAAGCTGCGACAGATCAAGGAGGGACCACAGGAAACCCCCAGAGCTCTTTATTTTAGAATAAGAGACATGGCAGAAAGATGGCTCAAGCCGTTGACCTCGTCTAAAGAAGAAATACTAGAAAAGATATGCTTAGAACAGTTCCTGACCTCGTTACACCTGCCTATACAGTGATGGGTCCGACAACATTCAGGCCTCACTCTGGAGAGGGCTGTAGAAATAGCAACTGCCTTTAACAGAGCCCATGAACTGCAAAAGGGCCGAGAAGAGCATTCATGGAAACATTCTGGTGGGGCACCACCCAGACCTGCTAAGGCTCACCCTCAACGCCAAAAACCCAATACAGTAACACTGATCCCAGGATCTATGCCTACACCACCTCGACCATCACTCCAACCTGGTCCCCAATGTTTTCACTGTGGAGCCTTTGGGCACATGGCTCACTCATGCCCGCAAAAAGAAGAGCCCATGGATGTGGGATATACCCGGGCTCAATAAGAAGGGAGATACTCACCCCTTTCATAGGAGGGTGATGATTAATGGGGAACCGAGAGATGCCCTGGTTGACACTGGGTGCCTACAAAGCGTTATGCAACCCCACAATGTTCCAGGAGGTTGCCCTCAGACAACTGGAGTAGTTAACATACAATGTGTCCATGGGGATAGCAAGACGTATCCCATGACAGACGTGACTGTCCAACATCAAACCACCACCCCCGTCCCTTTACGGGTAGGCCTAATCCCAAAGCTACCTGAACCACTAGTCTTGGGTAATGATTACCCCCACATAGACAGCCTCCTCCATGAAACATGGAAAGAAGGAACTGAATGGAGGGAAACAGCTCCGTTTTCCCAAGACACAGAATCTGAATCGAACATGGGTAAGGATAAGAAAAGCCGAAGTCAAAGAAGAAGAGAAAAGAAAAGTTGGTCTCCGTTGGTCTTAACCAATACCGGATACGAACTATGGAATCACGATAGAAATTTTCATTCTGCCCAACGAGAGGACCCTACACTCCAAGAAGCATGGCAATGAGCTACAGACCAGGAAGACCCCCACCAAGTAGGTCCCCAGTTTTTCGTGCAACATGGTCTGTTATATCGAAAGGGAGGGAAGACCATGCCAATTCAGCTATTAGTGCCCCAACCCTTCAGATAAAAAGTTCTATTCTTGGCACATAGTCACCTTTTGGGGGGACATTCTGGGGCTAACAAAACCGAGAAAGCAATTCTGGACAGGTTCTATTGGCCGGGAATATTTCAACAGATCAGAAAATATTGTAAGGATTGATCAGTTTGCCAAAAGAACAGCCGTTATATACCCCTCGGGTCCCCTTTAGACCCCTACCGCTGATTGACTAACCTTTTTCTAGAGTAGGGATGGATATACTCGGTCCCCTTCTTACCTCCCGTAGCGGGTATCGTTATGTGCTGGTCTTAGTGGACTACGCTACGAGGTTTCCCGAAGCAGTGGCTTTAAGACACCCCAACATGACACAAGTAGCCAAGGCTATGATCAATATTTTTTCTCGAGTTGGTTTCCCGAGAGAGATTATTACTGATTAGGGAACCCCTTTACATCCCAATAATGCAACAAGTTTGTCAGCAACTTAAGATCAAACAGATTCGCACAGCGGCATACCACCCTCAAACAGATGGTTTGGTAGAATGATATAACTCCACCCTGAAAACCACCTTAAAGAAATTGTTACATTTAGAAGCTCTGAAATGGGAAGATATGCTTCCCCTAGCTTTATTTGCCATTCGTTGTGGGCAACACAAGAGCATGGGTTACACCCCCTTTGAATTATTGTACAGCAGACAACCTCGAACTCCGTTGGATATGGCCAGACAAGAGTGGGAAGAAGAAAGAGATGATGCAAAACCACTCTTAGACTATGTAACCAGTTTAAAAACCCAACTTAATCAGGTGAGAGCAATTGTAAGAGCTAACATGGAACAGACCCAAATAAATCAGAAAAAGCAATATGATAAAAAGACGAAAGCACGGACATTGGAGGTAGGAGACATGGCCCTTATTTTGATGCCCTCCTCAGAACAGAAATTATTAGGCCAGTGGCAGGGTCCATACAAAGTTATAAAAAAGGTACCCCCCGTAACGTACAAACTGGAAATGGATCCTCACTAAGCCTGGGCGTAGTTCGCGAAGTAGCACTACGCGAAGCTACGCAAAGTGCAGTTCGCACTACGCGAACTACGCGTAGCACTACGCGAACTGCGTAGTGCACTGTTCGCAATGATTGCACAGTGCCGGATGCTTGTCCGCACTGTGCAATCATTGAAAACGGCATCTTGCACAGTGCGAGCTGTCTTTTACTGCCGCTCGAGTAGATTTTTACTCGAGCGGCAGCTTTCTCAACGCGGAATGGTAGTTTCTCATCGCGAGCGGTCGCGAGCATACGCGACTACTCGCAATGAGAAACCTGACCTCCCTGCGTTGAGAATCTCGCCGGGATGTCATTTTGCTTGCTCGCGGTCGCCAACTTGACGTTGAGGACCGCGAGCAAGCAAAAAATGACCGCTGCACTACGCTACGCTACGCGTGTTTGCACTGTGCTACGTGCAATTCGCGTTGTGCGAAGTAGCGCAAACTTCGCAAACTACGCGAGCGTAGCGTAGTGCTTTGCCCAGGGTTAATCCTCACAGGAAAAACACTCAAATTTATCATATCAATCAATTAAAGAAATGGGAAGGACCACTCCCTGTTTTAATGGGGACCCCCACCTTATCCATGGCAGAACAGAGCATTGATGCCGAACTGCCTGATTCTCTAAAACATGAACTGAGGAATACCTTATTACCAATTCAAGGGATATTTTCCTTACTCCCGGGTAGAACAACAATCATAGAGCATGAAATCCATACTCTTCCAGGGAAAAAGGTACGGCTGCGACCATATCGCATTCCAGAAGCCAGGAGGGAGGCAATAGACAACGAAATCCAACAGATGTTAAATTTAGGAGTTATAGAACCGTCCAAAAGCGAATGGAGCTCCCCAATAGTGATAGTACCAAAACCAGATGGATCCATTCGATTTTGTATCGACTTTCGAGAAGTAAATAAAATTTCTCAATTTGATGCTTACCCTCTCCCCAGGGTTGATGAAATGATAGAAAGACTGGGGAAGGCGGAATATATCAGCACGCTAGACCTGTGTAAGGGTTATTGGCAGGTGCCATTAAGAAAGCAGGACAGGGAGAAAACAGCTTTCTCTACACCTAGAGGCCTTTTCCAGTTTAAGGTGCTACCCTTTGGGTTACATGGAGCGCCAGCCACATTTCAGCGACTTATGAGCATAATACTGCAACCCTATACAGATTTTGTGGCCACCTACATAGACGATATAATTATCTATAGTGCTACCTGTAGAGAACACCTAGGCCACCTGGCTAAAGTCATCCGGGCTTTAGGTGACAGTGGGTTGACTATTAATCCTACCAAAAGTCACTTAGCCACCAAAACAGTGAGATATTTGGGATACCTTTTGGGGGTAGGGCCATATAAAACCACAAGAAGAAAAAGTTGCCGCCATTGCTCAGATACCCTTTCCCAAATCCAGAAAAGATCTCAGAGCCTTCTTAGGCCTATTGGGGTATTACCGACGGTTCATCCCGCATTTCTTACACATAGCCTCTCCCTTAACTGATCTACTCAAAAAGAACGTGCGGACCGAAAAGCATCTTCAATACCCTTCTCAAGTAGAAAAACAGGCCTTCCAGCTTCTAAAACAAATCATTACTTCAAAACCGTTTCTCCTAAGCCCCGACTATACAAAAACATTCTCATACAAACTGATGCCTCAGAAAGCGGCCTTGGGGCCGTATTGTCACAAACTGATGACACGAATCAAGAAAGGCCAATTATATATATTAGCCGTAAGCTCTTTCCACTGGAAACCAGATATGCAGTAATAGAAAAGGAAGCCCTAGCCATCAAATGGGTTATTGAGTCCCTTTGATACTACCTAGAAGGAAGAGAGTTTGTCCTGTATACAGACCATGCCCCGTTAGAATGGCTCTCGTGAAATAAGGGGCATAACCCAAGAATCCTACGATGGTTCCTAGCATTACAACCCTTTCGCTTCACCATTCTCCATAGAAAAGGGAAGGATCAGGCCAACGTCGATTACCTGTCCAGATATCCTTCAGACCCCTTTCTTGTAAACAAGAAAGTTAGGGGAGGGGAATGTGAGAGAACAACTCAGCCCCTCCCCAAGACCCTCGACTTACCTTCTGCTCCCCGTCCATGGTTCCCGTTCTTCATGAGTCCCAATGACGAGGGCTGGGAAAAGAAACAAACAGTAAGAAAGGACTCTTATTCACTCCCACAGGACAGAGACGCCGTAACTTGACAGTTGGACCAATCACACAGCGAAGGTGTGAGGCCAAAAGACCAATCAGGAACGAGAGAAGGAGGAGAAAAGGAGACGAAGAAACAGACGAGGAAGAAGACGCTGACAGGGAGAAGGACGCCGTTAAGGAAAGCACCGACCAGGGAGAAGACGCCGGCGAGGAGGAGGACGCGGCAGTCATAGTGAAGAAAGTCACCAATAGAGACTTTGCCGAGAAAGACGCCCCCACCGAAGACGCTGAAGCTGGGGAGAATCCTGGCGTCTGGTCCGAGGAGTGGTGGTTCCCGGAGGAAGCACAGGATCCGCCGCAACTCTGGAGAGTTGCGGCATCACGCGGTACGTGATACGGGAAAAAGGGGCGAAGGTCGGGTAACGGGTCAAGATAGTGGGTGTGAACCGGAGCTTTAGTCCCCCCCTTCCTCACTCCAAAAGGGCCTAGACTCCCACCAAGGACGCGCATTTGCTTTAGCCTTATGCTATATATATTTTTTTTGTACACCTTTTTCTCACCACATTGAGTCACCCCCCCTTCATAAAAAAAGGGCCTCCTAAAGAATATAAGGAGATTGATAAACAGGTGATGAAAGAAGGAAAAGAGACCTGAAAACCCGAGTAACAATTATACGCATGCATGCTTTCTTTCTCTTTTGTTTGCCCAGTCACTGCAACACAATATCCACCACTTGGGTGTGGTGAAAGAATATTGATAATTATAGTAACCATACTTACCGCTCCTTTTTTTTTTTTGTGTTGTTCCACCCCTCTGCAAGCTACTCGGGACTCCTCCTTCAAGATGTAGAAGTACCTAGAAGAAACCAGAAGAGAGAGAACCGTGAAGAAACGACTGTTTATTTTATGAATCCTTAACAAAGCATATTGTACTCTAATTTTGAAACAACATCTAATTGCAACTATCAAGTGAACAATCAAAATAAAAGACCCATTATTAATCCTATAAGGCACCCTCGCTTCTGTTTCCGCCCATCCCTCCGACAAGACCGCTTTTGGGCCCGATTCACAGAACTAACTTACGTCAAATACGTAAAGTTAGTACTTTTTGGTATTCACAGAATGCACTTACTCATTTTGGTATTCACAGAATGCACTTACTCATACTAACTTTATGTCCGCACTCAGGTTGGAGATTCCGGCCCGGTGGTGGAGATTCCGGCCCGGAGGTGGAGATTCCGGCCCGGGGGTGGAGATTCCGGCCCGATGGTGGAGATTCCGGCCGGTTGTGTGTGAATACCAAAAAGTACTAACTTTACGTTTTTGACGTAAGTTAGTTCTGTGAATCGGGCCCTAGGAATTTGCTTAAAGGCACTGCTACAAGAAAGCACCAGAATGCAACAAATGGTCCTGTAAACGACTTGGTTGCTTGAATAGGAGGAGCACCCATATGGGAAACTGCAATTTGCTTGTCCTCTGAAAATCCTTGCACTGCAGCTGCTCAACCTTGGACCAAATATTTTATAGTTTATCTGTATTCAATGTACATTGTATATTCTTCCATTCTATGGATGTTTTAGTTGTTCAAATTGCATTTTATATAATGGGGTCTTCGAACAGTTTTCAGAGGAGTGACGTTAATCTCACAGGAACGTTTCCAAATGGTGTGCTTGGTGGTGTTGAAATGGAAATGTCATGCATTCACTCTGCCAGTGTACTGCTCTATGTAAAGTTATTATTCGCAGCACCATTTTGTATCAGCCACCATTTTGAGTCATGATTGAAGCTAATTTCTGTCTCACTCTGTCTGCCTCAGCAGAAAGCAGCTGCAATATTTTTTTGTATTCCTCCAAGGTTGAGTTTCGCTGTACTAATGAATAGACTGTTTTTGCAATCGCATACCTTTCACACTATATAGGCCTGCTCCCACCCTTAGAGCGGTGGGTACGGGCAGAGTAACCTTGACGCTGAGATAGCATGTACCCGGCCCTGGGATAGCAACTCATCTTTCTGTGTCTTCTTTGTTCACCAACTACCAACTGGAAAATTCCGGTCTGGGCGTATCTTAGTGATTCTGAAATGTACAATATACGTTGTCCTGGGGGTAGAAGTCAGTCCCTCTGCAGCAATCCAAGGAGTCTGGTCAGACCGGACTCCACTCGAGTGTATTACTAATAAATACTTTGGTTTGTATTCTCTACTGTCTGACCGACTCTTCGTTTGTTTGGAAGGCTGAGAGGTGGTCACGAGTGACCTGGGTGACCCAATCGGGTCCCTTCCTTCAGTGGAGCTCTGATGACATGCATATTTTGATTATAACTCAATATGTAAGCCAAGGTGTGGCCTGTTTTGGGGTGATACTTCTTATCATAATCACCTTACAAATGCACTTTTGTTTAATTTGAAAATTAATATAAACTTTAATTTCCCCAAAAATAGGCTGGATAATGTCTTAGATAGAATGCCAAAAGATGTCCAGAGCAGGCCTCATAACTGTACAGATGGTTGTTGGCGTCTCTAGGGAGCTGAATCAGTTAATCTTAACTACACAGCTTAGAATCGCAAGAATATTTTTTTTAACTCTAGTGAAAGGGGGCACATCTGTCTTCATTCTAGAACTTTTCTAGAGACACACTCCAATGGTTCTTTTTAACAGCATGAAAGTGTGAAGAGGAGAAAAGCCATTCATCGACTGATTACCTTTGTAGTAACTCTTCCTGATGCATAGTAAGCAAAGGACACTCAAGGAGTTACATTTTGACAAAGTCAGAAATAACTGGACATAGACACACCTCAGCAAGAGGGTATAGAAATACAAAAGAATCAGCATGAAGCCAAACCTACGCATCCAATTCAATTGGTCTAACATAAACAGAACTATTAACTCGAGAAGTAGGATACAGGCAATCAGAAAGCATGAGTCCAAATTTCCCTGCACAGAGGGTTGGGGAATAAAGACCATTTAAATCTATCCCTACTCTATCTCTAAAGTGATAATGAGCAACCATTTTCGAATAAGGGGTAAAGGTGTCAGTTGTGGAGTCTTCCTAAGAAGTCTCTCCACTGGTAGAATGGGTCAAGCATCATAAAGCCACTATCGCAAGAGAAAGAGCTCATTCTGAGATGCTCCCTCTCCCAAAGCAAGGAAAATGTGGGCACTATCCCTAGTTCCAACAACCAATTATTCACAGGTAGCATTCCCACGATGCATCTCTTGCACGTCTTCCACAATGGATACAGTCATGAGGGTACTTTTCCACGGTGTTCTCCATGTACATCCCTTGCAACAATTCGTCCTTGGTTCCCGTGCCTTCTCCCGTGTGAAACCGACTTTTTCCCCTTATCGCCTCCAAGTCACGTAATTGCAACTTCTTCTCTCCTTGCCTAACTGCTAAAACAAAGACATTAGTCTCCTAAAAGAATGCTTCTCCACCTGCAATAAAACGTAAGAAAGAACAGTTTCCACAGTGCACATGAAATTCATAAAAATTATCCTAAAGCGAGAGTTTGCCAGGGGCTTGAATTTCAGGCCTACAACTTCAGCTAACAAAAGAACGCATCATTTAGGCATTCTGAGTTGCACAACTATTTTACATTTTACCGATCACATTCAACAACTTATGGAAAAAATTACTATTAAACACATAGAGTAACACTCACGTTACAGAGTCTTAATGTTAACACTTTCTGCTAGTTAAGTTTGTGTTCATTGTTAATTCTTCATACTGCTTGTCAGTGGACTAAAATATGTCACATAGATACATTATCACAGTTCAAAATTCTAACACTCACTTTTACACGAAACAGGATTACATGTGGGTGCACCCAAAATGTCCACTCTATCACAAGCCGTCCCCCTAATATGCTGCCATCGGAAGGGAAGGTGTGAGTGGGGTGCTTAAAAGAAATGTTAACAGCTTAAATATTTCAGAAGAAAAACAACAATGCCTTTTTCACAAACATCATCATTAAGGCTAGCTCAGGATGGAAGCAAATGCACTTATGATAGCTAAAATGCACACAATCATATAATTTGACATTTTTTTAAAATCCTGGGGTTAGCTTCCAGCACCAGGCTTAAGGTGCAGTATGCTTTTTATTTTCTGAATATCTGCTAACGTTGTACTGCTTGAATAATGCTGGCACTTACCATATAGTTGGATGCATAATACAATATATATTAACTACATATTATAAAGAGCATTAGTAACTTTTTTTTAGATCTAGGTCCATTTCCCTGAACATGCATAGTATTTCTACAGTACAAGGTCATCATACCTCAACGCGCCACAGGAAGTCTACTGGGGAGCTGTGCCCCATGCTGCATGCTTATGATCTGCATATGTTACCTGTAAGAAAATGGCTCTTTTTTGATGGTCACACTGGCTTTTTTCTGGACAAATGTTGCTAGTTTTTTTACTCTGCACACTGTGACACTGCTTACCAGGCTGCAATGCATGTGCTCTGCCCCCTTAAAACATGTAAAAAATGGCTACACTCCCAATTCACATATTTAACTTACCTATAAGCCCCTAATATATGGTACAAACGTGTACCCAGTGTTCACTAGTGAACTGCAGCACATATTTTACCACCCCAAAGTGACAAAGTAAAGCAATTCTCCAGGCCTGCCCTTGCAACCTGGGTATACAGTGTTAAAACTGCCAATTTGACCTGGCAAAATAAACCAGGTCTAAACCTTCCCTTCTAATACTTATAAGTCACCCATGAGTAAGGACCTAAATGCCCATAGGGCAGGGTACATGGTTTTAAAAAAGTAGGACATGCATATTATATGTTTTACACATTCTGGCAGTGAAAACACTCCAAGGTCATTTTTCATTGTTGCATTGCTGGCTCTCCCATACAAAAGCACTTGGTTGCATTATAACACATTATAATGTTTAACTTCAGTTTGGGAGTAGCTACAAAAAGATTTGATTCAATGGTCATATTAATAGTAATTTAAACCCCAACTTAATGGGCAAGTTGGATTTGATATTACCATTTTGAAAATGGCACTTTTAAAAAGTTATAATTTTCCTGCCTGAGCCAAATGTGCCTTTCTGCTGGTGTTGTATATCTGGGGCGATGAATGGCTCCTTGATTAGGTATGAAGTGGCTCCCAGGAGGTCAGACAAAGAGAGAGGGATTGACCTTCCCCTGAGGATAGCCATCATGGCAGTGCCCAGAAACTTAATTAACTTCAAAGGATGCCTTCCCTGTCACAGGCACATGTAGCTCACACCTGGGCTTGCCCACTCCGTCCGGATAGCCAGCCAGGCACAAATACCATGGGAAAGGAGCTGTCCACAGGATAGGTTTGGAGTGACCACAAGGGAGGGTTTGTCCATTTTCATAGCTACACATCTGGGTGGGCACAAGGAGCTCTGCACAGGGGAAAAAAGGGTCGACAATCTTGAATTTAAGTGGAGAGGGGCACTGTGGGATTGTTTGCAGTAGGGCACACAGGAACTGCTGCAAAAGTGGTGAGGGTTACCATTGGGAACTTATTCCCTATTGGTCAGGTAGGGGCCAGGAGTCACCTCCAGTCACAGGCTAATGCCAGTCATAAATGTGACGCCCCTTGACACTCTCTTTAGAACACTGCTGGACTTGTGGAAGACAGAAGAAGGAATGCACCTGGTGTTTTGAACTGTGAGGAGAACCCTAAGTGCTCAACCTGCTCCCACCTGTACCATGGACCCAGAAGTAGACTCCAAGGGTCAGATGGCTGATCTCCTGTTAAGCATCAGGGACATAAAAAGCTGCAAGAAGCCCACTAGCCAGTCTCAAATGGACTCTCCTGGACTCTGCTGGTGATTCTACTGGAGGGAGTCCTGACCCCTAAATTGTGCTCTTAAGGTCCCGGGCCCTCCACCTGCCTAACCGTAACACCTTGGACGTAGAAACTTTTTCAAGAATTTTTTGCCTGAAGAACAGAAGACCAGGACAAACCTGCCAAGTCAATTCAATGAAGATGTGTTGCCACTGGTACAAAGATTCAAGTTGCTCCCGTGTAGAGCTTCTCTGCAGTAGCAAATCTGTTTCAGCGGTACGTCACAGAGAAGGTATCTGGCCTCATGGAACCCTGTTTGGCTAGAGCTTGCAGCCTTCCTCAGCTGCAGGAATCCAAGCTCCAAAAAAGTGGGTTACTACAAAGGTAGAATTCTTCACCAGGAGAAGGTGGCAACAGTCTCCGGCCAATGAGGGAGCTTGCTTGGGCACACATTTTGAACTTCTCCCGCTCTGATCTTTCACTCCAAAAGTCAATGACTTCACCGGGACTTAGTCCAACGGCTATCCAGCGTCATGGAACCCTTCTCATCCACAGCCACCTGCCTTGCCCTGATGAGGATTTTTGACTTTTATTTCAGCGACTGAATCAGAAAATAAAACAAACTTTTGACCAGGAGGAACCTGGTCTCTGTATCTGACCTGCGCTCCATTATGGTCAGCCTTAAACCTTACCCTTGCCCTGGCCATATCACGACCAGCTGCCCGCGGTTGGTGCTTTGTGCTTTTTGCCACTATTTTTGTCTAATATTAAAAATTCATATCTTTGATTTTCCTTATTTTATATTTCTCTTTTGGTGTCATTTTGTTAATTAAAAGATTCTCTATTTTTATAAATTGCAGTGGGATTTTTATTGCGATGTGTTTTTGACTTTTTAACCTTTCTTGATACTTAAAACTGCTTTACACATTTTCCAAAGTTAAGCCTCTCTGCTCTGTGCCATGGCTACCAGGGGTTGAGCTCAGGTTTAAATTACTGAAACCTGTACTCGACCTAACAAGAATAGTGACATTATTACTTGCAGTGGACTGCCATCCACCCCAAGTAACAGTCCAGGTTTTTACATTTCTGTCCAGTAAAATCATAGTAACGTACCTCTCAATCTTTTGAATCTCCAACAAAAGTGAGAATCATTGGCTCTAAAGGGGGATTCCAATTAAATTCATAGAAATTAAAGCTTTTTGTGAAGGTGAAGCTTTTCATGATAAGTGGTCCAACTGAAGTCTAGGGCAGCGTTTCTCAAACTGTGGGTTGTGACCCACTGGTGGGTCTTTGAGCCACTTTTGGGTGGGTTGCAAAAGTCTTGGGGGCAGATCTACAAGGTAGTGCCGCAGCGCGGCAACGCAAGCCCATTGGCTGCGCCGCGCTGCGGCACTTCCGAAGCACAGGAATGCGACATATTTACAATAATATGATGCATTCCTGTGCTCTCCCCTGCGCTGGCGCACGAACTGCAGCCATGCGCCGGCACAGGCACCCTTGCACCATGGTGCAAGGATGCCTGCGTCATGGGGAGATTGTTTTTGTGCAGGAAGGGGCACCTTCCTGCACAAAAACAATCACTACAGGCATTTTCCTCTTTCAATGTGTGCTGTAGAATGCAGCACCCTTTGAAAGAGGAAAAAACGAGGAGAAATGGAAACATTTCTACTATTTGCGCCTCGCTACGCCTCCCCTGGGGAGGCGTAGCATTGACACGCATTTCCAGATTTACGATTCCTCTAAAATCCGGAAATGTGTCTCGTTCCATGGGTGTTGCGTGGGAACACCCACAGCAACACCCATGGAACGCCCCTTCCATGCAAAGTGCTGCGTGTGAAGGGGCCATATTTACAAGGAGAGGAAAAGTCACGCAGGGTGGCTTTTCCTCTCCTTGTAAATATGGAGAAGTGAAATGCACCACCAGTACGTCACAAAAAGTGACGTACTGGTGGGGCAGGGGGCTTGTTAATCTGCCCCAAAGTCTTCAGAAGGTGAACAGGCTATAAATAAAGATGCCTTTACAGTTGTATTTATCTTTTCTCATTTGCTGTGCTTCAAAGACAGAAGTCAAAAGTCAGTCTATGTCTTCTGACAAATTGCTGCTTATTCTTTTAACATGGGACCAGTTTTTACTTTGCTTTCTCTGTCTGCAAAGTGAGATGAGTTTGTAAAGCGAAACACATGACAATCTCGCTAGGGTACAGGGAGTGTGAAAGGAAAGGCTGTAGGATGTCATTTTTTTGTAACACATGTATTAGACTTGGCATCTTTGGCGTGGTTTCTCCTGACTTTTTACCTCTACCTCCTGTATTTTTGATGCTGTGCTGGATTTCGTTTTTGCTGGCTTAGATGCTTTGGGTACTTTGCCACTGCTGATCAGTGTCAAAGTGCAAGTGCTCCCTGTGTAAATTGTTATTGCAATTGGTTCTCCCTGATTGGCATATTTGATTTATTGGTAAGTCCCTAGTAAAGTGCACTGAGTCTGCCAGGGCCTGTAAATTAAATGCTACTGCAGCACTGATTGTGCCAGCCACATGAGTAGCACTGAAAAGGTATCTCAGACGTGCCACTGCAGTGTCTGCACGCAGTTTTAAACTGCCATGTCAACCTGGCAAGTGCACCCACTTGCCAGGCCCTAACCTTCCATTTTCTAACATGTAAGACACCCCTCCGGTAGGCCCAAGGGACCCCCATGGGCAGGATGCACTGTATGTGAAAGGTAGGACATGCACTGGTGTGTGACATGTCCTGATAGTGAAATACTGCCAATTTCGTGTTTCACTATTGAAAGGCTATCTGTCCCATAGGATAGTATCGGGGACACTGTGTAACATCTTACAAGTATAACTTCCCATTGGGACAAGATAGAAGAATAACGTTTAGGTTCTCTGAACTCAGAATTTAATAACACATCTTTTAGTAAAGATAGTTTTTAAATTGTTTGTTTGAAAATGCCCCTTTTAGAAAGTAAAAACAACAGTTGATGGACAGAATGCAGAACAATGTCATACATTCACCCCAGTACAGAGATCTGGGCCTAAATCCATTGTTTTTTTGCTCACCATGCCATTCCAGTTTGAACCCAGCCATATGCAAATCAGTCTTGACCCTGTGCCTCATGGGAACAGTCCAGCCCAAACTGCCAAGCCAGGTCCTCCCTGGACTGGAAACAAGCATCCTAGGACCGGTTTCGGGGTTTCACCCCTCTTCAGCCAGGATAGCTTGATTCCAGTGGCAAGGAGAGCACCGGACCCACGTCTGGGCATACCTGTCCTACTCGGGGTGACAAATGCAAAAACAACAGTTGATGGACAGAATGCCGAACAATGTCATACATTCACCCCAGTACAGAGATCTGGGCCTAAATCCATCGTTTTTTTGCTCACCATGCCATTCCAGTTTGAACCCAGCCATATGCAAATCAGTCTTGACCCTGTGCCTCATGGGAACAGTCCAGCCCGAACTGCCAAGCCAGATCCTCCCTGGACTGGAAACAAGCATCCTAGGACCGGTTTCAGGGTTTCACCCCTCTTCAGCCAGGATAGCTTGATTCCAGTGGCATGGAGAGCACGGGACCCACGTCTGGGCATACCCGTCCCACTCGGGGTGACAAATGCAAAAACAACAGTTGATGGACAGAATGCAGAACAATGTCATACATTCACCCCAGTACAGAGATCTGGGCCTAAATCCATCGTTTTTTGCTCACCATGCCATTCCAGTTTGAACCCAGCCATATGCAAATCAGTCTTGACCCTGTGCCTCATGGGAACAGTCCAGCCCGAACTGCCAAGCCAGATCCTCCCTGGACTGGAAACAAGCATCCTAGGACCGGTTTCAGGGTTTCACCCCTCTTCAGCCAGGATAGCTTGATTCCAGTGGCATGGAGAGCACGGGACCCACGTCTGGGCATACCCGTCCCACTCGGGGTGACAAATGCAAAAACAACAGTTGATGGACAGAATGCAGAACAATGTCATACATTCACCCCAGTACAGAGATCTGGGCCTAAATCCATCGTTTTTTGCTCACCATACCATTCCTGTTTGAACCCAGCCATATGCAAATCAGTCTTGACCCTGTGCCTCATGGGAACAGTGCAGCCCGAACTGCCAAGCCAGGTCCTCCCTGGACTGGAAACAAGCATCCTAGGACCGGTTTCGGGGTTTCACCCTCTTCAGCCAGAATAGCTTGATTCCAGTGGCATGGAGAGCACGGGACCCACGTCTGGGCATACCCGTCCCACTCGGGGTGACAAATTCAAAAACAACAGTTGATGGACAGAATGCAGAACAATGTCATACATTCACCCCAGTACAGAGATCTGGGCCTAAATCCATCGTTTTTTTGCTCACCGTGCCATTCCAGTTTGAACCCAGCCATATGCAAATCAGTCTTGACCCTGTGCCTCATGGGAACAGTGCAGCCCGAACTGCCAAGCCAGGTCCTCCCTGGACTGGAAACAAGCATCCTAGGACCGGTTTCGGGGTTTCACCCTCTTCAGCCAGAATAGCTTGATTCCAGTGGCATGGAGAGCACGGGACCCACGTCTGGGCATACCCGTCCCACTCGGGGTGACAAATGCAAAAACAACAGTTGATGGACAGAATGCAGAACAATGTCATACATTCACCCCAGTACAGAGATCTGGGCCTAAATCCATCGTTTTTTTGCTCACCATACCATTCCTGTTTGAACCCAGCCATATGCAAATCAGTCTTGACCCTGTGCCTCATGGGAACAGTGCAGCCCGAACTGCCAAGCCAGGTCCTCCCTGGACTGGAAACAAGCATCCTAGGACCGGTTTCGGGGTTTCACCCTCTTCAGCCAGAATAGCTTGATTCCAGTGGCATGGAGAGCACGGGACCCACGTCTGGGCATACCCGTCCCACTCGGGGTGACAAATTCAAAAACAACAGTTGATGGACAGAATGCAGAACAATGTCATACATTCACCCCAGTACAGAGATCTGGGCCTAAATCCATCGTTGTTTTGCTCACCATGCCATTCCAGTTTGAACCCAGCCAAATGCAAATCAGTCTTGACCCTGTGCCTCATGGGAACAGTCCAGCCCGAACTGCCAAGCCAGGTCCTCCCTGGACTGGAAACAAGCATCTTAGGACCGGTTTCAGGGTTTCACACCTCTTCAGCCAGGATAGCTTGATTCCAGGGGCATGGAGAGCACGGGACCCACGTCTGGGCATACCCGTCCCACTCGGGGTGACAAATGCAAAAACAACAGTTGATGGACAGAATGCAGAACAATGTCATACATTCACCCCAGTACAGAGATCTGCGCCTAAATCCTTTGTTTTTGCTCACCATGCCATTCCAGTTTGAACCCAGCCATATGCAAATCAGTCTTGACCCTGTGCCTCATGGGAACAGTCCAGCCCGAACTGCCAAGCCAGGTCATCCCTGGACTGGAAACAAGCATCCTAGGACCGGTTTCGGGTTTCACCCCTCTTCAGCCAGGATAGCTTGATTCCAGTGGCATGGGAGCACGGGACCACGTCTGGGCATACCCGTCCCACTCGGGGTGACAAATGCAAAAACAACAGTTGATGGACAGAATGCAGAACAATGTCATGCATTCACCCCAGAGCAGAGCTCTGGGCCTAAATCCATCGTTTTTTTGCTCACCATGCCATTCCAGTTTGAACCCAGCCATATGCAAATCAGTCTAGACCCTGTGCCTCATGGGAACAGTCCAGCCCGAACTGCCAAGCCAGGTCCTCCCTGGACTGGAAGCAAGCATCCTAGGACCGATTTCGGGGTTTCACCCCTCTTCAGCCAGGATAGCTTGATTCCAGTGGCATGGAGAGCACGGGACCCACTTTTCGCCCTAAGTGGGATGGGTATGCCCAGACGTGGGTCCCTTGCTCACTGTGCCACTGGATTCAAGCTAGCCTGGCTGAAGAAGGGTGACATACCCTGAAACCGGTCCCAGGATGCTCTTTTTCGGTCCAGGGCGGACCTGGCCTGGCAGTTCGGTCTGGACTGTTCCCATGGAGCACAGGGTCAAGACTGATTTGCATATGGCTGGGTCCAAACTGGGGTGGCGTAGTGGGCAAAAGAACGATGGATTTAACCCAGATCTTTTGACTGGGGGAGAATGTTTGCATTGTCAGCATTCCGTCCATCATTTGTTTGCTGTAACACTTTTTGCCCTAAGTGGGATGGGTATGCCCAGACGTGGGTCCCTTGCTCACTGTGCCACTGGATTCAAGCTAGCCTGGCTGAAGAAGGGTGACATACCCTGAAACCGGTCCCAGGATGCTTGTTTACGGTCCAGGGCGGACCTGGCCTGGCAGTTCAGTCTGGACTGTTCCCATGGGGCACAGGGTCAAGACTGATTTGCATATGGCTGGGTCCAAACTGGGGTGGCGTAGTGGGCAAAAGAACGATGGATTTAACCCAGATCTTTTGACTGGGGGAGAATGTTTGCATTGTCAGCATTCCGTCCATCATTTGTTTGCTGTAACACTTTTCGCCCTAAGTGGGATGGGTTTGCCCAGACGTGGGTCCCTTGCTCACTGTGCCACTGGATTCAAGCTAGCCTGGCTGAAGAAGGGTGACATACCCTGAAACCGGTCCCAGGATGCTTGTTTCCGGTCCAGGGCGGACCTGGCCTGGCAGTTCGGTCTGGACTGTTCCCATGGGGCACAGGGTCAAGACTGATTTGCATATGGCTGGGTCCAAACTGGGGTGGCATAGTGGGCAAAAGAATGATGGATTTAACCCAGTTCTTTTGACTGGGGGAGAATGTTTGCATTGTCAGCATTCCGTCCATCATTTGTTTGCTGTAACACTTTTCGCCCTAAGTGGGATGGGTTTGCCCAGACGTGGGTCCCTTGCTCACTGTGCCACTGGATTCAAGCTAGCCTGGCTGAAGAAGGGTGACATACCATGAAACCGGTCCCGGAAGCTTGTTTCTGGTCCAGGGCGGACCTGGCCTGGCAGTTCGGTCTGGACTGTTCCCATGGGGCACAGGGTCAAGACTGATTTGCATATGTCTGGGTCCAAACTGGGGTGGCATAGTGGGCAAAAGAATGATGGATTTAACCCAGATCTTTTGACTGGGGGAGAATGTTTGCATTGTCAGCATTCCGTCCATCATTTGTTTGCTGTAACACTTTTCGCCCTAAGTGGGATGGGTTTGCCCAGACGTGGGTCCCTTGCTCACTGTGCCACTGGATTCAAGCTAGCCTGGCTGAAGAAGGGTGACATACCCTGAAACCGGTCCCAGGATTCTTGTTTCCGGTCCAGGGCGGACCTGGCCTGCCAGTTCGGTCTGGACTGTTCCCATGGGGCACAGGGTCAAGACTGATTTGCATATGGCTGGGTCCAAACTGGGGTGGCATAGTGGGCAAAAGAATGATGGATTTAACCCAGATCTTTTGACTGGGGGAGAATGTTTGCATTGTCAGCATTCCGTCCATCATTTGTTTGCTGTAACACTTTTCGCCCTAAGTGGGATGGGTATGCCCAGACATGGGTCCCTTGCTCACTGTGCCACTGGATTCAAGCTAGCCTGGCTGAAGAAGGGTGACATACCCTGAAACCGGTCCCAGGATGCTTGTTTCCGGTCCAGGGCGGGCCTGGCCTGGCAGTTCGGTCTGGACTGTTCCCATGGGGCACAGGGTCAAGACTGATTTGCATATGGCTGGGTCCAAACTGGGGTGGCGTAGTAGGCAAAAGAACGATGGATTTAACCCAGATCTTTTGACTGGGGGAGAATGTTTGCATTGTCAGCATTCCGTCCATCATTTGTTTGCTGTAACACTTTTCGCCCTAAGTGGGACGGGTATGCCCAGACGTGGGTCCCTTGCTCACTGTGCCACTGGATTCAAGCTAGCCTGGCTGAAGAAGGGTGACATACCCTGAAACCGGTCCCAGGATGCTTGTTTCTGGTCCAGGGCGGACCTGGCCTGGCAGTTCGGTCTGGACTGTTCCCATGGGGCACAGGGTCAAGACTGATTTGCATATGGCTGGGTCCAAACTGGGGTGGCGTAATGGGCAAAAGAACGATGGATTTAACCCAGATCTTTTGACTGGGGGAGAATGTTTGCATTGTCAGCATTCCGTCCATCATTTGTTTGCTGTAACACCTTTTAGAAAGTAGGCATTTTCTTGTTTAACCATTCTGTGTGCCTCTGCCTGTTTGTGGATTGACTGTCTGGTTTTGGAGTGACAGGGGTTGGGGATGTGCATTCACTGTAGACAGCCACTGGGGGGTTGAGGTGTGCCTTGCCCTTCCTGGATGACTCAGAGCTGAGCTGAATAGACCTTGGCTGCGTTTAGAGTAGTGGGAGGAGTTTTCCTTGCACCTGAATAGGGCCTGCCTCGCTTGCACAATGCTGTCTCCACCCCCTGCGGTCATATTGCACCAGTGAGGACAGAACTGGTTGGGACTGGGCACAGAGACCATTGCACAAAGAAGAACAAAGACAAAATGGGGCATAAATAGTAGACCTTAAACCCCAGAACTTTAGATCACTTCTGGACTCAAGAGGAACATTTGCCAAGGAGAAGAGTTGGAGACCTATAAGGAGGAGTACTGCCCCTTTTTCTGTGTGCTGTTTGGGGTTGGCCTGAAGTTGCTGCTTCGGCCAAGGAAAGGACAAAGACTGGAACTTTGCTGTGAACCTGCTTGAAAAAGAATCTCCAAGGGCCTGTGTGTGCTGGCCTTCTGTTCTGAAGTCTCAGGGACACAAAGACTTCACCCCCCAGCTCCCCTGAACTATATTGCTGGGAGTTCTGACCTGCCAGGAGGTGCCTATTCCAGATTTTGGCCTCTGGAGGTTGTTCCTGCTGTTGGGAGATGGAAGAAACCTAGGAGAAGCAAGAAAAGCAATCTCCAACTCCATCAGCGAAGCTGCCGTGGCGCCGTGACCGGCACTGAGGCCAGGGGCACCGCTTATGAAGTGCACTGTTGTGTAGTTCCTATAGAAAGTATACAGGAGCTGCGCGTTTAGACAACATACACTGTAGGATTGGTGTCAGACAAACTCTGATCACCCCCACCAGGTATGCTGGCTCTTTTCGTACCAACTAGCTCACAGTGCCACTAGAATCTCCTCTTACCAAGGAGAGAATAGTTCCTGACAACCATCGAACATGACAACCCTGATCCCTCAGGACCGTGGAAACAATATACTACCTTTCGCTCAGTCACTCGTGCTTACTTAGTCTGTCTCAGAGAAATACACAGAATAAACAGGCTGGGCGTTTTCAATAAGAATTTATTGAACAGTTGTTATTCTAGTGTAGAATAAATGAGCTGCAACAACTGTTAGGCAGTATAAGATATAAATTATTAGCAGTACAATGAAGGTGAATGGATGGTATAGTTCTACCATCTTGCAATAATCATGAATACATTAGAGTATATAAAACACATGATAAAAAGATGCATACTCCTACGATGCCTCCCTAACTAGATGTGCCTAAGTGTACCTAGCATGTATGTAGGTGTTAAGCCAAGAATCCCTCTAGAATTTAGTCAACCCCATTACCTGAAGTGAGAGACTATGGGACCCCGTCCTGGTCTCGAGCTGGACACCCCGCGAGGGATGTTAGACCACTGCGAGCTGGAGTGTCTGCATGCAGGAACCTCAGCGTCTCTGGTCAGTGTCGGCCGGGAAGTCTCGGTCTCCTCTGGCTTATTTTAGCAAGATGTGATGTATATATACCCCTAGGTCTCCCCAGGGGTTCTACCTTGCTGTGTTGCTGTGTCGGCCTAAGGATGACGTTGGGCATGAACTTTGTACATAGATTTTATACAGGAGATGGTAGTCCTGCTGTGCTTCCCAGAATCCTCATGCATAATGTATGAGATTTCGAACTAGGGAAAACCCACGTTCTGACTGCAGTGTAAGATCTAGGTAAAAGGTCAGTCCCTGTAAACCGTGACAAATGTAATGCAGGGAGAGAATAAAGGTGGCGGGTAATGAGATTACCGGGGCCTATGTTATGATACCTATATGGAATATAACACCCACTCCTCTTCCGAATGGACAACATAGTTAAATTCTAAACGTACTACTAGGCTGACTAGATACTGGTACGCAAACGAGAAAAACATTAGTTAAAACAATGTTTAAAACTTTAAAAAAGGTTCTTAAAAAAAATTCTAAAACGGAGGTAAAAAATGCAGTTTTACATTCAAGCTATAGCTCTAATATGTCCGTAGGTATAGTTCGAACTACTACAAGCATTTGAAAGCCATGCATGCTCAAAAAGAATGTCAATTGTGATATGGAGTTCCAATTTTTTTTTTGTTGCAAAAAGTAGAATTGTTTCCCAGCACACGACGGGCCAAATTAGTCAAATGTTTATGTGTCCTGGCTGGTTGACGCAACATTCTCGTTGCTTGCTTCCGCAGCTGGCGGTCCCTGTAACACCTCACATATTATGTCAATTGAGCACAGATGATCTTCCGTACTATCCACAGCCGATGCTGGGGCAGCCTGTGCGCCATCCAAGGCCTGGGTGTCAGAGGAGGAGCGGGTGTCCATACCAACAGGAGGTGATGGCTCTAGGAATGCCGCCATCAACATGGGAATACGCTGGGGACACTGCAGAACATGGGCCGTTATCGGGTCCAGTAAAGCATCAACGTCCGGTTGCGCACATGATGGAAGTGTCAGACAGAGATCCAACATGCATTCTTCTCCGCAAAACAGGCATCGGAGGACAGGAAAGATGCAGTCCATCCAGACTGGTCTAAATGACAAGAACCAAGAAGCACTTAGTTCCCTTAGGCGAGGTGTGCCTAGAAGTTGTACCATGCGATCACGGTATTTTCTCTCCAGGAGTACTGTTTCCATCTCCTTGGTGACTGGGTCGTCCATTGCGTAGCAAAAAAATAACAATCAGGACACCTGCTATTAGAAACAGGGTCAGAGGCAGCCCTCCAAAGATGCTTCCAAATACGGAGTGTATAAAGTTTGGTATAACTCCGAGGACCGTCTGAAAGGTGCTTAATAGTCTCAAACCTATGGTCTTAAATAGGTGGACAATGCCTGTCGTATCAGACATGTTAAAGATTCGATTTACCATTTCTGCTAAATGAAAAGGGCAATTTGTACATATAAGTGCCTGTATCTCTGCCGAAGACCTTGCTACTTGAAGATCAAAAGTCTCTCGAGCAGAGGTTAAGGGCACGGATTTCTGTATAAGCATGGCTTTCATTCTGCTCAAAGTATCAAACCGTATTAATGAAACATTTAGTGAAGGCCATAACGGCGCCTCCCTGACTGTATGTGTCGGTGGAAGCAATACTTGCATACAGCAAGTAACCCTGGAACTCACGGTTACCAGATATGCGATGCCCGGAAGCATCCCACAGCAACCTTGATCGTTCAGCATCAAGTAACTCCCATTAGAAAGTAGCTTGAACACTGGAGTGATCACGGCAGCTGGGGCACCCTTTAAATGACAGGATAAGTTTGCCACCGAACCGTTACAGGCCCAATGAAGCATTATATCCTGACATATAAGTGATCCACTTAAGGTATTCTCGCAGTTTGTACCGCTCAGAAACACTTATTTTTCCCCACTCCGGCATCGAAATCTGTACGGTAATTCCCAGGATTCCTTGATGAATTCCCTACCCATTTCTTCATATCTGCCTGCCTGCATTTGTTCAAGGCAATATTGAAATTGAAAAGTAGTGACTGGAGGATTTATGTGGCCATGGATTAACCATTCTGTGGATGGTGACTCTACCACTGTGAAGGCTAATCTGTCCAATTTTTCAATGCGCAGCATTGTTTACTTTGCTCCCCTCTGTGCCATTTCCATCTGTTCTTCTGTCAGATTATACGAGGAAATCAGAGACCTGCTGTTTATGAAATGCCAAGGCACATAGCCTGCGCACAAAGATTTTAGTGTCCAGCTTAGCAACATAATAAAACGCAATTGTGATTGCCCGTGTTGTAATATGGACAAATATTGTTCTAGTACATCGATAGCAGATGATACAATGCTGCCCAGTGAATATATTCTTGATGTTAGTGTCATTAACCCATTATCGACCACTGCTGGAGCTTTCTCTAGATTTATACGATCTATTTCTTGCAATCTTTCTGCGGCCTCTTGTTATGATATTTTCCAAATCTCATTGTAGACAGCATAATAGAAACGTTTATGACGTGGCTTCCTAGGACCTAATAAAAAATCCCATAGGTCCACATCCTGTGAAAGTAAGGACAAGTGTTGTCTCACCTGTGTGAGTGTTGAGGTCTTTAGCCAATCAAGGCATAACTTCCCAACACTGTACCATGTCACTACCCCTGGATGTTGTCTTTGTACATAACGTGGATCTGGCCTATTGATACTAAATCCTTTAGTTTTACCCAAGAATCTTTCCTGACAGTTATTGGTGTCTACGGGCCAAACCAACCAAACCTTCCAATCGGGGTCTGATCTATTGTATTGCATGATGTCATCTAGTGTAACTTCTTCTTGAGATGTTATATTACCCTCAGTGTGTGATGGTGTGGGCATCCGAGGTGTATTCAAATCTTTACTCTTTGCTAACCAAGGCAGGTTGTTTGTTGCACTGTTTCATTCAAGAACATTATTTGTCGAGGAATAAGACATGCTCTAAATAGTGCCTCTGTTCCCTGGACCGGCCAGTCTCTAGTACCCCAGACAGATTTCAAGTCGATGGTGTCTTTCCAAAAGTCAAAACCTTGTTCAGACAACTGGGCAATAAAGGAAGCAGAATAAATCTGTTTGGTGTTTGTCATCATATTTTTCTGTGCTGGTGTTGGTGCAACCTTATAATAATATGAGGCTGGATCTGATGTGTTCAACCCTGAAAAATACGAGAACTTCTGTACAAATGTTTTTGAACTGCTTTTCGGCGGTGTCGGGCAATGTTCCCATTGGTGGTATGTGAAAATATTTCTGGGATTAGCAGATTTATGCAGAAAGTGATGACCATAATGTTGATAGCAATACATTGTTTCAAAGTCTGATGTGCCTTCTAACATTTCATTATTAGAAAAAGCAGCAGATTTTTCTAAATCAGACAACATGTTATTTACAGTTTTATAATCCCAATCATCGGAAAATGTACTGGAGGTAATGATATCACTTAATGAAATCTTAAATAATACTTGTATTTTTAAATGTTCAGTCGGGCCAAATATATCGAAATCAACCCTGTCCCACCCTATACTATCAGGTATAGGAACTGCTGTAATGTTCACTGATGACAGGTCTCATTTTTCACGATGTGTTGATAGGTGCGGTTTTAGAATCGCATTCACTTTTTGTGCTGCAGAGCTTTCTCGAAGATAAATTCCATTAATAAGCATACTAAAGACAGTTACTAGGCCTATCCAGAAAAGAAAGAAAAGTATTCCTGTAGATACCCAGAGTTCCACCCAAGGTGATACCAGGTAAGTCTTTTTAAGAAAGTTCAGAAAATCTTTAAATTGCTGTAGACGAGTTCTTTGGGCTGGCGTTGTTTCAGTTTCAATTGGATCTAACGAGAAGGTGTCAAAGTCAATGAAATAGCCAGGTGCAGTTCGATCAATTTTCGGTAGTTCCACAGGTTTTGTGGAAACTGTAGCTTGATCTTGTTGGGGCATGTTGACGTAGATATCCATATTTGGTCGAATTGAAATTTGTCTTTCAGTGGAGTTCTCATTTTGAACTTCAGTTTCAAGAGGAACGAGTTCCATTGCATTGTTGCTTAGTCCTTCATTTCGTGTAGGTGACCCTTCAAACGTGATGAGTCTTTCTGTTTGAACTTCTTGTTTAGTTGTGAGAGGAGGGTGTCTGTTACTTCAGAGTCCACGCAGCCTACTATTCAGTATCGGCCACATAGTGTGGTTTGATTAGGTCAATTGAGACGAATCTTTTCTCCTTTTTGCCGGCAAGAGGTGGCAGAAGTACTGTTCTTGTTCCTTCAACTGCCAAGACAGGTACAGGCTTTCTATATGATGGGCCAAATTCTTTTTTGTCCGCTATTTTTTCTCTGACCAGATCCCCGACTTTAGGGATCCAGACAGGTCTTGCCGTGACACTTCTTACTTCCCCAGTGGCGGTCCTTTTCACCTGGACATTACTCTGTAGTGCCCTGGATTCATTCAGGTCCTGTAAAACAGCCAAACGTTTATGGATGTCAAAAGGTTTTTCATCCGCCACTGTGCCTTCACAATCAAGATCAGGTACCCATATTCTCGTCCCAAATAGGACCTCATAAGGAGTGACACCCCCTAGAGAGCGTCTTGGATGATTGTTTAATGCCCTCTGGACTCCATACAGATGTTTTTCCCAATTTCCACCCAAACCTAATACTCTAGCTGTCAAAGCTTGCTTTAAGTCCCGGTTTTTCCTCTCCACAACCGAATTTCCCTCTGGATGGTACAGAGAGGAGTACTGCAATGCTACACCCAAACTTCCCATGGCCTCCTTGTAAGCCCTAGAGCTAAACACGGGGCCACGTCAGAATGTAATGTGCCAATTGAGTATGTCCCTACAAAGACTCGCAAATCTTTTATGACAGTTCGAGCATCAGCCGAGCGCTGAGGCCACACCTATAGGAACCTAGAGCAGGAATCCACTGCAACCATGATATACTTGTAAGCCCCATCCGATTGTAAGGGGCCGCAGTGGTCCAAATAAACACACGCGAGTGGTTTGTCTGATATTAGTAATGGTGACTGCGCTGGACGTGTTACAGTGGAGCCTTTCATCTGCTGACAGATGTCGCATTTCAGGACATAGTCCTTAGTCTGCCTTCTTAGTCTTGGCCACCAGTAGCGTTGTTTCAATAGAGAAACCATAGCAGAAACTCCTGCGTGTGCAGAACCTATACCCTCGTGTGCTGCTAGCATTAATCCTAACCTGCGATCCATATTTGGTATTACTCTATCCCCCACTCCTGGAATTTGAGCAAATGGAACATTGTTTGCATCTAACTTGTAGGAGTACTTGAGTGGAAATGTTTTTGGTACTGCTGTGTTATTGCGTGTGGCAATAATCGCAACCATTATCTCACTGTCTATCCTCGTTTTTGAACGAGTGATTGCAGCTACGGAAGCCCTTCGTACAGCCCTCTTTGTGGCTTCGTCAGCCAAGGAATTCCCTTCAACGTGAATGCCATCACGTTGATGACTCAATGTGTGTATCACGTGAGCCCTTGGTAGTTCGTTTTTCAACTCCACTACCTGTTCCCATAGCGTTTTGTGCTTAATTGTGCCACCTTTTGCATCTCAAACCCATTTTGTCCCCAGTGATATAAATATTCATTATATGACTGTACACAGTAGAAGGAATCACACACGATTAGTGTGGGGAATTCTCGATCCGTATTTATCAG
Organism: Calotriton arnoldi; assembly: GCA_963921515.1. NCBI lineage: Eukaryota > Metazoa > Chordata > Amphibia > Caudata > Salamandridae > Calotriton > Calotriton arnoldi. Next base: position 732,063 of record CAWUFW010009080.1, read on the forward strand.
TGCCAGTATTAGTGCTTTTAGTTCGGCCAGCTGCGCCGTGCAGTCTCCTAGAGACTCTGTTGTTGTGCATTTCGGATGAAACATTCCATCCTGCATGCATCCTTTAACAATAGTTAATACTCTCAGTGACATACTTGCTGCTATTTTCTCTGCTCTTCGGCATCTTTTAAATGCTTTTAGTTATTTTTTAAGAAGACACTTTGTTTGTTTTTAAAGCTGTTTACTGTTTACTGTGTTGAATTTGAGGGGGACACTTTTATTGAATGTGGTATTTGAGCGGGAGGGGAATCGAACCTTGTTTTTTAAAGCTACTTCCACCGACGCCGCCACCTTTGGGACGGACGCGGTCTAGTTGTTCTCCAATGGTGATTACAAAACGCGACGCTGCGCGAGCGCGCCCGTACTCGCAACAGAGTTGATACTCTGTCTCTCAGTGACATACTTGCTGCTATTTTCTCTGCTCTTCGGCATCTTTTAAATGCTTTTAGTTCTTTTTTAAGACGACACTTTGTTTGTTTTTAAAGCTGTTTACTGTTTACTGTGTTGAATTTGAGGGGGACACTTTTATTGAATGTGGTATTTGAGCGGGAGGGGGAATCGAACCTTGTTTTTTTAAAACTACTTCCACCGACGCCGCCACCTTTGGGACGGACGCGGTCTAGTTGTTCTCCAATGGTGATTACAAAACGCGACGCTGCGCGAGCGCGCCGCTGGCGCGCCAAAGGCGTGCCTAAGGCAAGCCCGTCTGCGCCCGTCCGCGTCCGGAACGCGGCTAGCGTCAGTCATACTGCTCAAAATGGACCTGGAGTACAAATTAACTGGTCTAGAAAGCAGCTTTGGGATTATAATGTGGGGCAATGTACCCATCCCACTTACCCTGACCTCTGCTTGGCAAATTGGGATCAGGGTTTTCAATGTAATACCTGCTCCTTTGTGTTTGGGGGATCGGAGGGGCTACAGGGGGCAGAGGTAGGCGGTGTCAAGTCCTCTATTCCTGACACTGACGTTAATAAGCCTACTATCAGAGCCTGCCTGGTTAACTGTAGATCTCTCCCCAAACACTCGGAGGACATTTGGCTCTCCCTCGAGTCTAATCGTTGGGACCTTATGTTTCTGACAGAAACTTGGCTAACAGATACTTCTTACCCTGATATTGCTCTGGCATTACCCGCTGGTTTTAAGATCTCCAAGGTAAATCGGGCAGACAATAGGCGAGGAGGGGGTCTTGCGATTATTTTGAATGATAAGTGGGATATCTCTTGTAAAAAAATTGAGAACGTTAGCTCTATTGAGGCCATGTCTTTTTCTATTCAAACCTCCCCAGGGCATACCCGTGCGGGCATGTTGGTTTATCGACCCCCGAGCTCAGCAGCTGCTCACCTTTCAAAATTAGGGGACATTATAGCTGACCTCTCACTAAGATATGCTAACCTTACGGTTTTGGGTGATTTTAACGTCCATATGGACATGATGGATTGTGCCTTGGCGCTCCAAGTGACTGAGATGTTGGGAGGATTAAATTTGACTCAGCAGGTATTGTCCGCCACACATTGCGCTGGTCATATGTTGGACCTTATTTTTTCTAATGACCCCACTATTAAGGTGGAGGCTCCTCTGCCTTTGACATGGTCAGACCACTGGTTGGTCCCATTTAGTTTGTCAAGACATTGCGGGACACACAGTGTGAGACCAGAGTTTGAGAAGAAGAGAAATTGGAGGAAAGTATCTATTGAGGCCATGGGCCCCGTCCTGCGTGACATCCCTCTCCTTCTTACAGGCAATCCTAGCTTAGATGCAATCACGTTTAATGAATGGGTTACTGCTTCCCTTGATGCTATCGCTCCCATGAAAATGATGAAACCTGCTAGGAAAAAGCCTTCCGCTCTTTGGTTTTCGTCAGAGCTTCAGTCAGAAAAAAGCGCATGCAAAAAGTTGGAGCGTATCTGGCAGAAAACCTATAATCCAGATGCGAAGAGTACTTATAAAGCTGCACAAAAAAAATGTCATGCCCTTAAACGCCTGGCTATTAAGAATCACCTAGCCAATCAAATTAAAGAATCGGATAACTCTCCCAAAGAAATATTTAAGTTCGTTCAAGATTTTATGAAACCTGAAGCTACCTTGAGCACGATTACGCCATCAGTCGACCTATGTAGGGACTTGTCGACTTTTTTCAAGGAAAAGGTTCAATCTATATATTCCTCTTTCTTGGTGTCCGGGGATAGGCCAACCACATCTGTGGCTCCTGCTTCTCCCTGTCTCTGGACTGAATTCCAGCCTTTCTGTCCTTCTTCGTCCATGCGAGACCTTGTCAGAATTAAGTCAGGCTCGCCACTGGATCCGTGTCCAGCTAGATTTTTTAACTTACTGGCTCCTCTCCTTAATCTCCACTTAAATGTCATTTGGAATGCTTCTCTAAGGCTAGGTAGTTTCCCCTCAGTGTGGAAAAAGGCCTTGGTTTTGCCTATTCTTAAAAAGGAAGATGCAGATCCTAGCATACTTAAGAACTTTAGGCCTATTTCGCTCCTTCCTGCCCCTGCTAAAATTTTGGAGAAGGAAGTTCAGAGACAGCTTTCTAACTACCTGGAGTCCAACAATCTCCTTCATGACTCCCAATTGGGCTTCAGGAAGGGCTATAGTACTGAGACTGCTCTGTTGGAGGTGGCGGAAACCATCCGAGAATCCCTAGACCATGGCAGTTGTGCCATGCTCGTGCTGTTAGATTTATCTGCAGCCTTTGATACGGTCTCCCATTCGATTCTCTTAGACCGATTGACACAGCTGGGTATCTCGGGGACCATCTTAAATTGGTTCCAATCCTTTCTGGATGAGCGGTCTCAGCAGGTCCTCCTTCGCCCACATTTCTCCCCCTTTTGTTCCATGGGCTGTGGAGTTCCTCAGGGTTCGGCGCTGAGCCCGACCCTGTTCAATGTCTATCTTGCTCCTCTGGCATCATTAGTGGATCATTGTGGCGTGCGAATAATATCATACGCTGATGACACGCAGTTGGTGTTCTCATTTAAAGACACCGCGAAGGATGCATTTGACAGCTTTAGGCATTGCCTAATTAAGATCGTTTCTTGGATGACAGATAATCGCCTCAAGCTGAACACCGATAAAACTGAGGTGATGTTTTTTAATCAACCTTCACCTCCATCGGCTGATTTATGGTGGCCGATGCAGTTGAATCCCCCCCCCACCCCGGTCACCTCTGTCAGAAATTTAGGTTTTAAATTTGACTCAGAACTGTCAGTGAAGGCCCAGATTGGGCAAGTTTCCAGAGCCTGTTTTTGGAAGCTCAAAACCTTGCGCAGATTTCTCCACCTACTACCGATGGACTGTCGGGCCACAATAGTCCACGCCTTGATTACATCTCAGTTGGACTACGCTAATAGTTTGTATCTAGGTCTTCCTGCCTATCTTATTCAGAGGCTTCAGACAGTCCAGAATGCTGCTGCTAGGTTTCTCAGAAATGTGCCTCTTCGACATCACATTTCCCTCATTTGCGCAGTCTTCACTGGCTTCCGGTGAAAAGGAGAATTGAATTCAAGGCCCTGTCTCTTGCCTTTAGAGCTACCAGAGACAGTGGACCAGGTTATCTGAGGCTAAGACTTCAGAAATACCATCAGAACAGGACCTTGCGCTCGAACTCACAGCTACTTCTCTGCTCTCCTTCTTTCCGTAAAGCCAGGATTGGAGGGCGTGCCTTTGCTGTAAGAACAGCCGCCCTTTGGAATGCTATGCCTCTCTTCCTGCGCAAAGCTGAATCTGAATCCATTTTTAGGAGTGCCTTGAAAACATGGCTTTTTGATCTCCCTTAGTTGGTCTTTTTCCCTTCTCTCTCTGTCTCTCCTTAGCACCGGGACACCGCCGTTGGTGGTAGCCGTGCGCTTTATAAATGTTTTGGTATGGTATGGTATGGTATAGCACACGCGGCACTGTATTGCTGTTTGCTCCCTATGGCCGGTTGCGCAGAACCGTCAGTATAAATAATATATTCATACTGATCTAGAGGCATTATTTCATTTGGTACAGGATATTCTTGTTCGTATTGCAGAAATGCTTGTGTTTTTAGATTTGGGTCGTACCTGTATTCTACATCTGTTGCAGTGAGAGAATTAGCCCATTGTATCCATCTTGGAAGTAAGGCTTTAGCGTTGGGAACGCTTGCCTTTGTTGCAGCCTCTAAGGCTGGAACCAGGGTAATGACTATTATACGTTTCCCCTGAGCCAGGGCTCTTTCTCTGACTACAGCAGTCTGTACTGCTGTTAGAATTTTTCAGTTGATGCAAAACGCATTTCAGCATTTGTGTACAAATGTGATTTGTACACTATTGGTACTATCTCACCTTCATTATATGTTAGATAGGTGTACCCAGATTGACCCGCAACTATACGGATCACCAGGTTGCGTACATTTACGCGTGTCTGTAAGTGCTTTGAAGCTATCATGTCAGCTTGTAAGGAACGAAGAGTATCTGTGTGTTCCTGTGTCCACTGTCTGACTGAAAAGTCAGGTTTTATCAAATCGTAGAAAGGTTTAACTCTTTCTGCGTAATCCAAAATGTATGTTCTGCCAAAGTTCAGGAATCCCAATATTGATTGTAAATTTTTTAGTGATTTTGGAGATTGGAGCAGCGCGCATTTTTCTAAAAAGTTAGCCGCTAGACTTTTTCCTTAACTTGAAAGTTCATATCCTAGAAAAAGGACATTAAGGTGGGCAATCTTTGATTTTGAAGTTAAATTTGTAACCTTCAGATGCAAATCCCAAAATGAGGGTGTTTACTCTGTTCAAGTGTTCCTCCAGGTCATCATCCGTTAGATAAATATCATCTACGTAGGACAATGCCTCCTCATCCAGATTTTGAAGTAACTCAGTTACTCTGGCTGAAAACAACCCCGGGCTGTTTTTATACCCCTGGGGGAGTCGGCAAAATTGACGCTGTGACCCTAGCACTGAGAATGCTGTCAAATATCTGCTCTCAGGCACTATGTTTTGGCAAAAAAAATCCATTTGAGATATCTAGTGTTGTTTTGTATTTTTTCCGCACAATGTTATTTATTAATGCGGCACTGTGTGCATTTTGAACTGCAAATGTCTTAGTGCAGGTGTTTAAATGTCTGTAGTCTAAAACTAGACGATATGTGTTGTCCGTTTCGATACGGGAAACAAAGGGTTATTCATTTGAGAAGTGCATGTTTCAATCACTCTTTGATATTCAAGTTGATCTAAGATCTCCCGGACCTGTTTTTTTGCTTCTTGCTTTATTGGATACTGCCTTTGTGCAGTTGGTGTATTTTTTAATGGAATTATGTGGTGGGTTGAATCCTCATCCCATCAAACATGGTTTTTGTATAATGCTGGAGCTTGGGCTACCGCCCACTCCTGCGCATATGTATATTTTAAATGTTTGGGAACGTGGTCGGAAAATGCCGGTAAAATTACCGTTTCTTCCCTAGGGCAATCCATGACGAATGCTGGCAGCCAATCTTGTTCAGCTAACAAAATGTTATAACCAAATGTTAGGTTCTCCCAAAAGAAACCTTTAACTGTCCTGCATATGTCCCCCTCCATTTGGAGTGTAATTTCATACAATTTACCCTAGTATCAGGTGTTTCCACCGTGATATAATCATTCAAGTCCGCTGTCACCAGAAATTCCATCAGGTTCTGGCGAGCTATTGTTACTTCTGCCGCACTGTCTAGCATCGTCAGAGCCCATTCCCAGTTCAGCAGTCGAGTCCTCAGAATTCTGGGCATGTCTGATCTTTAGACCTGCAACCTTCTTCTTTTTGAACTGTGGTTTTGGTTTGACTTAATCTTCTTTTTGGAAGTATAGTCTTGAGCGTTCTGCTTGTCTCTGGACTTTGTACGCTCTTCTTGTCTGTCTGACCGTCCTTCCCTCTCGGAGTTTTTCAATGAACCCTGAAAGGAATGAGAGGAACGCGTATCAGTATCCTGATACCTGTCAGGTTTCCTAATATTATCCCTATTTCTAAGATTATACCTCCTTTCGGAGGGCTCCTGTGGAGGAGATCTACCTCTGGATTGAGATCTGTTTTCTTTAATTTTTTGCTTTTTGTTATTGTCCCACTTCTTTTTAGAAGAAGTAGGTGTCTGCTTCAAAGTCTCCTTCTCGGGACTACACATTAGTTGTGGTTTAATGCTTTTCCACCCAAACTGTCCCTGCCTAACTCTGCATACACAGTTTCAATTATTTTGGGTAGTTCGTGCTCCTGTTGTAAAGGACTGAACTCCCTTAGGCGTTGGCGGATGGCCACCGATGCTGCCTCCCCTTTAATATTTGCTAATATTATGGCTGATACTTGGGCATGGTTACCTAGTAATTTCATCCCGAAGTTCAGAGCAGGTTCTGCTGCATACTCATTTTGTATTTGTCTTAATACATCTGGTATTACTGCTAAGGACGGTATACCATGAGTTCTGGTATATATGGCAGCAAAAACTGTACCCCAAGAGGTACAATCCTCTATCTGTGGTGTTATTCCCATGGGCAAGCAGATTGTCAACATTCTGTGTTTTTCATAAGGGCCAGTATTTGGGAATACTGCTTCTAGCTGTGTTATCTTCTGAGCTATCCAGAAGGGCATTTGTTCATGTTTTACAGGCATTTTACCCATTACTGCATGTAATGTTTGTGGTGTCATTTTAGTTGCTGTGTTTTGAACGTGAGCTGTATTTGTTGTTACCATCGCTGGCTGGACTGTAAGTGTCCTCATGGCGAATTGAGTCATGTTTCTGTAAAGTTTTATTAATTCTTTGTGAAGTATGAGTAAGTCTGGTCCTGGCATTGTTTCGATGTCAGGATGTGGTGTGTAGGCTGCTAATATTGGCCATGTTGCTCCCTCTCTTCCGAGCGGGCCAAGTCTTACTCTACTTCTTGTATGGGGTAGGGCGCCTTTAAACCAGTATAAATGTTCCTGGTACGTGAGCGGAACCTCAATGTCCTCATACAGACAATATTCCGCTGGTGGTTCATCTTCTTTGTAGAAATGAAACGTTTTCGTTCTTGCATTCGCTGCTGGGAATGTAACCCACGAATAAAATACCTGTGTTCTATATGATTTGTGTGCCTCAATCACAAAAGCTACTACGCCACCCCTAGGCGTTAAACCATGCGCAAGCAGTTTCAGGGTGACTGCATTTCTAATGTTTGCCGCAATATGTATTGCGTCTGCATCGTACTCGTCTTCTGAGAGCGGCAATGGCTGGTTTAGTGGGTCTAAGACCTCGGTAGTCATTGTGTTTAGAACACGAAATAACTTTTCAAGGGAACTAAGATAAGGTGTTTTGCACAATTTCTAGGAACACTGTGTCCTTCAAGCTTGATTAACCAACAGCTAATAAATAGTATTTTGCCTACTCAGCTGTGGCGGAGTTTGTGCCCACCCACTCCAGACGTCTCTGGGGAGTTGTGAGTAGGGATTTCTGAGAATAGCATGACTGAACTACTCAGATTCTACTGTTAAATAAGTACCCAACCAATGTTGGCGGCGCCATGACGTGTAGTTCCTATAGAAAGTATACAGGAGCTGCGCATTTAGACAACATACACTGTAGAATTGGTGTCCGACAAACTCTGATCACCCCCACTGGGTATGCTGGCTCTTTTCGTACCAACTAGCTCACAGTGCCACTAGAATCTCCTCTTACCAAGGAGAGAATAGTTCCTTGCAACCATCGAACATGACAACCCTGATCCCTCAGGACAGTGGAAACAATATACTACCTTTCGCTCAGTCACTCGTGCTTACTTAGTCTGTCTCAGAGAAATACACAGAATAAACAGGCTGGGCATTTTCAATAATAATTTATTGAACAGTTGTTATTCTGGTGTAGAATAAATGAGCTGCAACAACAGTTAGGCAGTATAAGATATAAATGATTAGCAGTACGATGAAGGTGAATGGATGGTATAGTTCTACCATCTTGCAATAATCCTGAATACATTAGAGTATATAAAACACATGATAAAAAGATGCGTACTCCTACGATGCCTCCCTAACTAGATATACCTAAGTGTACCTAGCATGTATGTAGGTGTTAAGCCAAGAATCCCTCTAGGATTTAGTCAACCCCATTACCTGAAGTGAGAGACTATGGGACCCCGTCCTGGTCTCAAGCTGGACACCCCGCGAGGGATGTTAGACCACTGCGAGCTGGAGAGTCTGCATGCAGGAACCTCAGCGTCTCTGGTCAGTGTGTCGGCCGGGAAGTCTCGGTCTCCTCTGTCTTATTTTTGCAAGTTGTGATGTATATATACCCATAGGCCTCCCAGGGGTCCTACCTTGCTGTGTTACTGTGTCGGCCTAAGGATGACGTTGGGCATGAACTTTGTACATAGATTATATACAGGAGATGGTAGTCCTGCTGTGCTTCCAAGAATCCTCATGCACAAAGTATGAGATTTCGAACTAGGGAAAACCCGCGTTCTGACTGCAGTGTAAGATCTAGGTAAAAGGTCAGTCCCTGTAAACCGTGAGAAATGTAATGTAGGGAGAGAATATAGGTGGCGGGTAATGAGATTACCGGGGCCTATGTTATGATACCTATATGGAATATAACAGCACGACGCACCGTCCAGCCTGCACTGCAGCTCCAACGCCCATCGACGTCTGCCGACGCCTGCAGTTATCGGCCGTGCCCGAGGCGAGCACTCCCACCAACTCCGTCGTCGCCAGCGCCTGCATCCTGTTATTGCGGCGCCCATAACCGCAGAGGGTGACTCCACGAACTCGCCGACTTCGCATCGCATCACCGGAACAAACACCTCACCACTGATGCAACTGACTTCCCCTGTCCTGGATTCGACATGTCGCCTCCTTGCGGACACGATGCATTGCCTCCCCCGTGGCAGCCAGGAAGCTGCCTCAACCTCGGCACCGACGCCTCACCTCCATGATACCATGCATCATCATAGACTTCGTTAGCCAAAGGTCCTGTTGCTTTGGGGGCCATGTGGCTCCGTGCCCGATCCCACGCACCTCAAGGTTGGCGACGTACTTTGGATTTATTGCTGTCATAACGTCATAATAGCCCCAGGTGGAGCTATTTGTTTTCTACAAGCTTTATTTTGGAAATAACTATTTTGAAGTTGTATTTTACTGCGTGTATGTTGAATTTATATCCTTTTGGTCTTATTGAGTTTAGATAAAGATACTTCATTTTTCTAAACTGGTGTGGTGTCCATTTGTGGTGTTATCACTGTATTATTGTGTGTTTTGAGTACAAATACTTTGCACATTGTCTTTGGGATAAGCCTGTCTGCTCGTGCCAAGCTACCAAGGGGCGTGAGCAGGGGTTATCTAAAGTGTGTGTCCCCCTTACCGTGACTAGAAGCAAGGGTCCCTATTTGGACAAAGGTGCATACATCTGCCAACTAGAGACCACCATTTCTAACAACATGACAAAATTAATACATCTGCAAATGAACTGTACACATATTTCAGAATATATCAGCAGTTAAGGAAGCAGTAATGAAGCAAATTTTTTTGAAATTCTGAAATGTGATGGAAACAAAGATTTTAATAGGATCAAAAGAAAGCGAGGCACTTTACTTGGTGATGCACAAATGACAAATATTCACTGAAACCCTGTTTCCACACATTATTATTTGTGTGCGATATAGTTTTATCAGTAACAGTGCATGTCTGCGCAAATTTAGCGGCCTTTTCAATGGAAAATGTGCAGTCTTTTAATGACCATGCATGACCCCACAATGCTTACAGTGCTAACCAAACTTTTTAGAACCACGACCCAATTTTCGTAATTACCACATTTTCAAAGCATGGCTACTATTACATAAAAAAAACACTTCATGTCTGTTTAAGCTATGTGAATTACAAAAATTTGTCATTCTAAAAATTAGTTTGTGGTTTGGGAAGCACTGGTCCAGGGGAGGCATTTCCCATGCTGGAGCATGAAGATGAATTAAAAATTTGCGAACATTCGTGACAAGAATTTTCAATTCAATTAAGGACACGGAGGCGAGGATTATGCTTCTCATTTCTTTACTAGAAATCTCAGCAGCCAATGAAAACACAGTAAACAAAATCACATGACCAACCATAGAGTCCCATGGTATATAAGGTCCCAGCACAACCAAAGTGTCCTCTTTCTTTGTAAATCATAACAGTTAAGTCCATGCACGACCTGCTCTGAAGAACAACCAGCAGGCGAGAACTTCTCCAACCAGTAACTTGAAGGCCCAACGGGGCTGCATTTCCGACTGGGACACGGCCCAAGAACCCCAAACTCGTGTAGACACGAAGAACTGCAGAATACCCAGCGGCAGCTGTACGATTATTCAGGCTTTACTTAGTATCAGCACCTGCAATAATAAGAGAGAGTACCCCATAATAGCAATCCTTCACCAATAGGCGAAATAGTAACAATGCAGAAGAAGGGGTGGGAGAAAAAACCAGACATGTGCAATATACAATAGCATGATTAATCAGACACTGTGTCATATAATGCATCATATTGTTTGGGTGGGATAATCCTCGCCTCCGTGTCCTTAATAGAATTGAAAATTCTTGTCACGAATGTTCGCAAATTTTTAATTCTATGTCAGGACCGGAGGCTCCGATTATTCTTGTTCAAAGCTTCACCACCACCACAGAAGCAACATCCACAATAGGCTTGTAATAATATGCCTTAAATGTACTTTCAGTAGACCAGTCAGCTGCGTTCATAATATCTGACAAACTGACACCTGCAGAATAGGCTTTAGAGGCCATAGCACCACGGGCTGAATGTGCTCCAAATTTGGAAATATCAATACCTGTTTCGCCCATGAGCCAGCGCATCCATCGAGATAAAGTAGCTGGAGATACTGGGCGAAAGGGTTTCTGCAGAGCAATCAATAATTGACCTTGCATATCAGTACGAAATTCTGCAGTACTTACCTCGTAATCTTTAACACATTGCACTACACACAGTTTAGGATTATTGGGAAAAGCTGGGTAGGAGACAGAAGCAGTGTTACACTTAGTTCTCCTGGATAAGGTGAATGTCACACCCTCCGGGGAAAATCTACGCCCCGCTAGATCCAATGCTCGCACGTCAGAGACCCGCTTACACGAAACTAGATATAGCAGCATAGCCAATTTAGCCGAAAGCTGCTTTCGGGACAAATACTTATTAGAAGGCCACGCTTCCAAAAACTTAAGGACAATTGAAACATCCCATAACTGCGAATACTTGGGACACAGGGGTTTGACCATCCGTACGCCCCTAAGCGGCTTACACACCAACGGATGCTCACCAATGGGCTTGCCATCCATGGGTATATGACCTGCCGAGATGGCGGACCGAAAGTTGTTGACTGTTCTGTATGCCAAACCTGAAGATGCAATAGAGGCCAGAAAATTGACAACTAGAGAGACATGTGCTTTAGAGGGATCCACCTCCCATTGAGAGCACCAATCACTCCATCGTTTCCAAGAGGAAGCATATCTTTTATGTGTGTTGGCCGACCAGGCTTCATTGATAAATCTGTCAGTCTCTCGTGAAAGGCCTGGGACTTTCCATCTGTCCCTGAAACCCGCCAAGCCACCATAGGAAGTTGGCCCGCCTGCACTAATGGATGAGGATTCATTAGAGGGTCCAGCAACAGGTTCCCTATCCGAGGAAAAAGAATGGGAATCGCACAACTCATTCCCAGAAGAACCGGGAACCATGCCTGCGCTCTCCATAGCGGAGTGATCAGAATGAGTTCGGCCCGATAAGTTCTGGTTCGTGCTAGAACCCTGGGAATCATCATAAACGGGGGAAATGCATAACATAGCGTTGTTGGCCACTCCTATAGGAATGCGTCCGTGGCGAGAGCCTCCGTGTCTGGCCTCCAACTGAAGAATTTGGGAATTTGTCTGTTGAGGCGGGACGCAAACAAGTCAATCTGACAGGGGCCCCAAAGATGGGTCAGGTTTTGAAATACTAGGGGCAACAGCATCCAATCGCTGAAATCCTGTAGATGGCGGGAATGCCAGTCTGCTATCTGTTTGTTGTAGCCAGGAAGATATTCCACCACTACCGAGATTCGGTTCTGAAGGCAGAAGTACCAAAAGTCCTTGGCAATCTCTGCCAACATTCGGGACTTCATACCGCCCAGCTTGTTGACATAGCGAACCGCTGAAACGTTGTCCATCCGAAGAAGGATACAACAATCTGTCTTTTGGGGAGACAAGCACCGGATCGCAAAGGAACCAGCTAATAGTTCCAGGCAGTTTATGTGTAAATGCAGCTCTTCCGGCGACCAACGACCACCCGTGGACAACTGGCCGCATCGGGCTCCCCACCCCCATCGACTGGCATCTGATTCGATCACCACATCCGGGGCTGATCCGAAGAGAGCTCGGCCATTCCAGGCCTCCATGTGGTTTAACCACCATATCATCTCCAGCCTCGCCTCCTCTGAGAGGGGAATCTGTTCTGAGTAACTGAGGCCTTTTTGGAGATGGCGGATCTTGAGCCGTTGAAGGGCCCGGTAGTGAAGGGGACCCGGGAAGATCGCCTGAATCGAAGAGGCCAACAAGCCCACTATTCGGGCTAATGATCTCAGAGATATTGTCTGCCTGTGAAGAGTGGACCTCAGTTCCCGTTTGATCGCCCTGATCTTTTGCATCGGGAGTAAGAGTTGGCAAGTCAGCGAGTTGACTAAGAAGCCTAGGAACCCGATTGATTGAGTCGGAGTCAGGACTGACTTTTGTGGATTCACAATGAACCCCAAGATCTGCAATAGACTGATAGCCCAATTGAGATGGACCTGCACTAGCTGGGGGGAGGTCGCCATGATGATGATGTCGTCCAGATAGACTATGAGTCGAACCCCTCGGGCTCAGAGAGATTCTATCACTGGCCGCAGGAGCTTCGTGAAGCACCATGGTGCTGACGACAGTCTGAATGGGAGAACCTTGTACTCGTAACAAGCTCCTTTCCAAAGAAACTGCAGAAACCGGCGATGAGGAGGGAAAATGGGGATGGACAAATACGCATCCTTCAGGTCCAGCCGGACCATCCAGTCTCCTTCCTGAAGGAGATCGCGCAGGAGATGGATGCCCTCCATCTTGAAATGTCTGTAAACAATCCAGGAATTGAAATCTCTTAAGTTTAGAACTAACCTGGACCCACCCCCTTTCTTCTCTACCAGGAAGACATTGCTGAGGAAACCTCGAGCGTGAAGAGAGGTGGCGACTATCGCACCTTTCTGCAGTAAGGACTCGATTTCTGTCGAGATAAAGTGCTGATCTTGTTGGGGAAAAGACATTTGAAGTGGGCGCACGCCTTGAAAGGGGGAATCGTACAATTCTAGCTTGTACCCCTGCACGGTTTCCAACACCCATGCATCTTGAGAGATCTCGCGCCAATTGTTGAGAAAGTACATTACCCGTCCCCCCCAATATCACCTCGGAACAGGGAATCAGGCTCACCTGAGTTTCCGGAATCCTGTTGACCACTGGAGTTTCCGCTGAACCTGCCTTTGCGGAATCTGTTCCTGGCTCTTCTAGTGGGGTAGAAGGAGGAAGAATTGGAGCCCGACTCTTGATAACCTCCTCTTTGTTGACCACGAGGGGTGCCTTGACTGTACCCACGGCCGAACGAGCACCCCCGGAAGCGTCCGGCCCTGCCGAAAACCGGGCAGAACGCCCGTTTGAGGGATCCCTGGGCTTTGTCCAAGCCACTGAAGGTGGCCACAAATTTAGTGAGTTCTTTTAGGAAGGGTTGTCCAAAAAGCATGCCTTGAGCCATGGAACCCGACTCTGAGGAAGACAGTTCCGCGAGCTTGGGATCCAATTTCAAACGAATAGAACGTCGGCGTTCTGTCGAGATCGCGCAGTTGGCATTGCCAAGTTGGCAAACTGCCCTCTGGGCCCAGCCAATCAAATCATCGGGATCGATCGCTAAGTTAGACTCCTTGGCACGAAATCCTAATTCAAGGATCTTGGTCAGGGGACCGGTCATATCTAATAGTTTGTCCTGACAGGACCTCCAAGACCTGTCAAGGCCCTGCTTGGGGTCCTTCGTATACTTTTTTAGGTAGGTGAGCATGGATGGGTGCACGTCGGGAGTCTCCGTTACCTTTCCGGGCAGGTCTGGTCTGGGGCATTCTGACCGAAGCCTTGCCCGTACGTCCTTATCGAACGCCTGCCGAATATGAGAATGTACATAATCTGCCACCTCTTGGGGTGGGAGCCAAGCAGAGGAATTCGGGTGTATGATATCCGAGGGCTCAAAACTGAGGACCTTGGGAGCCGAGAGAGTTTCGGTGTTTCTCTCCTTCCTCGCCTTTTTTGCGGGGCGAGGGGCCTCCTCCTGATCTGTAGAAGGGTCCGAGGAGGTATCCTGATCGGTGTCTTGAGGAAGTTCAGTGATCGTAGCTTCCCTGTTAGGGGTTGTGTGTTCTCGATCAGCCATGGATTTAGCCAGTTTAGCAAAATCCGCCGCGTGTGGATTGGTCGCTCCTTTGCCTACAGGGCTGGGTCGGGAGCCTGCAGAAGGAAGCCAGCCTTGTTGCTTGGCGTAAGTGCAGAGGTGACGTTTAAGGGGTTCAATAGCCCTCACCAGCGCTCTGTTTACTGAGTGTTGGACACCTACGTCCAATGCCTCTACGAGGTCCTGTTCCATCGACCCAGAGGGTTCCTCCTCATAGTAATAATAATAGTCCTCCTCATAATACTCAGCCATATTGCACACAGAGTGTGGATTCACGACCCCGGAGGACTGTAAATACAACTATATAAAATATGTATTTTGCAGGAGGTCAGGGGGAGTGGCAACCCCAGGCAAGCTTAGGCAATCCTAACGAAGGATCTTTATAAACCAGTCTTTTTAAGATGTGGAGGGAGGAAGCTTGCCAAGAAACCACTCTAGGCAAAGCCTATGCTTTATTATACAGCCCCACCCAGTCTCAAGGTGCAGGGAGTTAGGGGAGCAAAACGAGCTTTATTAATGGAATCCGAATTGAATTGAAGGCAAAACGGGGTCAGGAGCTCAACACGCAGCTCCGGCGTTCATTAAAGCCTCCCGAGTGAAACACAGAGGCAAAGATGGCCGCCGCGCATGCGCGGCTGCTCGTCAGCAATAGAAATAGAAATAGGACCGCGCGTCAATGAGACGCACGTCCCAGCTCCCCGGTGCCTCCCGCTCCACTGGACACGTCGCAAGCGCGAAGGATGCGCTGTGAAACAACGCCCGAAAGGGCAACAAAGACTCGCGACAGCAAAGCGTCACCGAAGGAGCGCGCTCGACAATACCCCAAGACGCGCTGCACTTCACATGCGCTACGGGGAGTGAGCGTTGAATGCGCTCGTAATTTCAAAGTCAGAAGCGGCAAGGAGCCGAGCAGTGTGAATATCGCGGCCAAACCGCAGCGTCTAGGAGCTGGGAATCCCTGGATTTACGCAATTCTACCTGCAGCAATACCAAGCAAGTAATTACAATCTAAGCATATAAATGCAATTAAATACTTTGCATACACGATGTAAACACAAAATATACCCTTAAGCTATCAAGTAAGACAAGAGGGTAAAAGCACTTAACTGGCTGCGGAGCAGCAAAGAATGAGGACACTTTGTTTGTGCTGGGACCTTATATACCATGGGACTCTATGGTTGGTCATGTGATTTTGTTTACTGTGTTTTCATTGGCTGCTGAGATTTCTAGTAAAGAAATGAGAAGCATAATCGGAGCCTCCGGTCCTGACATAGAATCCCAAATTTGAGCGGTGTGATAGTAACAAACTTCCTCTAGAAGAAGTTTACAGCAGTGATTCTGCCCTTCAATCTGCTGCTGCTGCCTAACCAAATTCAACATATCAGTGCCCAACTGTGTCACCCTCTTTTGTATCTAATGCAATTATTGCATTTGTGAATAAGACACATTCATATTTAGCGAATACCTTATGTAATTCCTCAGCAGGCATTGATCATCACTGATAAAGAATCTAATACGTCATTATTTGTAATACCCTGTATTGTCTGAACAAAGAGCGGTTAACACCACATTTGAAAATACACAAATGAGCGCAGCATAATGCACGGCCATCTTGAAGTGCACAGGTTCCGGCTTAAATCAGACATCTCAGGCTAATTGCTCTTTTATAAATGTATTGTGTGTTTAAAAAAAACGTTCGTCGGCCTTTCAATGTTTTGAAAAGATATAAATGGAACCTATTTTCGCACTCATTAAGGAGCACAGCTTAGAAGATAAAAGGGCCAATATACATTATGAAGCAAGGTAATAAGGTAAATGGGCATTGTTGAAATCGAGGGACGGCCTGCCAGACTAAGAGATGTTCTGCTTGATTAAGTAGCACGCGCCCCTGAAAATACTTATTAAGCCATCAGTGGGAAGCTAAATGATGATGTCACTCCTCGAGGAGGAAAGGAGGCGCGTGGCAAGCTGGATGAGTTCCAGTTTCCGCCGCAGATTTATGTAGTTAATTTTGTCCCTCGACTGCTTTCAGATGAGCAGTTCCACTCGGCGTGCACCAAGCAAATGGCGGCATTATAGCTGTGTTAATGGCAATCAGCATGCTAATGAGCGCCAGAAGGTCGTTACAGAAAAGAGAAGTTCAAAGAAATACAACATAGCTGAAAGAAGAGGTAATGCTTCCGGGAACGCGCGCGTCTTGCTTGCAGGTCGTCCATTATTTGCTTTGGTCACTGCAGAAAAACAGGAATTTAATTTCGGGGAATGAGCAGGTAACACTTTTCAGCTCCACTAGTGACCTAGAGTAATTTACTTTAGCAAAGGGATAGACCAAAAATGCTTCCAGTGGCCAGGCTTGCTGTCATGTGAAGATTTCAGAGACTCCAAAGTTTAAACAGTTCTGGTGAGTAGCGAAAAATGACAATGCTTCTCATACATTTAATGAAAATAAGTTGTATATTGATGAACGTGTTCAATCACACACAGGCCTTTTGGAAAACATGCTTAACATGGCTTTGCCACATCTGGCTCCATAACAGTGCGAGTCTTGCCCTAGTGGTGATGGGTGATTGAGGTCTCTTTGTATAACAGTGATCAAAGCTAGAGCACATTGATAAGAGGAAATGCCAGGCCTGAGTCCCCCATTTTGGTCAATGGTCTTACAAGGAATCCCAATGCAGTCCAATTCAGCACTGAGCAGCTTTGTACTGGAGCATGTAGCCAAGCCAGCCCTTTATTGGAAGACGATGTGACTTGAGTTCAGGGTACATTATTAGAAATCATAAGCAGTGGCGTCTCCTCCGCTATGGTGGAGGAGCGTCACCCCACTGCTTTTAAGCAGTGCAACATAAAGGAAACATAAAATGATAATAACTTTAAATTATTATCATTTTGTTTCCGTGCTGCTCAGTTTGTGGGCGGGCCAGCAGGGCTGCTCTGCTCTTGGAGCAGGGCAGAGGAGGAGTTGGTTGCTCACTCCTAAGTGCGCAATGACTGTTTGGTTGGCCCTCTCGGGCCACCCAAACCAGTCATGCGCACTTTCCCCATTCTCCATGCAGGCTGCATTACAGCCTGCGTGGAGAACATGCCCAGGCCCCCATTCCCTGGTTGAGCGTCGAACCAGGACGCTCAAAACCAATCACAACGCTGCATTGGAGCATTGTGATTGGTCAGGGGAGCCTGGATGTGTTTTCTGTGCCTCAGTCCGTCAGTCCGACGAGGAGAGCAGGAGCAGAGACTCAGGACCTGGCGCGGCAAGGTATTTACTTTATTATGTTTATTTTTTTTACCTTGCGCACCGTTTCCCAAGGGCCGTAGAGGATAGACATCAGGGCAGAACAGGCCTTCTGTTTCACCAGGTATTTCGCCGGTGGGCTTGAGCCCTTGGAAGCCAGCTACCTGTGGTAAATTGAAGCAGGCTTTGGGAAGCTTCAAGAGGGAGAGAGGGACAAAGTAGAGTGAAAGCGATCAGAGAGGGAGAAGAGAGAAAGGAGAGAGAGAGAGAGAATGGATAGATGGAAAGAGAGCAATAGCACAAAAGGAGAAAGGGAGCGAGGCTGGTTTTATCAATTTTGCCAGGGCTGCTTTTGAGCTCCCCTGTTTGGCCCTGATAGACACTATCATTAATTGTCATACTCTTGCTTGGAAATTATTATTATTCAGTGGTATTTCTTATCTGCTGTATCTGAGATGAACCTTGCTACTCAATTTAAAATATGTAGATAAAGGGTGGGGCGTATGTAGGAAAGTGCCCCTTTTTGCATGGTTGCCCCCCAATTGTTGATGTACTTTGACTGAGTATGCCCTGGGTTCCTGCCAATCAGGTACCCAGGGCCTATGTTCTTTCCCTAAACTGTACTGATGCAAAACCCAATTGGCAACTCTCTGGCCACATGTAAGTCCCTTGTAAAAGGTACCATAGGTACCAAGGGCAAAATGACCAGAGAAGGCCCTAAGGGCTGCAGCACCTCATGTGCCACCCTTAGAGGCCCTGTACCTTTACACACACACACACTGCCATTGCAGGCTGCGTGTTTTGGTGCAGAACAAAGTGAAGAGTCAACATGGCACACATCTATGTGTGCCATGCCTACAACCCACTGCCATGGCATAGGTAAGCCACCCCTCTAGCTGGGAGCACTATACCAGTGGTGAGGGTACAGGTGCATGAGCCTTGTACCCCTACAGTGTCTAAGACAATTCTTAGACATTGTAGGTGCAGTAAAAGCCATTAAGAGTATATGGTATGGGAGTTTGTCATTAAGATCTACACAGCACGATAATGGCTTTGCTGAAAACTGGGAAGTTTGGTATCAAACTTCTCAGCACATGAAACCCACACTGATGCCAATGTGGGATTTAATGAAAAATGCACTCAGAGGGCATCATAGAGATGCCCCCTGAAAAATGACCTAACTCTAGTGTCCTGGCTGAGTGGCTGCTCGCCAGCTACCACCACCAGACATGTTTCTGGACCCTTGGGTCGAGATTTGCGACTCTCGAGGTCCAGAAACAAAGCCCATCCTGGGACGAGGTGCCATGCCTCCTCCCCCAGGATGGGCAGGGTCCACTAAGGGGAAGCTTCAAAGGCTTGCCGCCTTTGTGAGCTACCCCAGTCATTTGCTGCTCCCAGCAACTGGCCCCCACCGGTTCTGACCCCCACTTTGGGTGGGAGAATCTGCGGGAAAACCAAGTTAGGAGGAGAGGTGTGCCCATCTTTGCAAACCCCACCCTTCAGGTGGGGGAGGCGAGGTGAAGCACAACTCTCAGTCCCCACCATTTTGCAGATGGAGGACCCAGCCAAACAAAGTGAGGCTTATGCCCCTCTCCCACTGGAGGGTGGCATAATAGGGGGTGTACAAAGCAAACACAAGTAGATGATAATAGGGGATGTACCCACTCCAAGGAAGGGACCCATTGGTGGCCCAACACCACAAGGAGGTCTCCCCGGCGATGCTGCCCTGGGATCTGGTGATCCCTGACCTGCCTCAAGTTTCCCACTGACACCTGCAGCCCCTTTCTGGAGAGTCCCCCCGACCGCAACCGGAGCCGGTGAGAGAAACCCAACGCCAAAAGACACCCCTGCACCGACGTCTCACGCTCTTGGGTGGCCCAACCGACAGTGTCCAGGCATCCCAAGACATCCCAACTTACCTCTCCAACCGGTGGTCACCGCCAGAAGATCTTCGTCTCCAAAGCCTGCAGTGTTTGTTGCAACTGGGGAATCCCCATTGAAATTAACAGTCACCCGATGCCGAAACAGCACCCTGCACCCGGCCGCCCCTGTGCCGCTGTGGGTGCACCTTGTGTGCTAAATCGGATCCCCTTTGCCCTGAGCCTAACATGAGGAGCTTTGTTCCCACAACCTTGTGGCCTGCTCGTGAGCAGCCACCAACCTGAGGCCCCCTATTCCACATTGGATAACATTGGGCCTCAGCACTCTGCACCCCTCCGCCCTAGTGCCTCTGAGGGTGCTTTGAGAGTGCAGCCTTGACCCTGGGGGAGCCCTGGTTCTAACCCCAGAAAACTAACACCCAAACCTAAGTACTTACTGATAAACCGATAACCCTGTTTTCTTCCATAGGACTGCATTGACTGCATTTCTGTAAAAAATCTTCTAAGTGTGGAGTTAGTTTGTAAGAAACTGCATATGTACCAAAACTGATTTACTTACCTTTCTCTTGGAAGTGTCCCAGTGTGATATATAGGCATACACACTGAAAAGTAACTTGAAAAGTAACTGAAAAGTAATTCAAACTTTTATAAACAAATGACTTACCTGTAAACCAATCCAACTGCATTCAAACTGCATTCACATTGTATTTCACTGCATAATTCCTGCAAAGTATTATTATACTTACCTGCACCAGGCCTGGCTTGGTTCTAGAAAATAAAATACAACTAAATAATATTTTTATACAAACAAGTCGGTCTGAGTTCAGTCTTTGAGTGTGTGACTTCATTTCTTGCCTAAGTGTGTGCAATAAATGCTTAACACTACCCTCTGATAAAGCCATACTGCTCGCCCACACTACCACAAATAGAGAGTAAGGTATTGTCTACTTTTACCTCTGCGTACCTTTGGGGTTCCACTGGTGGCTGTGCACACTATACCTTACTTTGGTATAGTATATACAGAGCCAGCTTCCTACAGCGTAGACTACCTTCCACAGCATCAAATATCCATTTTTGTATGCATAAATTTATCCTTAATGTCCAGACAATATTTCAGGGGAAACAAGAGTCATGAATGGTGCTATATTATTTGGTTTATTTTTAATGTTTAGAAACAATGGAATATCCTTTTGTTACTGTATTGTTAACCAACACATGTTTTGCTCCATGTGACCATTCCTTGCCTAGGGCTTTCTCAAGGCTAAAAGCAAATATACATCCAAAAATCATGATCCAGAAAAATAAAGAACAATACAACACGAACAACAACACTAAATCGATGTTTTACTTTAATGAAGCTTCACAACCCTGCAAACTGAGCCTTGTATCCTGCAAGTCAAAAATGTTAAAACTAGGTATTCTAAAATAAACCTTTTTTGGTGAAATATACAATTTTATAACACCCTGTTGTGCAGCACTTTCATTGAGCCCATGCTCACTACTTTATAAAAAAAGATGGAAACAGAAAAATTTGGGATATCGGCATATTATGTGATATATGTGAGGTAGCCATTTCGTAACCAAGAAGTGGCACCGGAAGCTTACAGACTCCTGGCTGCTGGTTCCTGTGCATTTGCCTTTTATCTCACCTGTTTTCAGTGCTGTCTCTTCCGTTTTGTTATTTTGTTTCCATTTGTCCCTCTGTCTGCCTTTGGCTAGTTTTCTTTTACCTTTTTTGGGATTGATGTATTTTCATTCTTTTCCCTTTTTTATATTGCAGGATCAGTGGAGCAACAGGCGGCTGCAGGCGCCCCTCTGTCCAGCCGCAAAGCTTTTTATAGTCGCAAGTTGCTGCACTATTGTTTTATGTGCAGAAATATCCCCTCCGTTGATAGTGGTTGGAAGACCTGGCAGTGGCTATGACCTTCAGAAGCCATAAGTACACTCGGTGCATGTTCACCACTACATGTGCCTCAGAACCAGCATCTTGCTCTCCCTGCATAAGGTCTAACTGCACTGGGCAGACATCATTGACCAGGAGAAAGATTTGGTAGAGCACCCCTGGATTGAGATGGGGACTCCTTCAAGTTAGTCATATTGAATACCAGTTTGAATTTTTTTTATTAATCAATACCTAATGGTAGGATAGAGAATGAATCCCCTATCAGACCAAATTAGATCTGTTGTCTGATCAAACCTAATAATGTGTTGCCTGGTCCAGGGATTCATAATGTGTGCTAGATATTTTGCCCTCGATATTGTCCCATCACCCCGTAGAGGTATAAAGATGAACAGCATTTATACCTTGAACTCAATGTGAAATGTAATGTAAGGTTGGCACACAAATTGAAATTGTCAGCCATAAATAGGCAGGGGGTCAAACTTGCAGAACACATTTTGACTATTACAGGGAACTTACGAGATAATATGCATTAAAAATACAAATTCAAATGATATTCACATCAGCTGAATATTTTTGGAACTATTAAGAAAATCATAAACTGAAAAAGAATTTCAAAAGAGAATTTTCAACCACTCAAGATAAATGTGGTACAGTAATGAAAATAATATATAATCAACAATACGATTTTAATTAATTTTCTTGAGTTTTGACTTGTATATACGTATATATTTTGTTTCTAGGTAGCAATAATATATATATATATTTTTAATGGAAATTTCTTAGGTCTTTTCTAGAAGTTAGGTTGCTCTCTCCCAAACTACGTACTGAGATGCATCTATTAAAATATAATTGGTATAGCGTTAAAACTGGATTGTAAATCCCGTTATTTATTGCTAATCTGTCAGAACAGTGGAAAAAATTGTTTTTCATAGTTAAGAGATTGCAAAGGAAAGCATATACTTTCCCTGTCCAGCTCGAGGCACCCAGGTGTCCAAAGACCCAAGCCCTAGTGATAGGCTGTTGTGGCTGGTCTCTACTCTGTAGATTTGAGGGAGGAGGTGGAATGAGTTTGGTAACCAATCAACAGTTCTGCTGTCATCTGCAGGCCTATCCAGATCCATGCGCCTCACTATGAGTCGAAACTGGTACTGGTACACTCTCTAATTTAGACTAGAAACTAGACTAGAGAGCACAATAGTAGGATGGGAGGATAGTCAAGAGCGTGGTGAAACAAAGTGCCAGCAGTGGATGCAATATAATGCCAAGTGTTGATATTTAAGAAAAATATTTTCTGCATGGGGGAAAAAGTGGGTCAACATTGAGGTGGCAGTTTGCTGGATATACTTTTTAGAAAATGTTTGGCTGAGGCAGATATTTTGTGAGGGGCAAAGGCTGAGATTGCTAAGCAAGAAGTGAGAGGGAAAGAGATGGTGGTGCTAGGGTGTGCTGGGTGGCTTGTGTACGCCTGCCCCTTTCCTCTTAAACAGTATTCCATCTTTGTAAAGGTGTGAGGTTTGCAAATCTGTGGATACTTTATGCGATAATGAAAATGTATGAAGATGGGGAGGATTAATAACATTTCTAGGATAAGGAACTAATATCAGGATAACAAGGAATGGGATAGGATGGGTATGGTGTTAGAGTTGGCCCTCTCGGCAGGGACACCCCCAAACATTGTGCCTTCATCCCTCCTGTTTTCTGAACCCATTTTTGTTGCCTTTTAGGACTCCGTGCACTTTGCCACTGCTAACAAGTGCTAAAGTGCTTGTGCATACCCTCTGAACATGGTCAAATTGGCCTACACCTGATTGGCACGTTTAATTTACTTGTAAATCCCTAGTATATGGTACTACATGTACCCAGGGCCTGTAAATTAAATGGTACAGCTGAGCCTGCAACAAAATCATTGTGTCACCCACTAAAGTAGCACTTTAAAACATGTCTCAGGCCTGCCTTTGCAGCCTGTAGTGTAGTTTTAAACTGTCAATTCGACCTGGAAAATAAACCTATTTGCCAGGCCTACAGTTCCTTTTTAATACATATAAGTCACCCCTAAGGTAAGCCCTAAACAGCCCACAGGGTAGGATGCATTGAAAGATAGGACATGTGTTTTTAAGTTCTACATGTCCTATTAGTGAAAAACTCCTAAATTCGTGTTTTACTACTGTAAGGCCTACCTCCCCCATAAGATAACTTTGGGTTACCTTATTATATTTTAAGTGCTCACATTTGATGGGAAACAGGTAGAAATATCATGTTTGAACTCAAATGAATTTTTATTTAAAACCTTTTTAATGATAAAGACTGATTTTAGATTACAATTTTTAAAATGCCCCTTTTGGAAAGTTTGTGTCTGTCACACCGAGGAGTGATCCTGTTGTGGTTTGCAGCGAGCTGGGATCAAAATAGTGTAAAGAAAAGATGTGTACCGCTTATACCATAAATCCTGATCTACTTTATAACCAGAAACGCCAATTGTTCGCATCTGTAACTGTCAATTAAGACTTCATATTCTTTTCTAGACTTTTCTTTAGCCACTAGGCTCGCACACATCTCTTTTTAGTGTGGAACTATGCACCATCACATTACATGAGATAAAAAAGGAGAGAACATGGCATGTGTGAAAAAAAGATAATTTTTCTTTTGGTTAAATATTTTTACATCGGGCACCACCCGTAATGCATTTAGTGTTGTGCAATAAACATATATGACACATTTATAAAACTTATTACATAAACATCACTTTAAACAAAATGTATACACAACACAGGTCATTGTTACATGAGAAAACGTGGTGACATTACATTTATAAGTGTCCAACACATATAATCACAATTAGTGTATAATGTGAGAAAGTGTCCAGCATTGTAAACCAATCAAGGTTACATGTTTCCATGAACTAGGGACATATTATAGCACTCAGAAAAAAGGTCCTAAAGGTACCAGGTGGGCCTTAGTGGTCGGAGGTCATTCTAGCGGTCATATAGGTCTCAATACTCTCTCTACCTTCACATATACATTACTGCTCTCCTTGTTAAGGAACGGCTGTCTCCTGACCACTTTAATGTATACACCGACACAGTTTGACTTTCTTGTGGAGACTGTGTGTTTTTAACAAAGGTCTTCATCAGGGCAGGAACCATACGTATGAAGGACACATTCCATAGTGGGTCACATTGGTGAATTCCACCTACCAGAGGTCTAAACTCGGTAGGGCGGAAACCTATTACAACTGCACATTTAAAGCGTTCAATGACTGCTTATTTTCAGAGGGATGTCTTGTCCTTATCAGAGTATGCGCTTAGCACGTGGACCGTTTCCTTAACTTGAAATCGGTCCTCAGAAAAGGCCATCTTGATAGTGTCTCCAGTGGTTTGGAAATGTGGCATTTTCCTGCACAAAAGCTTCTTAGGCCTTCTAGGAGTTTCCAGCTGCCTGGGCCTGTTAATGATCCCCCCATTAAAAAGGTGTATTGGGCCCAGTCAGTGAACAATACTGGACTAGGTGTGGGCATGATGGGCCATCCTGCCAGGATGGCTGGGTGTGGAAATGTTCCCTGCCCCACTCACATTTCAAAGGGTTGTCTTCAGCACTCACAAAGAAACCTAACACTAGTTTTTTGTGGCCCTAGACTTCCTTGAGCCTTGGCTAGGGAAGGGAACAACTTTTCAGAACCAGATGTAGGGGTAGCCTAGAAGATTCCCCCTCTTTTTTTTATATAGCGCAAACTCGACCCGAAGGTATCAGAGTGCTTTACATGAGCACCAGTTGCATTATAGACAGACTCATTCATTTTTAGGCACCGGGAGATTAAGTGATTTGCCCAGAATCGCAGGATGTTTGAGCCTCCTTACAGACTCGAACCTAGCCCCCACCTTCAAGGTCGGCCGCCCTATCTGTTGAGCCACACCCTCTGTTTAAAGGCTGGCACGAGATATAAATATTGGACACTCAGAGCAACTGTTCAGTACACTCCTGCACCTGCGGACATTACAGAAAAATGGACTGTTCACCAGAAATCTTCCCTGCTGCATTAAGTCCTGCCTTGGTCTGCAGAGGTCACCCTGCTGCTTGAGGCCTGCTCTGCTGTCGGTGAAGGAAGACCGGACATGCTCACTTCATCCAAGGCTACCTGGGTGTCTCCAAGGGCCAGTTGGCTGACCTCCTGTTCTGAGCTACAGGGACACAACAAGCTCCAAAGTTCTCCCTGCAATTGCCCAGCTGACTTGCTGCAACTGGACCTGCCTGAGCCCATCTGGGCTCTGTTAGAGTGAGCCCTTGAATCCTAACAGGCACCTTCCTAGGTCCTTGGCTGGCCTCAGTCTGATCTTGTCATTAGTCCCGTGCAGGCCCATTGTCATTTTCCTTTTGTTAGCAGGAGCATGTTGCAGACTGTCCTCTGTTTTGCACCAGCGGCGGCCGCCATAAACAAGGGGTAGTGGCGTGGGTAAGTTTAGAAATACAATATGAAAAGTTTAAAAAAAGTACCTTTTGTCGCCGGCACCTCCAGCGTTGCGTCGCCTCTCTTCCTGCCTGATCCCAGCAGCCCCTGGGACAGACTCCCTGTGCAATCCCGGTGCTGCAGAGCAGCTCGGTGATTGGTCTGAGCGGGCAGGAAAGATGCGCTGCTCAGACCAGGGAGTCTGTGGGGTTTCTCCAGCCTGGCTGCTCAATGCAGCTGGGCTAGAGAAAACCTAAGTACGCATGTGTGTTTTGGTCGCCCTGAGACAGCCGGCCAAACACTCATGAGCACTTAGGGAGTGTAGTGCACATAGCACTCCTACTCCCCTCTCATGCCTCGGCCCCACCCCTCCCAACAGCGCTGGCTAAGAACATTGTTTTATTTTACATTTGGTGGCTCTGAGCCAGGCAGTGGGGCAATGCTCCTCCGCCATTGTGGAGGAGCCGCCACTGTTTTGCACACTGTACCTTACATAAATATTTTGCTTTATGCCACATTGTACTTTCACACAAAACACACCGTTGTTTTGCGCTCTGTTCTTTTCCTGGTATTTAGTCTGAACATTTAGACAAGGTTGAACAACAATGCCCCTTGTTATTCTTTTTTGGTCAGGCCCTAGCACATAGACAAAACATGTATATGCAGCTCTTGTTTGGGAGCACGTACTTTCTGTCATATAGGTATGCACAGATAGGTAACGCACACTTGGAGAGGGACCTTTCCAGGGAAAAGATTGTGACAGCATTTGAGATGTAGAGCTTTCATCTGTGTATACTGAGGTATGGGGTCTGCTGCTAACACCTAGAGATCTTCTGATATATAATCATTTTGCTTCTGTAGAAGGGGAGGGGGGTTAGGCTACACTGTCTTATATAATGACAGCTCCATTTATGATTTACGGACTACTCGCTATGCTAACTGTATTTGTGTTAGGCATTTTCCTACTTGGTGTGGCACGTATACTGCATACTAGAGCACAATAGTTAAAATAAACATTTTAAACTTTCCTTGTGTCTATGTCAGAACTTATTGTGGACTAATACGAGTGTGTGAGTGAAAGGGTGTGTCCTGCAACCGCGATTCCTGAGAGGGTCGGGAGTGTTGTGTTCTGGGGTGTCTAATCACTTGTTCCTCTGTGAGTGAGTAGGAGGGTAATTGAGACACATTAGCTAGTCGGTCCCGGGCTCATGGGTACTCAGGTGGTAGGATGACTCAGTCCCTGCCTTCTAAGGTCCCATAATTCCTTGTAGTCTACATCTGTTGCAGTGAGAGAATTAGCCCATTGTATCCATCGTGGATGCAGTGCTTTTGCGTTTGGAACGCTTGCTTTTGTAACAGCCTCTAAGGTTGGTACTGGAGTCACAACAATTATGTGTTTTCCCTGTGCTAGTGCTTTTTCTCTCACTACAGCAGTTTGTACTGCTGTCAGTATCTTTTTTTGTGGATGCAAAACGCATTTCAGCGTTTGTGCAGAAATGAGATTTGTATGCTATGGGTACCATTTCGCCTTCATTGAAGGTGAGGTAAGTGTACCCTGATTGACCCGCGACTACACGGATCGCCAAATTAGTACTGTTTACACGTGTGTGTAAATGTTTGGAAGCTATCATTTCAGCTTGTACGGAACGAAGAATTTCTGTGTGTTCCTGTGTCCAATGTTGAACTGAAAAATCAGGTCTGATTATGTCGTAGAAAGGTTTAACCCTTTCTGCGTAATCCAAAATGTATTATCTGCCAACATTTAGGAATCCTAAAATGGATTGTAAACTTTTCAGAGTCTTTGGAGGTTGGAGCAGCGCACATTTTTCTTTTTTCTAAAAAATTACCTGCCAGACTTTTTCCTTCACTTGATAGCTCATATCCCAAATTGAGGTGGGCAATTTTTGATTTTTTAAAGGTAAATTTGTAGCCCACAGTCGCAAACCCTAGAATTATGTTGTTCACCCTGTTCAAATGATCCAATAACTCATCGTCCGTCAGATAAATATCATCTACGTAGGACAATGCCTCCTCATCACAATTTTGAAGTAACTCTGATACTCTTGCTGGCTATTCTTATATCCTTAGGGCAGTCTACAGAATTGTTGTTGAGAGCTGAGCACTGGGAATGCTGTAAATTATCTGCTTTTAGGTGCTATATTTTGGCAAATGAATCCATTTGAGATATCTAGTGTTGTTTTGCAATGTTTCCGCACAATTTTATTAATTAATGCAGCACTGTGTGCATTTTGTACTGCAAATGTTCGTGTGCATGTGTTTAAATGCCTGTAGTCTAAAACTAGACGGTATGAATTGTCGGGTTTCATTACAGAAAACAAAGGATTAATCATGGAAGACGTGCAATTTACAATAACACTTTGGTATTCAAGTTGATCTAGGATCTCCCTGACTTGTTTCTTTGCATCATGTTTTATTGGGTACTGCCTCTGTGGAGTAGGAGTAGATTTTAATGTGATTTCATGGTGAGGTGACTCAGCATCCCACCATACATTATTGCGGTATAATGCTGGAGCTAGCGCTAACGCCCACTCCTGTCTGTATGAATGTTTAAGTGACTCTGGAACGAGGTCGGAGAAGGCTGGTAATATTATGTCTTCCCTTTTAGGGCAGTCTATAATGAACTCAGGTGGCCAATCTTTTTCAGCCAAAAGGATGTCGTTTCCATATGTCAGGTTCTCCCAAAAGAGACCTTTCACTTTCCTGGGTATTTCCCCCTCCACTTGGAGCGTAATCTCGTGTAAACGATGTGGGATACTTACCCTTGTATCAGGTGTTTCCACTGTGATATGTTCATTCAATGCTGCTGTCACCAGAAATTCCAGTAGCGGAGTCCCCAGTAGCCTGGGCATTTCTTATGTTATGGCCAGCTACCTTCTTCTTTTTAAATTGAGGTTTAATTGTAGGTTTATCTTTTTGTTTGATAATGTAGTCTGAAGTGCGATGTGTCTCCCTTTGCGGCTTGACTCGCTCTTCTGATCTGCGTTCTGACCATCCTTCCCTCTCTGAGTTTTTTTGATGAACCCTGAATATTATCACAGTTTCTAAGATTATATCATTTCTCAGAGGGCTCCTGTTGAGGAGACCCACCCTGTGATCGTGATGCATTCTGCTTATTATTTTTTGATTGTTTGTTATCCCATTTCTTTTTAGAAGAATCAGGTGCATGCTTTGAGTTATCCTTTTCAGGATTACTCGTTATTTGTGGTTTCACAGATCTAGCTCCCAAGTTATCTCTACCCAGTGAAGCATAGGTTTCTTCGATAATCTTAGGTAGTTCTCACTCCTGTTGTGCAAGAGTGAATTCCCTCAGGCGTTGACGTATAGCCACCACTGCTGCCTCCCCTTTTAGGTTACCTAACATAATTGCTTATACCTGGGCAAAATTGCCCATCAGTTTCATCCCCAAGTGCAGGGCAGGCTCTGCCCCATACTCATTCTGTATTTGTTTCAATACATCTGGAATAACTGCTATTGAGGGGGTACCATGAGTTCTGGTATAAATGGCAGTGAAAACTGTACCCCATGTGGTACAATCCTCTATCGGGGGAATTATCCCCATGGCAAATAAATTGTTAGTATTCTGTGTTTTTCCTGCGGGTCTGTATGGGGAAATACTGCTTCAAGGTATGCTATTTTCTGTGCTATCCAGAAAGGCATGTTTAGTGGGCATTCTTCCCATAATCGCTTTCAGCGTTTGTGGGCTAATGTTTGTTGTAGTCATTTGAGGTTGACCAGCTTGAATAGTCCTCGTAGGTTGAATTGTAAGTGTTCGCATTACGAACGGTGTAAGGTTTCTGTATAGTTTTACTACGTCTCTGTAAAGTGTATGTAATTCTGCTGCTAGCAATGTATCTATCTCTGGATGCGGTGTGTAAGCAGCTAGGACAGGCCAAGTCGCTCCGTCTCTGCTGAGCAGACCAGGTCTCACATTTTCTGTGGTCTGGGGGAGGGCGCCTTTAAACCAATTAATATGTTCTTGGTAAGTTAATGGGAGTTCTATGTCCACGTATGGAAAGTATTCTTCAGGAGTCTCATCTTCATTGTAAGTATGAAACAAGTGTGTGTGTGCATACGCAGGCAGGAATGTGACCCAAGTATAGAATACCTCTGTCCTGAACGCCTCGTGTGCCTCAATCACGAAGGTAATATTTCCACCCATTGCTGGGAGGCCATGTTCTACTAATTTCATAGTAACTGCATGTCTGCAATTTTCTGTAATGTTAAGAGCACCCTCATGCTCTTCTTCCCCTGCATTCGCAGTGCCGTCCTCTTGGACAGACATTGTGAGAGGAAGTAGTATTGGAAAAGAGATAAAGTTTTGCATAATGTGGGGAACTATAATCCTTCAAGCTTGTAAAAACCTACAGCCAGTACATAGGATATACCTATATTCACCACCACCTGACGCTTCTGAACATAGATATGATTTACGTGTTCGCTCTAAGATTAAAACTCCTGAGAGGTTCCAGGTTCCTGATCCTCGTTCCTCTCAGGAATTGTCTGATCAACAGTATGACATGGGAGGGCAACAAGATCGTAGAGAAGGCAAGTACGTGCAACCCCAGCGGGGTCTGCAGCGCTCTTTTGACGTGAAGGTCAAGAGGGAGGAACTACGACCGTATAGAGCCCCGTTCCAGAAGATTAAGGTTGCGACTTTGCCCCATATGGTTAGAACCTTCCTCCTGGACAGGAGTTGGGCGGTGACTCTCCTCGACAGTGCGACAGAAGTTACCGTAGTGTGCCAGACACTCCACCCGTTTCTGGAGGGGAGAGCAACTGATATGTTTGTCACTGTTGAAACTACGGACACTCGCATAGCACCCCCTGATAGACTTTATCAAATTGACATTCAGATTGAAGGTGATATTTAGCACACAATAAATATTTTTTTTTGGGACAACTCTTGACGTCTTCATATGACATTTTACTAGCGGAGGCCGATTGGCCTCCCCCTTTGTTCTTGTCCTCGTCGTGAGAATGTGATAATTCCTTCCTTTTTGCAATATGTCCCTGATGAGACTAAGCATGCCTATGCTTTGAGGTGGGCTCTTGCCTTAGCTCCTGCCTTATATTGCAACCAGTCTGGTTGGGATAAGGATTCTCCTTCACATGTTGTGCCTGTTTGCTCTGTTCCTCAGCCACAGCCTCAATATCCAATTAAGCTTGATGCAAAGGCATCCGGTAAAGAGGTTCTGACTCAGTTGGAATATCAGGGTGTGATTGAACCCCGTGTCTCTGCGATGAATAATCATCTCTTTCCTATTTTAAAACCTGATGGTTCATTTTGCATTGTTTTGGATTTTAGACATTTGAATAGTCATCATACCCGTACATATGCAGTGCAAAGCACGCATAGTACAGCATTGATCAATAATATCATATGTAAAAGACTCAAAACAACTTTGGATATTTCCAATGGCTTTTTTAGTCACAACCTGGCTCCTGAGAGCCGCATTTAGCGCCCTCGGCACTCAGAGGTGCTATGCACAATTGCCTATGGGTAAAAGAATAGCCCTGGTGTTTTTTGAGCACGTATTACATCGCTTTTGAATGAAATTGACCCTGATGTGTTTTCATATGTTGATGACATATACCTGACAGACGACTAATTGAATCCTCATCTCGCGCAAGTGGATCGCATCATTACACGCTTTGCAGCTTTATGCTACAAATTACATTTTGCAAAATCTTATATTGCGTTTTTGGCCATTTTCTTTCTTGATTATGAAATGAACAATGAAGGTAGGGGTTTGGCCCCCCATTTTTGGGAAAAGTGTGCTCAGTTGTAACCTCCATCTACCCTCAAGAAATTGCAGTCACTGCTAGGTTTTCTTAACTTTGGCAGGACTTGCATTCCTGACTATGCTCAGCGTATCAAACCTCTTTGTGCCTCGATACACCCCTCCTTTTCAGCTTCCACTTGGCTTCCGGAAAACACAGCTGTGCTGTGAGCTTTGCAACCTGACTTACTTGTGACACAGTACTTACAAACTAGATTGAATACTACGAATTCGGTCATCCGGATTCTTCCTGGAGCAATCGGTTTCACTTATGTGACTTTTAATGAGGGTGACACAGTCCAATCACTTATAAATCGCATCTGTATACTCCTGCAGAGTTGCGTTTCTGTTCTACTGAAAAAATTCTCACCGCTGTGCAGATGGCTGTCCTGAAAGAATGCCCTCTGGCACAAGGCAAACGCATTTTTGTTGTTTCTCTCATGTCCGCTCTGGAAGTTGTCACGAAAGTCAGTGTGCCTAATTCTAAAGCCCTTCATCCTCATTGGATTCAATGGGCTACGTCATTGATGTCGGCTGATGTCAGTTTTGTTTCTGACCCTTCTTTGCAAACACAGGAATTTCTTCAGTATGAGCATGCTCACCCTCTGCCTTCTTCGCTTCTTCCTCTGGATGAGTACAAATGTCTCATTTACACTGGTGGTTCAGCTCAATCAGCCATTGGTTCCAAAAAGGCTTATTCCGCTGCTTGCGCTATTGTCGTAGGTTCAATGAAAAATTGAGTTTTTACGTCCTCCTTGGTGCACACGCAGTCTCTTGGAGACTGCAGGACCCAGTTGACCCAGTTATGTGCACTCCTCTTAGCTCTTGAATTTTCTGATTCTGGATTACCCACCCTTGTTGTGTGTGATTCTTTTTACTGTGTAGAGTCTTTTAATGGCAATTTGTTTTTTTGGGAACAAAACGATTTTTGGGATTCTAAAGGTAGCATAATCAAGCATAAAATGCTTTGGGTTTGGGTGGCGGCCCTTAAGGCACGCTTGCCCCTTACACATGTTGTCCAAACATTAGGACATCAACGTGCAGGAGCGCACGCTGTTGGTAATTCATTGGCTGATAAGGCAGCCAAATCTGCAGTAGCCACAGCTAGAGTAGCCACTGTTACTCGTTCTATGACTAAAATAGACAATGACATTTTGGCGGCTGTTGCCGCAACTAAGGCGGGCCTCCTTTTCCTCAAAGGATTCCCATCATGCTA
The DNA here is from genome assembly GCA_963921515.1 of Calotriton arnoldi. Lineage (NCBI taxonomy): Eukaryota > Metazoa > Chordata > Amphibia > Caudata > Salamandridae > Calotriton > Calotriton arnoldi. Next base: position 764,990 of record CAWUFW010009080.1, read on the forward strand.
TACTTATCCGTTAACTACTGTCAAAGTTCCTTTTGTTTCTATTCCTACAGTTGGTGATCGTATGATCCCCAACCTCGACCGCAGACATTCTCTCATTGTGGCCGCTCATGAAGGCATGGCTTCTGCTCACGCTGGTGTTGCGGCTACTGTTTCTCTTTTACAACAATGCTATTGGTGGAGCGGTTTATGTCAGCAGACTGGCAAATATGTCCTTTGTTGTGGTGTGTGTCAACAAATTAAGTGTTCCACTGTGTCGCGTCCACCGCAAACTCATCTCTTTATTTCTAATCATCCTTTTGGATGTATTTACCTTGATCATTGTGGTCCTTTGTCATCAGGCACTGCTTTTAAATATATTTTGGTTACAGTGGATTCTTGCACTAGGTTCCTCTGGGTTTGGCACCTGCGCTCTGCTGACGCTCGCACTGTTATAAAGGATTTGCATGTCTTTGTCTGGACTTTTGCCTGTGGCACTTTCCATTCTCACCAAGGTCCGGCTTTTGCCTCTAAGGCTTACCGTGATTCGATGAAGTCTCTGGGAGTGCAGGTACATTTCTCGTCTCCATATCGGCCTGAGGGCAATTCTGTTGTGGAGCGGATGAACCGTGACTTAAAGTAATCTTTAACAGCAAGGGTACTAGGTAGGGGCTGTGGCTGGTTAACTCACCTCTATGGGGTTCAACGTGCTCTTAATAATCTCCCAAGAAGGTCTCTAGGTGGGAGGACCCCGTACGATATGCTCTTTGGTATCAAGATGTTTGTTCCAGATCTTGACGGTCAAGACGTTGTGACGGCTGCTGCAACATTTGACGTAGAAAACCACTGTGCTGTCCTACAGGATCTACAAAAGTGTCATGATACACTGGCAAATTCTAATTTGCCATCGGCTACGCCTGAAGAAGCAGCAGTTCTGATTCCTGTTTCAGGCTGGCTCCCTAAAGTGGGTGATCTGGTTTGTGAAAGGTGGCGATCAAGAAAGAATTCAGTCCATCCTACCGTGCTCCTGTACCAGTTCTTGATATCTGGGGTATTTTACCTCCTCTACCTGGTTGCAAAGAAAATCGCTTCATTTCAATTGACCATGTTAAGTTACACCATATGGCCGATACTGAATAGTATTCCTCAGGGTGTCAAAGGACAGGATATTCCTTTACAGCCTGTGAGCTCCATTTTTTCTGATTCTCCCCGGCTGCCGGAGGGGGATGTTGAGCCTTCAGTTGACCTGGTATCTGTTTTACCTTCTACACCCTCCACAATGGAAATCGTTTATTCTGATATGCCCCTTGAGTCCTCTACAGGAATACAAACCTCAAATTCAAATGCAGATTCCCAGCCTCCGTTATTTCAGCAGAGTTCTTCTGGTTACTATATCGATCAAGACAATTTTTCATCGGACAATTCTTCTCAATCTTCAGTTTTATCTACATCACTAGCAAGGATTTGTGTGTTTGTATCTTGGTTAACACACACTTATCTGGTTCCACCATGGATTTATGTCTGGATTGGGTTTTCCATGGTATTTCTGCTCATGTGGATTGGATTCGTGTCAGTTTTTTTCCTTTTGATTAACGGCCACTACCTCATGGAACGTTCTGCCGCAGAACCTGTCGATGGAGTGTTGGCTCCACATTCGTCCTAGCATGAAATGAAAAGAGACCAGTCCCTTGTGAGCAATTTAGCGGTCCCCGTCACTGATGGAATTGTATGAGATAAAGTACCATTCAATGTATTTGGTCCTATTGAGACCTTACAGATTCCATATTTATTCAGTTTTTCTATAAGTGATGTGAAAATACCTGGGGAGCAATCAAATGATTGGGATGTAAAGGCTGTTAATTCCATGGTTTCTGAATTGCAATGTTACACTGTTTTTGATGCAGAAGATTTATATTTGAATCCTGCAAACTATGCCGATTTATTCTGTTATCAACATTATGGTGATCACTTTCTGCATAGATCAAATGGACAGCATCCCCACTTTAACTATACTCAATGCGAACATTGCCCGACTCCATCTAAGGGTAGATCAAACACACAAAAAATGAAGTACACCTATGTTGCCGGTTATAATCTTTTGGATCCGGTGTCATATCATTTTAAATTGACTTCAAATCTTTCAAAAAATACATGCTCACTCAGACCAAGTTCATTTATGCATCTCATTTTATTGACAACTTAGCATTAAAAGGATACGATTATTGGAAAGACAACATCAATTTGAAATTGGTATGGGGTACTAGGTCCTGGCAGGTCCAAGGTGTTGAATCTTTATTCCGTGCATGTTTGATATCTGCTCAAATTATTTTTCTTAATGACATGGTCCAACAGACTACTTGTCTGGGGTTGGCTAAGATTAAAGAATTGAATATTCCTACTATTCCTTACTTGGCTCTATTTGACAATTGGCAATCCTATACCAATTATCCTGCAGACCAACTAAATAGTATGATGCAAAATGGTACATTTAGCTCCACTGCTATATCCCCATCTGGATGGTCATTATGGCCTCTGAACACAAATGTTTGTCATTCTCGTTTCGTGAACACGACTCCAGGATTTACGTTGCATAGACCTGATCCACGTTACCCACTTTCTAACACTGTTACCACTTATTCTGTGGGTAAATTGTGTCAACAATGGTTAAAACATTCCACACTGTCTGCCGTTAAACAGCATCTTTTTCTCCTATCGGATGACATAAACCTTTCTGATTTCCTTTTAGGTCCCAAATCCCCTTGCACCAAACGATTTGTTTATGCTGCATATATAAAGAATTTTGGAAATTGTCGCAAATGGAAGTTGCTGTGCGTTTATGTCAAATTGATCAAGACAATTTAGTCAAAGTGCTTACTGTTGTCGACAACAGCATTAATACATTATCATCTCATAGTTATACTCTAGATAACATTGTGACTTCTGCCATTGATATTGTGCAAAATGAAGTGTCTACCTTATATCATGGTCAACATCAACTTAGATCAGTTATGCAATTTGGTTGGACACGGCAGACACTAAAAAATGGGCGTGTACCTTGGCATTACCTAAATTGTAGCGGATTGTTCTTGCCCTTCAATTTAACATGTAAACAGCAGTTAATGGCTGTGAAAGACCGAGTTATACCATGCTACATATAGAAAAACTTGAACTGCTTCCCTTCACTGTAGCGGAAACTAATTCAGCAGTTTGGTTAATACACTGGGTTATCTCACTGCCCATCTCAATGTTTCAATTTACTGCCTGCAAGAAACACTACCCTATAGGTAGATATGAACCCCTTGGGAGCAGTTAAATTCATGAGTTATGGTTCCTGCCTTTTACATATCGTTGTCAACGTGCTGAGAGAGAGGTTTTTCTAACAGAAGAAATGTGCAAATCCACTGCTGGCCATTCCTTTGTCTGTCAACAAGTAAAAATCCACGGTGCCTGTAATTTTTCTTCCCCTAATCTGGCTTGTTATTTGAAAGGAACTCCTAATCTGGCTTGTTATTTGAAAGGAACTCCGGTTCCCGCTATTCTTCCCACCTTCACATTGCTTTCAAACGGCAGTTATCTTGTTCTTAATAATCATGATGCTGCGGTCGGGAATCCCATATGTAGTGTCTGTTTCCCAGTTAGTTACTTGTTGCAACAATGTCCTGTTTCCCCCTGCACATGGGAGTGTAGATAGTTCACTGTGGCCTTCCATTCCAACCCTGAAAACAGATTTCAATTATCTAAGCAGACTCAAAGCGCTATTGTTTCAACAAGAAGTGGGTCTCACTTCAGCTCATGAAACCTTCGAATTGCAGGTGGCTAGAACGTCTAGTGAAATCCAATCATTACTGAACACAAATCTCCCCCTGCATTTCGGGTAATTGATACATCAAATATTTAATGCGTCTGAGCGTCATGGGCCTAGCATACTTTTTTAAACTCGTGAGCTCCGGCCTCGTGACTTCTTTTCAAACAGTTTTCTGAGTAATTCCAGCTTTTATACATTCCATTTTTTCCAGCGTATTTGGTGAGTTCTCGCTGCTGCTCTTCTTGGTTTGTGGCATCGTCGCGCTGTTCCTTCTATTCTGCAATGGCTGCTCCGTCTGAGGTCCTGCCCGGACAGGCATCGCTGCAGCTGTACCATGAGCGGATGCTACAATTTTTAGGAATGGTGCCTCTAGATGCTCTAGATGCCGAAATTTGTCTAACCTTCCGATATGCTTACTTCACATGTGTACAACCTGTGTTTCATTGTATCCTGTGCCCCTTTCAGTGGGCCCTGGATGTCTGCCTGGCCACCCCATCTCAGGCTGCCCTGGATTCGAACTCTTGATGGGTCCCTTAGTGGCCCATAACCAGAACTGTTCCTTGGGCATGGAGCTTGTATACAACCCAGCATTGGGGCCACTGGCCGGAGGTAGTCCCTGTGCAACTGCACTACATCTCTTGGATCTCAGTTTCATCGAAGTTCACACAGGTTCTCCGTGGATGGTTCTGTCAACAACTGGAAACGAGGAGCATGTTTGCTCTTTTGACTTGCTCAATTGGATGGCATTAATTGCCAATTTGGAAGGTTCAGATATGTTAATGGAATTGATGTTGTTCCATTTGGCATCCTACATCTTGAGTCCCGGCGATACGCTGTAATTGGATATATTTTTGTGCACTTCTGTCGTCATTCGGTGCTACTGTCCTGACCAAGGGGAGGGTGTCATAAGTATTGTGCAGGCCCATTGTCGTTTTCCCTATGTTAGCATGAGCACGTTGCAGACTTCCCTCTGCTTTGTACACGTTACCTTACAGATATATTTTGCTTTATGCCACAATCTACTTTCACACAAAACACGCTGTTGTTTTGCGCTCTGTTCTTTTCCTGGTATTTAGTCTGAACATGTAGACAAGGTCGAACAACAATGCCCCTTGTTATTCTGTTCTGGTCAGGCCCCAGCACCTAGACAAAACACGCAAATGGATCTGGGGTTTGGGAACAAGTACTTTCTGTCATATAGGTATGCACAGATAGGTAACGCACACTTGGAGAGGGACCTTTCCAGGGAAAAGCTTGTGACAGCATCCGGGATGTAGAGCTTTCATCTGTGTATACTGAGGTACAGGGTCTGCTGCTAACACCTAGAGATCTTCTGATATATAATCATTTTGCTTCTGTAGAAGGGGAGGGGGGGTTAGGCTACACTGTCATATATAATGACAGCTCCATTTATAATTTATGGACTACTTACTATGCAAACCATATTTGTGTTAGGCATTTCCTACTTGTTTCCTACACGTTTACTGCATACTAGAGCACAATAGTTAAAATAAAAATTTTAAGCTTTCCTTGTGTCTCTGTCAGAACTTATAGTGGACTGGTACGAATGTGTGAGCGAAAGGGTGTGTCCTGCAACGGCGATTCCTGAGAGGGTCTGGAGTGTTGTGTTCTGGGGTGTCTAATCACTTGTTCCTCTGTGAGTGAGTAGGAGGGCAAGTGAGACACTATAGCTAGTCGGTCCCGGGCTCATGGGTACTCAGGTGGTAGGATGACTCAGTTCCTGCCTACTAAGGTCCCATAATCCCAAGCATAATTCTGTGACTCCACAGAATCCCTGCAACAATCTCCTCCTAAGAAGAAAAAGTGAAATCCTGAAGTTTTAGCTCTTTGCGACTGAGAGCGGGCCCTTTCACACCGAGACTCTACCACTCGCCACAACTGCCAACTTGAAACTCGGGTGAAGGTCTGCTTTTTGCGCTACAGTGACCACCAGCAACTACCGACAACGTGAGATCTGCAGTTTGTGCTACAGCAATTACACTCTGCGGCGACTGCAGTCGCAAAGCTCCAGCAACGACCAGCCACGATGCCCGACCAGCTCTTTGCACTACAGCGACGACCATCTGCAGCCTCCTCCACCACAAATAGAAATCTTCGCGCAAGACTATGAAAAGATAACTTTTTCAGTGGGGCTAATCTGGTCCCTGTATCTGACCTGTGCTCCATCACGGTTGGCCTGAACTAGTGACTACCCCCTGGTCTAGCACAACCAGAAGACCATGAGTGGTGTTTTGTGGTTTTAGGCACTATCCTTACTTAAAATATCAAGACTGCATTTTTCTGGTTCTACGGATTGGATTTGTGTTGTTGTGGTCTCATTTTATTCATTAAACATTTCTCTATTTTCTAAAAAATGTTTTGTGATTTTTCTTGTGTTGTGTTTTTACTTTATTCCTGTTTGTGTGCTGCATAACTACTTTACACAGTGCCTCTAAGTTAAGCCTGACTGCTCTTGTGCCAAGCTAACAGAGTGTTAAGCACAGGTTATTTTGGTGATTCATGTGGTTCATCCTGAGAAGGATTGTGGTTGTTGCTTGAGTAGGGTTGTCGCCCCCCTGAACCAATAACCCAATTTGTTATATAAGGCTACTGAACCAATAGATTTGTCTGACTGTTTTTGATATGTGTTTTCTGTAATTGGCGCTACTGCCCTTACTTTTTTCTTGTTTTTTCAAAGGCAGTGGCATGTGATCTGGTTCCACATCAGCACCCGGGAAAGCAGCACGCTTGGCATGCAGGAAAGATTCCCTATTATTTTTTCCTAGGACCACTGTTTTTGTGTTCTAGGGGTGTGGTAGCCCTTGGGTGTGTGTGTTTGCCCTGAATGGTTTCTACTGGTGGCTGACTACTCTGCATTTGTTCCAGGATGTCTAGTTCAGAGGAAGCAGTATGGTGGTACAGAGGATCAGAGATGGCAAATGTATCAAGGCAGGATGTCGGGCACTCAGTATTGCTTCTGCTGCTTTCCATACAAGGATAATGTCATTTTTCCTTGGTGTTGCATGTGGTTAGCTTTCTATTGATTCCTATCCAAGATAGTTGTTTTCCCAGTTTGTGCTGCCAGAGCTTTCCTGTCCAAAATGGTTAGATCATTTTCCTGTGATGTCATTTTCCATTCTTTTCGTATATGAAGAAGTATGGTTCTGACAAGGATGCATTGCAGTGCTTTCAATTCCCGTTCTGTCAAATGTGTTTTCCCAATGCCTGCCATGCAGTGAGTCAGCTAAGGCAATTTTGGACAGGGTGACATTCAGGAACAAATATCCTTGAATCTCACTACAGGACTTCCTGTTGCACGGATATGAACTGCGGGGAAACTGTGTGATGGGCAATATTTCCTCTGGCGTAGAAGTCAGGAAACTTTGCCCATCATTGTGAACGACCAAATTTCCCAACTTTGTAGAGAGCCTGGGTGTGAAGAAGAAAATTGATGAGGGCAGTAAAGAGAAATTATATATGTTGGATAAGGATGGAACATTGAGCTGTACCTTGTTTTTACAAACGTTGTACTTCCCAATAGTATTACATAGATTTGTTTTCAAATTTGTGCACTTTTTAAGTCTTTTATGTTTGCTACCAGTGTCCATATTATTTTCTATATTATTTAATGTGTTTTTCTTTTCTTATTTCCATTTCTATTTCTTCTGTATATTTGACTTTTCATATCTGTTTTCCTTCTAACCTTCTTTCTGTTTATTTTCTTTCTCAAATTGTGAAACCTGTCAATTTTGGAGTTTCTTTTTTTTTCTTTGCTCCCATTTTTCCTATGGCAGAACAACCCGCCCCTCTTTTTTTCCGTTCCCCTTTTCTTATTTTTTCCCTGCTATTGTCTGTCGTTCTTTTATACACTTTTTCTACTTTATTTCAAATGTTCACTCTGTTGAATTTTTGACTATTCATAATTTACATTTTTAAGTAAAGGTATTCAAATGATATTTGAGAATAACAATTTTAATGTCTTGAGGTATTTCTTTTTTCTTACATGTGGTTACTACCGTTGAGATGGATACTACTAATCCATGTCTTTTTCTAGGAGAAGCAGAACAGGAATATTTAGCAGATATGAGGGGAAAAAAAGGGTCTGATCGGGTGAGTGATGAGTGATGTTCCTTTCTTAATTGTAATTATTAATTCCTTTATAATTTAACTTTGCTTGAATAATTGTACTTGTGTTTTCTACAGCAAACCACCAGTTTTTTTTTTAAACTTGTATTTTCTTCATACTGGAGGCTGGCTTGACAAATTAAAAATAAATGTTAAAACAAGGCTGCAAAAAAAGATCCCTCTGCCATTCAGGGATGCCGTTTGGCACTGCAACTACTGTGCTGCAGAACATCAGGCTGAAGTTCTATGTTTATTTTCTTACAATGTTTGTGAATAGCATTCACTACAGAATGTAATTTTAGATGGAATATTACTAAAGTGGTATTTTGGTGGAATGGGTAGTAGTAAGCAAAATGTGTATTTAGGTCAACACTTCCATGAAATGTGCCTTACTGCGATAGTAAGGGTGACTGTATGTAAAAATTAGAATATGGAAGAGGTATACATATGGCGGGAGTTGCAGCTAACGTTTATGACTGTAAAAAATACAAAAATGTACAGGCAAAATAAGTATTTTTTTACCATAACATAGCTGAATTGTACATAGATGACAACTACTAACATTTGATAACCCTTAGCCCAGTTATTCCTTCCTTGACTATAAGACCAGTCTAAATCCTTTATTCCAATGTATGAGTAGAGCGTCTACTGCCCATTCCTACTATCTCCTTTTAACAATTCTCCTTTACACAACCACCTCTACGTTTCATTAACATAATCTGTCCCTAATCAAACCTAAACCTAGCTCATACAAACCCTTTCTTCTATCCTTACCATATGTGTTGGAAAGTGGATTATTAGTAAGGGCAGGTAGGTACCTTCACTTAGCAATAACACCACAATCACAAATTAGGTCCAGTTAATTTCTTGATAAATTAATCGACAGGCTTAACTGAGGAGATAGGTGTGTAAAGCATTTAAAAGCACCAATACAGTAAATAAGTAAGACACAACACACAATAAAAATCCAACACCAATGTATACAAATTGGAAATTGTTTTTATTAGCAACTTTTGATTAGTTTGAGATAAACAATTTATTTTAATTATGCTCAAGCTGGCAGATTATGACAAATGTGCTAAATACTTAAATGCACCAAAATGCTGCAGTACCACATGATTCCAGTGGCCTGGGTAAGGGTGGAATGAGGAGTGTTATGTGACTTTGACAAATGTATGTGATTAATGCAGTGGGTACTATTATTTAGTTTCTTATTTTCTTCTCACTTTAGAAATACCACATCTGTGGAATATAGCTTCAAGCCGCGGCTGGAGTAAAGGAAGGTCACTGCAGCAGCCTTCCATCAGCTGTTGGGGTTGGAGTAAGAGAAGGAGGAGGTGGCAGATTCAACCGCCATTAAGACACACACCACCACCATGCGCAAGACAGTGCCACCATTGCTGAAAAAGCCACAGCCTTGCTCTCTCCCTCACCCACTGAAATACTGCTGCACAACGACCTGGTGATCACAAGACCATAATTGCTAGCCTGGACAATATAAAGCACAGACTTTCTGCTTTAGGCAATTCTTTATTTTAAATTTAGATTAGCCACACTAGTTTTTGTGTTATTGTTGAGGGAGGAAATATTAGAGGGGTAGGTGTGTAATTATGGGTTACTTTTATTTTGGATCATGAACTTTAGACTACCTTTATAATGACCTGGAAAGTAGCTTTGCATTTATTCTTCCTACATTTATTTAGACTTTTTACTGTAAAATATTGTTTATTTTTTTACTTTTTGTTAATATTTAGGAAATGTTATTCAAATATTAATCCTGCACCTGATTTTAATATTTTAAGCCTTTCCCTTTTCCATTGTGTAGAAAACAGGATCCGTCCATTTAGCCCACCAGGATTTTTCATTTTTGACTGCCACTTTTTGTGGACATTTACTGTGAGTGAGTCTCACTACCTGAGTCTCAGTCATGGTAAATTCACGGTAATTGGACTGAAATTGTTAACCGCCAGGGGCTACCTTTTAAGATATGGCCCTGAGCTGGTTACAAGTGAACACATGAGCACATGTGTGTGTGTGCACGTTTGCGCCTGCTCGTCTGAGACTTCTATTGTGAGCACCCAGGTATCTGCATACAGGCAGCCTGTTGCAGAATGGACTCTGACTCTTGAGAGATTGGTAATGATGTGTAGGCCTTATGATGTGAGTGGGTGTCCATGGTGTAGGTCTGTATGGCTTACTGAAGTGTATGTTGTTTTTACTGTGTACACATTATAGGCAAAATCTGCCCTAAATTAGAGTTTCGCTCGGCTTAGGCCTACAGGGTTCAGCGAAGTCTCAAACTGAGGTAAAAAATGAACCCTACAAGGAATTTCCAGTCCCCAGCATTCCACATAAACTCCTTATGGCACTTTAAGATGTGTCATATTTCTCGGGATCAGCTCATGTTCCAGGCCTTTGTCCCTCACACTGGGCCATGATAATTACTCTGTGCCCCACCAGAAGGAATTAAAGCACCCCATGCAAAAGGGCAAGTAATATGATTGATGGAGTTCCTGGGAAAAGAAAGAGGTGAGTAAGAAAAACACATTTAGTAATTAGCCTGTCACACTGTGCAGCTGTGTTGAGATACCCCAGGTGCACTGGAACAAAGGAGGAAGCCCAGACCAATGGAACCAACACATGAGGGCTCGCGTTTTAAGTTTTGGTTGGAGGGGATCAGGCAGCTTTGTCAACTAGGGGTAGAGCAGAGGCTGTCAGGGGGAGCTCTTATCAGAGACAACTTGAAGTCACCATTTTGGATTGCCCCAGGATAGTGTGCATGAGGTTTATAATAGGGGTTTAGGGATGATGTAGCATCCTAGGATTGGCAAGGAGTGCCCAGCTCCTAAAGCTTTCCATCCCCACTTAAAAAAAAACCCTGCACAAGGGTGAGACAGATAAGAAGGCCCTGGACCTGGTAGAGATAACAATGAAAGGGTGCCAAGCTGGAAGGAGAAGCCACTTGATGCCTTGTGAGGATGAAATAAGGACTTTGACTTCAGCTGACCCGAGGACTAGGATGGATCTCTCCTGGGCCAGTGGCTCTGGACCCCTAATTCTACCTGAGGAATAGCTGGGGGATGCTGGTGAACCCTGGGTGGCTCCTCTAAGACTTTTGTGGATTAGACCTTGACTCTACTGCTACTCAGGTCCCCTTCAAGAAGCTAGGATGCTCTGGGGCCAGGGGAGTGTGGCAGGTAGTATGTTTTGCTGGATTGTTGCGGAGATGCTGACCAAGATGTCCCCACCAGCAGGAGAAAAGCCCTGGGAGCCTGGCAGAGGATAAGTATAGCCCAGGGAGACCCACAGAAAAAACCCTTTTAGAGGCAAGGAGATCTCCTGGAAAGGTTCCTGGCAGCTAGAGTTGCCCACCAGGGGCAAAACAAGCTAAAGATGCAGAAAATCTGCACTTCAAGGGCCTGAGTTGTGCCTGTTCAAAGATTTGCCATTTCAAAACTGAAATGTGAGACTTGGCCGGAGTGGCAAGATGGCAGCCTGTGCTATTAATCCTAAGGAATCCTGACCATATTCAACACCTGGCTTCCACCGTGGAATGCCAAGCGGTCTCACCTTACTACGACAGGTCTGGGGTCAGCGACGAAGGGAGAACCACAGCAGGGGACATCAGATGGCCCAGCCGGGCTGAGGAGTCTAGGCCCAGCCGAGGGGCGGCCTCTGCAAAGCCAACACCATGCTGTGCCGGCCGCTCAGACACTGCAGTGGAGGTGTAAAATAAGACAGCCTGGATGGGCTGGAAAGTGTGGACCAAGCCACGAAGCAGGCCTCTGCGGTGACGGCGATGCGTTGTGCACGTTGTTCGGAAGCAAGAGGTGCGGTGCCACGGTGGAGGAGGAGAGAGTGAGACCCCCTCTGAGAGTGAAGGAGATGGGCTTGATACTGTACTGTTGGCCTGCTGCAACCAGGGCCTGAAAATTCGCAAATGGTTGGGCAGGGGTGGGACCAGGAGGCATCTGAAGCGGGGCCAGTGAGAGCCTGAAGCCCTTCCCCTCTGTGCCTCCTCCTTGCCTCCTTCCCCCAATTGATGCCCCTCCCTCCTGTCCTCCTGATCCTTGAGGACGTGGCAGGGACTGTTTCTACCACCCCCACCTCAGGACCCAGGGGTCACTTGCCACCCGCCCCCCTGCAGAGCTGTCTCCTGAAGCCTTACCGATGGCCACACCCTGGCAGGCCACAACAAATGCAGTAGGAGTGGCACAAACTGCATACTGACCCAGATGAAGGCACAGAGAACTAAGCTCATGATTGTAGACACCACCAGGGAGGAACACAGCCACTTTCAGATACAGAACCCTTGTGGTGGTATATCGGAGCCACGCGTGCCACCTTGTCTAGAGGGTCTGGTTGGTTCTGGGCCACCAACCAGGGTCACGACTTGGCAGCTGTATTGGAAGCACGGCTGGGTAGGCTTGGCACTGCTTGTGCCGCTTCCTGGTGGAGGTCTGGCAGGCCCGACCTGACAAAGGTCCTAAAGATGACAAAAGATAAATGAGCACCTCGGCAAAGTAAACTCAACAAATAAGTCAAGCTATTACTCCAAAACATGGAATAAATGGACCCCCACGGACCAGATGCTACACATGTAGAGGCAGCAACACTGAGATCATGAGTCAATAACAAAGCCCTCCTACTCACCATCGAAGAATCAAGACTTGCCCTAGAAGCCAAAGTTGGTGAGGTTGGAGTGGCTGTTTCGCTCCTCCGGCGGGACCTGCGAAACACAACAGGTCAAGCGAAGGAGGCTAAGGGACTCATTTCAGCCCTTGAAGTTATGGATATATTGCTGCAACAGATGGTTCACAAACTGCAGGTGACAGGCTCTGAGAGAGCTGCATGGTTAGAAAATGCAGAGGGATACTCCCACCAATACAACCTGAGGTTTGTGGGGTTCCTGGAAGGTGTTGAGGGCATAAACCCAGAGATGCCATTGAGACATGGCTCAGCGGTTTCCTGTTGGTAGACCATATCTCCACTTGCTTCGTCAAAGAGCGTATCCATTGGGCATTCTCCCGACAGCCACCCCACGGGGGCCCCACCACGAGCAATCATTGCTCGGTTCCTAAACTATCAAAACAGGGACTTGATCCAATGCACAGCCAGAACCAAAGGTGATACTCCTTATGAGTCCTCAAAAATCCTAATTTTTCCGGTTTACACTAGGTCTGTCAAGGCTCGCTGAAAATCCTTTGATCCTGTGAAGCAGAAACTGCAAGCTATGGACCTGAAACACATGCTCCCTTTCCTGGCAAAACTGAAAGTAATCTTTCAGGGAAAAGATATATTTTTGACCACCTGGACAGAACATGGGAATGTCTTGAAGATTGCCTTCGCCTAATGATTCTGATCGCCCATGCCCGAGCAGAGATGGGCCCCCGGGGAGAGAACTGGAGTGGCGCCTAGCGAGTTCAGGCCCGCTCAGACACTGGAGAACCAAGGGCAAGGCCCGAAGGTGGATGTCCTGATCACGATTGGGAACCTCTGCTATACTGAGGACACAGCACTCAACAGAATCAGATAAGAGCAGAGGATCCTCCCAGACGTGACATAGCCAAGATAAAGTTATTGCATTCCACCAGGCCTAAGATCAGGGCAATAATGGGTGAGTAACCAGGCGCTACACCATTTATTTATTTATTTAAGTGATTTGTAGAGTGCGTAGCTACCCGAGGGCTTCCCAGCGCTAAGAGACTGAATCTGAGGACGGCTAGAGGTAGGTTAATGATACTGATTGAACAGCCATGTTTTAATCGACTTCCGGAATGCTGCTTCCTTTATCAGGAGTCATGATTCGCGCAGCAGTGAGTTCCACAACTTGGGTGCCAGGTGGGTGAAGGATCTGCCTCCCCACCTGGCTCTCCTGATTCTCATAGTTTTTATCAGTCGTTCGGAGCCAGATCTCAGGCTCCTGTTTGGCACATAGAGGGTCAACAGGTTTCTGACTTTACTTGGGCCCATATTGTGTAGAGCTCTGTGAGTCATGCAGAGTGCCTTGAATTTGATTCTGGCCTCCACCAGGAGCCAGTGGAGTGCCTGAGGTGCTTCCTAGCTGATTCCTGGATTGGGACCTTGCACAGCAGCCTTGCAGCTGCGTTCTGGACCACCTGAAGTTTGTTAATCACGTATTTTGGTGCCCCTAGGAAAAGCGAGTTTCAGTAGTCCAGACGTGACGTGACCAGGGAGTGGACTACTGTCTTTCGGAACTGTAAGGGAATACGCTCCAGGATTTTGCAGAGCATTCTAAGTAGTCCGAAACATGTGCTTGCTAGTTTTTTGGCTTGGGTTGCCATTGTTAGATCCCTGTCGAGCCAGAAACCAAGATTTTTAATAGAATCCTTCGGAATAGGTGGGCTACCTAGGCAGTTGGGCCAGCTGGTTAAAGGCCTGGGGACTGCCTTGTTCCCAAGGAACATCAGCTCTGTTTTATCCCGTTCAATTTTAGGCAGCTGTTTGTCATCCAGCCCACCACCCTTTCCATACAGGGAAGTCCCCGTTGGATCTGGGGTCTGGGGAAATCACCAGCTGGGTGTCATCCGTGTAGGTTGTGATAGAAACATCAAACTCTTGCGCTATCCTTGCTAGTGGTTCTATATAGACATTAAACAGTGTGGGACTCAGCGAGGAGCCCTGAGGCACCCCGCAGATCAGAGGCATCATGCTGTAGAGGAGGTTGTTTTCCATAATTTGGAAGGTTCTTCCTTCCAAAAACGATGCCAGCCATCCAAGGTTTACTTCTTTTGCTTTATTGGGTGTTTTGAATGTTAAATGAGTGGCAGATGCTTCTGGGGGAGAAGTGTAGGGAAAGGGTATGTTACAGGGCATCAGGGGTTCATTTATTTGTTGCTTGCTTCCTTTCTATCATGTTTTCTTGTTTTCCATATGCAAGGCATACACCATTACTTCATTTCAGGCATAGCTGACCCAACCCCCCTACACTGAATAGACGGTTTCACAAGGGGAGTGAGAGGAGTGGTGGTTCTTCTCCGCCACTCATGTCCACTGATGATCACCAAATCCCACCTAGACACACAGGGTCAATATATTTTACTGGAAGGTGCCCTGGAGGGATGGCTGTGGACAGTGGGCAGCATCTACATACCTCTGGTTCTTCTTACCATCACACTTAAAGACTTATCGGCTGTACTATTACAGACCCAACCGGGTACACTCACACTGGGCGGAGAGTTCAACACTACCATGGACAAGTTTAGGTCTACACTACCTCCCTGGCCCCCTCTGCTACAAACCTGGCCCTTAATAGAAGGGTGCACTCCTTTCGCCTGGTAAACATGTGGCACAGGTGGCACCCCCACATCACTACATTTACGCACTACCTCTGTCGCACAAGACCTATTCCAGGCTAGACAAAATTTCCATTCCGACAGACTCCCTAACATTAGTCCGGACCACCCAAATCCTCCCCTGAAGCCTTTCACATCATGCCGCATTAAAGGCCTAACTAGGGGCAAAGCCTTCTAATGTGGGAGACATCTGGAGATTGAATACATGGTGGCTGAGGGAGGACACCTTGGTGGGCCTCCTCAGAGTTGTCATTGCCGACTGACTTGAACCAAAATTCAGTGACTTCCCCAACGTGCCTATAGGGAGCATTTAAGACAGTGGTCTGGGAAAGGGTGTTTACAGCCATACGCTGGTGTGAATGTGAACAAGAAAAAGAGATTATACTTCTAGAAACCCAAATACGTGCACTGTAGCAATCTATTGAGATAACCACACTATCCAAGCACACATAGCGCCTTGGGGATCTCTGTGAGACACTAAGGGCCCGATTCTGATGCGGGTTGGAAAAGCTTCCCGACCGAGGGCCTGATTCTGATGCGGTTAGGAAGGCCTCCTAACGGCATTTGCTCCTTCCAAATCGGATCGGGAACGTGTCTTCCCGACCGAGGGCCCAATTCTGATGCGGTTAGGAACAAATGTTCCCATTGAAGTCAATGGGAGTTTAACCAAATCGTATGTGGAAGCATCCGGATGCATCCTACTCCGCCGGTTGGACTTTCCCGATCCGAGTGGGTCGGACACCATTTCCCAACCGATTCGGTCGGGAAGCTTTTCCAACCCGCATCAGAATCGGCCCCTAAAACGTAAACTCCTCAACTCTGCCCATATAGCTGTAACCCTTGCTCAGTACCAACTTTATGTGCATGGTAATAAAGCTGGTAAAATGATTTATTGGTGTCTCAGAAATGTGAGGGACCTCGTGTTGTCCCAGTTATATTAACACCAGAGATTAGACTTACACATGATTTGATGAATATCGCAAAGACCTTTGCGGCATACTATCATACTTTATACAGTCTCTGACACCTGCCCCTGTTGGAAACCACCTACCCAATAGCCGTGGATCTCCGTATTCAGGAAAAAACACAATATATACAATTGATGGGCCTGCCCCCTCCATTGTTGCCTGATGCCAGACTACAGATCAAACATAAACCCTTCAAATATCTGGGCATCCACATCGCCCACGATCCACATGCTGCAGAGGAACTAAACATTGATCCTATGCTGACAAGAATGCAGGTGGACCTGGACTCTGGGACAGCCCTACATTTGAACCTTCCTGGATGAATAGCCATATACAAGATGCTAATTCTCCCTGGGTTCTTCTACATGCTGCAGAATTACCCATTTGCACTCTCACCCACCTTCTTCTCTGACTTACAGTCTATGTCGACAGTCTCCTATATTAAATGTACAGCTCCTCAGTATGAGGAGGGCCTGGGCGCTCCCGAACTCCGCCTCTGCTATTGGGTGGCACATTTGCTCCCCCTTAATGACTGGTTATTTGGAGACTGCCTGGACTCTGTCTGGCATCTGGCACTCCATACACTAGAGCAATAGGGTATCCATAATCTATTCTATGGAAATAGCCCTCCTTACACCCATACCCCGGATATCAAGTATCTCCTTCACATGCTGGCGGGTTGCATTTGCACCCATTAGATGTCTGGGTAAACCAACAGAGCAGACCCCGCTATGGGCGGGGACATGGCTGAGACTGGTAGCCCGACTGGAAGGCTTCTGAAGCTGGGGCCAAATAGGGATCTTGACATTGGGTGACTTATGGAATGCAGATCATGTTGTCTCCTTCGATCACCTTAAAACTGAGTCTAACCTACAAAGCTCACAATTCTTTAAATACTTGCAAGTTTGCCATACCCTTGAGTCATACAGAGAGATGCTTGCAGAGGTCCCTGAATGTAATACATTAGCGATTAAACTAACACTGGCCCCCCTAGGACACCAAGGGATCTCCCAGATATACAGGTCCCTCGTACTCAATGCCACAGACACCCTCTTAAAATGAGTTGGTCAGCAGATTTAGGTGAGCTGGATGACGATGACTGGCGTGAGGCAAAAATGGCCCCATATGTCTTGGCTATTCCCTCCAACTTTAGGCTTATACAATTGTATTATTTTCACCAAATATATTATAGCCCAGATAGGCTGTGGAGGATGGAGCGAGTGAGATTGTCATGCTGCATGTGATGTGGTGACCCCGTGTGGTCCTTCTATCAGGTCACATGGACTTGCCCTGTTATTGAGACTAACTGGTCCTCGATCCATGCTCAGATTACACAAATACTACACACTATGGCAGAACTAAGTCCCAAGTGGGCACACTTGGGGATAATGGACGGTTGGGCCAACAACATACATCTCAGAACATTCGCAGGTATAGAATATCTAATTGCCAAGCGAGACATTGCTCGGAACTGGAGGTCCTCTGATCCCCCCCTCTATCTATGCTTCGCAAAGAGGGATGAACGTCTGTTGTAAGGTAGAACAGGAAATATAGAAATGGAGGGCCTGTGTCAAAATAATTAGAAAATCTGGGGCCCCTGAACCTAGTACTCAATTTAAACTAAGCACTAATACAGTCCCACTTGCATATAAACTTCAATGTGCTTATTGCCTTGTGCTTGGGTCAGAATGGAAATGATACTTGCTGACGCCCCAATCGCTATGATCGTCGAATGTGCGTATGTTACCTTGCACTGTTGATCCATGCCTTTGTCATAAATTCAATAAAAAACTGAAAAGAAATAACACTGAGCATGTGATGCTCTGCAGGGTTCGCTCTAAATTATCCCTGTGGTGGGTAGGGCCTGGGTGCCAGTTCAACATTATTTGTGTTATAGTTCACACTCTTTGGGGAAGTGGTGTTCAAAGGTCCACCTCCCCATACTGATTTATGCCCCTCAGTAGCCCCATCTCCTCACGAGCCGGCTCAAATCCAACTGCTCCCCCTCGGAGCAGCATACAATGTGCCCATTGAGACCAACCCGCAGAAAACCATCTTGATTACCTGGTCAACCATCACCACAGAAGAAAATTCATCTACCATGCAGTCCATGCACTTTGGAGCACCCTCAGACCCCACACCTTACCACATTTTCACTAAAGGATTAGACACCATCAGCACAGCCACAACCCCACTACTGAATGCCTCAATTCTGGAAGTGTGGAATCATGCCACAGTACTCTCACTCGTAGAGAAACCCTCAGCAGATCCGAAGACAGCAGCCAACTATCGACCGATCTCCCTGCTACCCTACCCAGTGAAAGCCATGGAGAAAATCATCAACAAGCGACTAGCGTCCACCTCAATGAAACCATCCAATCCAGAGTCAGGCCCATCCACAGCACCAAGATGGCACTCACCACCACCACCACAGACTACATCCGACTAATCATGGATAAAGCAGACACCGTTGCCCTCATCCTACTAGACCTATCCGCTGCCGTCGATATCATCTTCCACCTCATCCTCATTCAACACCTCCACAAAGCTAGCATAAGAGGCCCCTTGCGCAACTGGATCTGCTGCCTCTTAACAAATTGCACCTAGTAGTCAGCCTGACTCCATTCACCTCAGCCACCACCAACCTCATCTGGGGAATTCCCCAAGCATTATCGCTCAGCCCCACACTCTTCAATGTCTGTGAAACCCCACTGGCCAGCATAATTCACACCCATGGAATCAACATCATCTTGTAAGCTAAGCAGACGGCATTCAGCTCATCTTCTCCCTCTTTGACAAAACACAAAGCATCTGGACCAACTTCACCTCCACATGTCTGAAGTCGACAGCTGGATGAAAACCAACTGCCTAACAGTCAAAACGGAAAAAATAGAAGTTGTACCCTTCGGAAAAGACACATCACTATAGAACTCCATCTGGTGGCTAAGAGAACTTGGACTTCAACCAGACTAGCAACCCAAGCAAAGAACTTTGGCATAATGATTGATGACTAATTCGCCATGATAAGTTAATTGAACGCAGGCTGCGCCTCCTGTTTCCACACCATTAAAATGTACAAGAGAATCTTCAAGTGGTTCCAAGTCAACACATGTAGAACTTCCCCACACATCACCTCACACCACCTCACACCTCAGAAACCGCCACTAGATCCCACTCCAAAAATGTGCACTTTTCTGACTACAAATGCCCATAACATAACATAACATAACATAGAATAACGTAACATAACATAGCATAACGTAACATAACATAGCATAACGTAACATAACATACTGTAGCATAAAGTAACATTCAAACGTATCAACACTGTTCCATGGGTTTATGCTATGCTACTGCCATTGTTAGTGGCAACAAATCCAGTCCTAAGACCCCTGGGTTCAAGCTATTCTAATACTTAGGGATTAAATTCCACAAACTGTGTAAGAAATTGGGTTACTGGTTGACTGGGGTGAGAGCCCTTGTCAAGCAGCAACCACAATCCTAGTCAGGGTGAGGCACAAGCAAACCCCTAATTAACCTATTCTCAACCCCTGATAGCTTGGCACAGAGCGGTCAGGCAATGTGTAAAGTATTTGCCCAACAATTCAAACAGTAAAACAGTGAAAACACCACACAAAAAAAGATCCCATACCAGGTTAGAAAAATAGAGCTTAACTTAATTAATAAAACAAGACCAAATGACAAAAGTCCAATCAGTAGAACTTGAGTTATGTATTTTTTAAATAATAAACTGCAGTATAGCACCTAAAAGCAGAAAGCGCCAAGTGTGGCTATCTGGTCACGCTGGACCGGGTCAAAGTCAAAAGTTCAGGCTGCAGCAATGAAGCGTGGGTCAGATACAGTCCCCAATTAGTCCTGCTGAAGTTTTACCTTCTCAAGTTTTGTGCCTGGAATCCCATTTGCATTGGAGAGGGCTGCGAGGAGCAAGGAGAGCGCCGTGTAGTTGGCGTGATGTAAAGAGCAGGCCGGGCATTGCGGACAGGCAGTCTGGAGCTTTACGTTGGTGGTTCCCCCATTGGCTGTCGATGCTGCTGTGCAAAGAGATGGGCTGGCGGTGGCTTGCACTGATTTTCTGAGCGAGCAGCATGGTTCCAGTGCAAACGAGCCCATTTGCGATCGCGAAGAGCTCAAAAGCTTAATTTCAAGAGCCTCGAGAGCCACACCAAGGGCCCAGGCCCTGAGAGGCACCATGTGGGGGTCAGGAATTTGCTGGTGATGGGTCCAGAAGCTATTGGGGATCCTTTTATGTCCCTGAAGCTCAGATCAGGAGGCCAGCAGAATTGCCCTTTGAGTCACTTGGATGTCCTGGGTTCACAACAAAGTTGCAGGTCTAGTTCTTCTTTCCCAGGCAAGAGGGTAACAGGCAGCAGGCCAGCACAGCAGGGTAGCAGTTCCTTCAGAGCAGCAGTCCAGAAGAGTGACAGTCCTTGTAGCATTACAGCAGTCCTTCTTCCTGGCAGAGTATCCAGAGGCCCAGAATAGTACTAAAGTGGTGGTGTCTGAGGTTCTTCTTTTATACACAGTTGTGTCTTTCTGGGGGGAGAAACTTCTAGAGGCATGCCTTTTGAAGTGCATAGGTGCCATCCGTTCTCTGCTCTGGCTCCAGACTAGCTACAGGGAGTATGCAGCCCTTTGTGTGGAGACAGGGCACAGCCTTTTCAGGTGTAAGCAAGGCTGGGCCCAGCTCCTCCCTCCCCTCCTGCCAGTGATGGTCCATCTAGTCACACCTAAGCTCCCATTGTGTGTGGCTGTCTAGGAGGAATGCACAAAGCCCAACTGCCAACTACACCCAGTCATGTGACCAGAGACAGACTGCAGGTACCAAATGGTTAAGGCAAGAAAATGGCAACTTTCTAAAACTGGCATTTTCAGAATTGTTGTTTAAAATCCACTTCACAATAAGTTAGGATTTTAAATTAGGATTCCAGAGACACAAAACGAATCAGTCATCTCTTCCCATTGGGACGTTACACTTATAAAATGTAATAAGGTCATTCGATTGTTATACTATGGAAAGATAGGCCTTTCAGTAGTAAAAACAAATGTAAGAGTTTTTCACTGCCGGGACATGTAGAACTTAAAAGTATATGTCCTGCATTTTAAATACATTGTTCCCTGCCTTCTGCGCTGTCCACGGTCTACCTTAGGTGTAACTTGCATGTATTAAAAAGGAAGGTTTGGGCCTGGCAAAAGGTTTGTTTTGCCAGGTCGACATGGCAGGTTAAAACTGCACATGCTGGCTCTGCTATGGCAGGCCTGAGACATGTTTAAAGGGCTACTTAAGTGGGTGGCACAATCAGTGCTGAAGGCCCACTAGTAGCATTTCATTTATAGGCCCTGGACACGCAGTGAACTTTACTAGGGACTTATAAGTAAATTACATATGCCATTTGGGTATAAGACAACGTTACCACGTTTTGAGCAGAGAGCACAAGCACTTTAGCACTGGTTGGAGAGGTACAGTGCACAGAGTCCTAAGGCTAACAAAAACAAATTCAGCAAAAATAGAAGGAGTGAAGGCAAAAAAGTTTGGAGAGGACCCTGCAGAATGGGCTAGGTTTAACAAACTGGTATATAGTTCTGTGTGTTTCTCCACAGAGCACATTCTAACCATTGAATGATGATGAATGCCTGAAAAAGCCAGGCTGAGCGTGCAGGCAAGGTATCCTTTTGTTAATTCCGTTGAAAGTAATCCAGTGTTGCATGATGCATATGTAGTCCTTACCTTGATTACTGCTCCACTTAGTTTTGGGCCTACTTCACAAAGGTAAACGTACACTTTTGTGTAAGTTTACATTTTATTTTTAATTCACAAACTATAAATAAATAGATTCTAAATCCGGTATTTGGAAAGCGGGGACTACTCACCCTTAAGGGTCTCTAGGCGCTGGGGGCCGTGGGGGAGATTAAGTGAGCTATTGCCCAAAGTCACATGGTTCTGAGCTGAACTGAGGCCGGCGATCGAACCGTGAGCCCTACGCTCCGGAGTCAGCTGCCCTGGCCACTGCGCCACACCTCTCCCCTGAGTTAATAGTAAGTTTACAACAGTGTAGACTCCACAGTTGGGCAGGGAAACTACACACATTAAAAAATACCTAGTGTTACACCAACATCAACTTTTCAGAGATGGTGTTCCCATTTGATTACAACCCCGTTCGGTTGCAATCCTATTCTTTACAATGGGAGCCTGCATTCCGATCGGAATGCATGCTCTCATTGCAAAGAGCAAAGGTTCAGTTCGTCCCTGTACCCGTTGGCAGGCACCTCATGGTGCCTGCCACCGGTTGCAGGGATCAACAGGGGGCACCATAGGTGCCCCTAGGCCACCATTCGGTGGCCTTGCACCCGTGGGTGCCATGCTGGGAGCCCCCAAAGACAGATTCCCAATGCCTTTCTGTGTCATAAAGGCCGGCACAGAAAGGCAGTGGGAAGCTGCCATCGTAATCCCTTGGACGGAAAGAGCCGGCCGAGGGATTACTGCAGGCTTTCCGAATGGCAGACGGGCTCTCCAAGCCCGTCAGAGGCCATTCGGAAAACCGATTCGGATTCCCTTCCGACCGACCTCATCAAAATGGGTCAATCGGAAAGGAATCTGAAGGGGCAATTCCGATGCAGTCAGAATGGCTCCGACCGATGGTCGGAGCTGTTCCCAACTGCATCGGAATCGGCCCTAAGTGTGACTTTGGCTGCGTGCAGCCCAGTGTCCGGGAGGCGGGGCTGGTTATCTTCCACCTGGGGGTATAGGACAATAGGAATGAACTTGAGGGTGGGGGAGGCTTGGGCCACAGAGTCTGCAGAGGGCGAACCCTACATCTGCTGGGTACCAGCGGCACCGCCTTGGGGTGTTGGGTGTGCGTGTGCGCGTAAGAATGTGCCGTACAGACTGGCTGATGCTGTCGCACCGCATAGTGGTGCAGAGTGAGTGAGTGTGAGTGATCGTGTGAGGACCACCTGTGATTCACGACACTAGCCGATGGTGCCGCCTTATACGTTGATTGGTGTCAAAAGCACAATACCTTTTGACATTGGGTTTCTCCAGCATGGCTTCAGCCTGCGGTGCTGCTAAAAAGTGTTCTATTTTCTTCTGTATGTACATTATTTTTATATCGTGCACCGCATAAGGGTGCGCTCTCTCAATTGGGAGGGGGGGTTAGATTAGAAATTGTTCAAAGTGTGCATACTAGTAAAATCATAACAATACAAGTGGGCCTAGTACTACAAGTAATATGTCAGATTGCGTTGTATGCCCAAAAGGATATGATGGTCATGTTATAATGACTAAATATGTGTGTTGAATATAAACGTTTTTACATACATCCTGGGTTGAAGTCTCTGTTGTGACGCTCAGTGCATTTATCATGAGTGGCTGATGTGCCTTTGCTTTACACATTGCCTCTGTACTGAGCCTGACTGCTCAGTGCCAAGATACCCAAGGGTGAGCACGGGTTGTATAGCGAGTGTAATCACCTGCCCTTGATGGGAGTGGTAGTACTGCCTTGCTGGGGGCATCCCTTCAGCCAACCAGACACTGCTGGTTCCAACAAACAAAAAAGGATTTGGTGTTTGGCTCCTAGACCAAAGATGCTCCGCAACAGTTATCCTTTTGGATCTCAGTGCCATCTTTGACACTGTAGATCATGCAGTACTCACCCAGAGAATTTCAGATGTGAGTATAAAAGAAAGTTCGCTGAAATGGCTAACATTATTTCTTGAGAGTAGGACCTTTCAAGTGCTTGATCAGACATGCTACTCAGACAACTTCCCTCTGAAATGCGGGGTGCCTCAGGGTTCGGCCTTGAGCCCTACCATCTTTAATCTCTATATGCGTCCCCTCGCTGAGATTGTATGTTCCTTCGGGCTGTCAATAGTCTCATACGCGAACGACACGCAAATTCTCATGTCTGTCTCCCCTGAACATTGTTTGAACTCTCAACAACTTGCTCCCTGTTTAAAGGAAGTAGCCAACTGGATGGCAAGCTGTTGCCTCAAACTCAATGGGGGCAAGATTGAGATCATGTTACTGGGTAATAACATCAAGAATCAGGCACTGATACCCTGGCCGGACTGTCTTGGGAATTCATCCAGCACAAAAAGCCCTGTAAAGAGCCTGGACATCTGGCTAGTTAATAACCTCACCATGGAATGGCAGGCCAGAAACCTTGCAGCGAGCTGTAACAGCATTTTTAGAATGCTCAGAAAAGTGTGAGATCTTTTCCTCTCCCTTCCAGAAGGCTTATCGTAGACGCTTTGATAATCTCTCATCTGGATTACGGGAATCCTCTTTTCTTTGGATCCACTCGCTATGTAATAACAAGGCTACAGGTCATACAAAATGCGGCCGCCCATCTCCTTTTGAACATCCCCAAGTATCAGTCAGCTAAAAAGGCATTGGTTGATTTTTACTGCCACTAGATGGAACATTAGGTGCAGTTCAAATTACTTTATATTGCTCTTAGAGCCCATTACAACAAATGCCCCCAGTTGATACACCCTACATTCCTGGTAGGGCACTGAGATCAGCTAATGCATATCTCATGACAGTAACAAAAATCCTTAGCGCAAGATGGGCAGGCCGCTATTTTAGTGTCCGGCCCCCAAGTTATGGAATTACTTGCTTAGCAGACTGCGCCAAATGGACCTAGAATCCACCTTTAGAAAGTTTCTGAAAATCTGGCTGTTTGTGAACTAGCTATTCTTTTGATCTGGATGCAGATAAGGTGGGGGTTTTGTTCTTCTAAGCACTGGGAAGTCTTTGGGTAGCCAGGCACTCTACAAATCCAACAGAGGTAGAACCAAGGATCTGGGACCACTTTCAATGTCTTCCTGCATAGAAGGGGGAGCAACAGACATCCTGTGTTGTGCGTCTTGGCTAAAGAAGGAAACAGATTTGATGCCAGACTGTGTTGGTGCTCCTTCCAGTGGTGTAAGGCTTCTCACATGCCACTTTCTTTTCATGGACTGCTTTATTTGGTGCATCTTCATGTTGGTTAGCAGAAAGGCCAATTTTTCAGAGTTAGAAAATTCATAATGAAGGAACAAAAGACTAGCCACTTTCTATCTTGCAGCTCAGTCTTGTTAACTTGCATACAATAAGCAAAATGAAACATGAAAATACAGAACGTCAGACTTGCCCGTTGTAGGGAATATAGCACATGCCATAAGGACACAAAACAATACCACATGTACTGAAAACTAGTAGCTTGGTTGTAGTTAAATTTGGCCCTAGGTTAAACACAAATTTTTCATGAATATAAAATATTTCGTAAATATTACAAATGTTTTTAATACTAAAAAGTGCCTTAATTGTTTGGAAGTAATACTTTTGAAGACCGACCCCACAACAGCACTAGAGGCCTTTGAAAAGAGAAGGAGATGATAGCCTAGTACAAATATTAGACACACGTTTGAGTACAGAAAAAATGAAAGCTACTTCTAGAGCACAGCAATGCACACAAAGTCAGGCAAAGTTTCGTCATCGCTAGTGAAAGAAAAAAGTTCCCCAAAATGTTTGGAAACATTAGCAATAATATTATTTGGCATCCATTTAAGGCCTGTGTGTCCCATATAAGAGCATCAGGGAGGCTGGCAAAATCAATTAATTATGGTCAGGTTCTATCAAGCCTAAAAATAATAGCAGCAAATTTAGAAAACAGTTTTGCAGCATTAATATCTGTGGCCATACAGGACTCACAGATACATTTTTTTTAAATGAGATACAAATAATAGCAATGCCTCTCCAGGCCCAAACATAGAAGCATAAAATTCAGAACAAATGCTGTAAAATGAACAATAATATCACAGACCCATCCAGTGTCCTATGACTGCATCAAGGAAGCTGAACACATCAATTAAAATAAATAAATAACATAGCACCCATGGCCCACCAGGCACAATCAAAATATTAAAACATTTAGCAAAAATGTGTAAAATCCATGCACGGCTTATGAGACCCACATGGGAGCATCAGGGAGTGTGGCAAAATATATTAATTCAATTAAGAAAAATAACCCTTGCTTTGCACTTTGTGATGCTAGCAAAGTTTCAAAAAACTATTTTAATTGTTGAACTTCGCAACTTAACAAACCAGTGAGTGGTTAACTTGCCTGACCTGATGGCTCCAACCTTGAAAGATGTCTGTCAGAAGAGAGAGCTCTTGCACAGAATGAGAGAAACCAAGGCATACCCACAGGGATCACTTACAAAAGGGCAAGCAATAAAGCATCCTCAGAATGTTGGGATGGCCCCTGTAGAGTAAGATGTAACCGTTCACTGCTCCTGTGTGTATTCCACATTCAGAGGATCCATCAGAAGATGGTATACAATCGAACTGCAGGCAAAGAGAATGGAGATGAAGAGCAGGAAGATGGAGAAAGAGTTTCAGCTACAACTGACTAGAGACAAGTAGGCTTCAGAAGAAAAGGAAGCAATTTGGCTTCCAACAAAAACATGAATAAGATGAGATAAAAAAACAGAAGGGCCCAAGCTCTCATATTGGTATTGACAGTGTTATTGTAACATCAAATTGTGTCCTCTTTCTTCCACAGTCTTAACATTCTAATTACCTATGGGGTACAGCTGACATTTTAAGTCAGTAGAGTAATTAATTTATGTGTAATCAATTCACACAAGATCATGAACAATTGATACAAACCAATCTGAATCGCAGGAAGAAATGCAGCCTTCATAACTAAAAATTGTACATTTTTCAAAAGATTACTTTCAAACATGATTGGTTCAATGGAAACATGTCCAATAAAGGGGTGTTTTTCAAAGTAAACTAGAGCAAATGGATTTAAGTGTTGGTAAACTACTAGGAAGCTGAAGTTTAATGAGACTCTATCAAAAATGTGATGTACTTTCAGTGATCCATATTACACTATACTACATCTTAACAAAGGCCATGGAGGTGCAATCAAGAATGTAGACTGTGAATGTTGCTTATAGAAGATCTTCCTGCATCTTATATCAAACTCTTAGGGCCTGATTCTGAGTTGCATGGTAAATGTAAAGTAAATACTGATAGCCCAAGTTGTGTCAGTGCCCATTTCTGGTGGTTGGAATCAGATACACTCTCAGGAGAGGATCCATAGATGAACCTCACTACCACCTTAAGGGACCATTTCTCACCCGTATAGCAGACTATATCAGGCAGTGATTCTGAGGGAACTGAACAGAGACAAGAAGAATAGTGAGTAAAAGGTCCTTATATTACAATGCAAGCATGTGTTCTTGGCAATTCAACCCCCACCCTCCCTCACTGCAGGACTTCCCAAGTGAACTATGTCATATACAATGAACCGCTGGTAATAATATTTATCCCCTGCAGTAGCTTCAAAGAGATGGTGATAAATCCCTTTGGAGAATCATTGTAAGCTGGCACAAATATGTGTAATCAGCCAAAGGGAACCCCTAAGAGAAGCTTCAGTGGATGAGGAGTAGAAATGAGACACACTAATGGGACAAGAGAGTGATCCAAAGCATGGATAAGAAGAATCCAGGGAAGACCTCTTTAAGAGGGAGGACAGTAAGGCAAAAACTTGAATTATGTTGGTGCAAAGTCTAAGCACTTGGAGCCAAATGTTTGCAATTACCACATAGAGAACTTTTCCGATTTGCTCTTTGGTAATCGCAAATGCTAATGTTCTAAAGTATGTTTTACGCTTTTTGCGATTCCTAATGGGTTGCAGATAGACCTCCCTCATGTATATTAATGAGGTAGATCTCAGTTTGCGACCCATTGGGAATCGCAAAAATCACAGGGATAGTGGCATGCTTGTGATTGCTTTTCAATAAAGAAATCTTTTTTTTAAAATGTACCCCGTTTTCCTTAAAAGAAAATGGGATGCGTTTCAAACAAAAAATTAAAAGTTTTCCATTCATTTTTAAGAGTAGGCAAAGGTCTGTGGGAGCACTGCCTGCTCTTAAAAATATTTTTTCAACCATTCTCAAAGGGGAAGGGGCCCCATGGGGGCCCATTCCTATTTGCGAATGGGTTACCACCAACTTCAAGTTGGTGCAAAATGTGAATGTTTGGGAATTGCATTTCGGTTGCAAAAAATTTGTACATCTCAATACGAATCGGTATTTCGAAGGGGCGCCCTAAACACGCCCCTTCCAAATACTGGATCGCAAACGCAAATTGTGATTCGGTAACATGTTACCAAATCACAATTTGTGTTTTGTAAATTTGTAAAAGTATTTTTGCGGTTGGAAATGGCCCAATCGGCTGTTTCCGACTGCAAAAATGTTTCAAACATGTGGCCCCTAATCAGTTAAGGCAGTAATGCTGGAGCAGACTTAATCAGTTGCCTCTGATACTGCGGAAGTTGCTGAGATGCTGCTCTTCTGTGGCTGTGCCTTTTTATAGACCTTTCCCTGACTGATAATCAGTGGCGGCTGGTGGATTTTAAAAGTGGTGGGTGCAAATGTTATTCCAGAGTATAAAGTGCCAGCGCAGTGAGCGAGCTCGAACGTAAAAATGTGGGTGTGGGTTCTCCCCTGCAAGAAAACTTTGAAAAAAATTGATTAAAACCGTGAAATTTACAGCACACAGTAACTAAAAAGTTTGAAAAAAGGGATCTAAATTGGTCACTTACAGCACAATGGTCAAGAAGGCGTTAGAAGTAAGTAGAAGTAAGCCGTAAAAGTGCCCCAGGTATAATACCTATTTGATGGCCTTTTATGACGACCAACAGAACAGTGTCAATATACTTACTCTACACTTGTCCAAACGCTGCTTGTGGATATTTAAAACTTAGATAGTGAGACGTTCTTTGGGAATTACATACATAGCTATGTATATAAGTTAAAGAAGTGATGTGCCTGTATCTATTAGTCTTCGAACAGTTACCAAGCTGGATAGACGTGTACATACTACCTGCAAGCTGTCCAGCATTGCTTTTTACATTTACTGTCCAGAATGTCATGTTTGGCAGTAAGAACTGTTGATACAGATGCAGTACTAGATGTGCTCTTCCCTATCTTA
Source organism: Calotriton arnoldi (assembly GCA_963921515.1). Lineage (NCBI taxonomy): Eukaryota > Metazoa > Chordata > Amphibia > Caudata > Salamandridae > Calotriton > Calotriton arnoldi. The sequence goes on from CAWUFW010009080.1 coordinate 794,186, forward strand.
GTATCCGTATATTGAGTTCAGCAATCAATGAAAAAATGGGCAGTGCTTAATGATGCCACTTGGGTTGCCTACCTTGCAACCACCCAAGGACAGGGAAACTTTCTCGTAGCTTTTTTCTGTTTTGGAAGGTTCTAATGTTTTCCAGTATGGTCTTTAAGCTAAAGAAAGTTAGAAATATTCATGAGCTGGAGCACCTTATGTCCCACAGAGCTTTAGAGCGAAGGGCTGACGGCTTCTCACTCCACTGCTGGCTGGTACAAAGCTTTGATTTTATTTCCATGATAATGAGAGGGCACAATAACTGGTCACACCTATTCAGACCAACAATGAAGAATGGATTCTCATCGTGGAATGGGAGAAGGTGGAGAAAAGTAGCAAGATATGATTTAGCATAAAAGTTAGGGGCACTTTCACCAAGTCTTTTCTGAAATACATGTATTGTGGCATGTTAAAGTGGAAGACGCACACCCTCAATGTATCAGAAGTAAAAGCTCTTCAATGCCTTTTCAAGCCTATTAGCAGTATATAAACCTATAATGCAGTAAAATAGCACGGTACATGGGCATGCAACAGGTACACTGGAACATGTGCTGCAAATAGTTAACTGGTGGTATTTAAGCCAGTGCAGCCTTCCACACAGTCACAGGAGAGACCATGGAAAGTGAAATCATCCACACAGCGATCTCAAGATAGAGCAATGGAGCATGCATCCCAAGCAGGGATCACAGGAGCGACAGAGACACCACACAAGAACCTGATGGGTTGGTTAAAGATGATGCACACAGACAACTATAATAAGTTCTTATTTCTTGAATACATCCTACATGTGCTGTATGCAGGCCCCCCTTTGGCCTTTCAGCTCCTGCACAGAATCTTGCTATTCATGTGCCCTGTAGATTGAGGGAGCGGTGTAGCTTCTTTTGAACAGGTAACAGAGAGAACTCTGGATTCATTCATGGCTTCAGAACGATCTCAAAGGAGGCGCACACAACACAGACATTCACAGGAGGATGATTCTATTCGCACATGCTCCTTCTCTCTATGCGTCTCCTGCCCCCTTCACCTGTCCCTCCATCTCCAGTGTATGCACTGGTGCCCTCACATGCATGCCAGGCTCATGCACTCCAGCAAGTGGGTCACAATGGTGTCCATGATGTGCTCTACCACCAGGATCACTAGTCCTGTCTCTTGTAGGAAGTGTGTGGGCAAAGCCAGTAATCTCACTGCAGGACTGATGACCAATGGAGGCTGAAGGGGAAGGCAGGTGCCAATGGCGATCCTTGTTGATGCAGTTTACTTAGACCAGGTGCCAAAGCATACAGTAGCGGCCTGCCTGCCTTGCTTTTATTTTCAAACTGTCAGACGGGCTATAAGAACAGCCCACTTGACTGATGCACATGTAGGTTTCAATCTCCGGGCAGGAGTCTCAGTCCATGGCCAGGAGGAATTTGTGATGTTGCTGCTGACCTGGGTGCCTTGAGTGGAAAGGCTTCTCTAGTCGTGGGTACATTAAACAGATGGGCCCATCCAACAAATTAATAGGGAGAGCTGAGCAAGACATGAGCCAAGCCTTGAAAATATTTAGCATGTAAATCATGCAACAAACATCATGTTAGAATATGATAAGGTGTCTTAAAAATCCATAAAGTGTACTTCTATAATATACGGAAGCGTTTCACCATCAGATTTTTAAAGAGTGTTTATTAAAAGTGAGCGTTTTTAAACATGAACTGAGAAACATTGCTGTCTCCAACCTAATGACAATACTAAAAGTAAACTAAGAGACAAGTAAGATATCCTGTATACCTTAAATGTTGGCAAGTTGTTTATTATAGCTGGATATTATTTACAGCCTATTAAATCAGGCATAAGTGAGGTTTCTGTAAAGCGCAGATCCTGAACTCAAATATTTGAAGGTGCTCTCATATGTGATAATTAACGAAAAGGAGACTCAGATAAATAATGAAAAACATTTTTTTTTTCTTTTAAATAAACATTTACCTTGCTGCCAGGTCCTGCGTCTCTGCTCCTGCTCTCCTCCGTCGGACTCCAGGAACAGGAACACAGCCAGACTCCCCTGACCAATCACAGCGCTGCAATGCAGCATTGTAAATGGTAAGCACCCAGGCTCTCCTGACTAATCACAACACTGCAATGCGTTGTGATTGGTCTGAGCATTGTGGTTCAATGCTCAGCCAGAGAATGGGGGCCTGGGCATGTTCTCCACGCAGGCAGTAATGCAGCCTGCGTGGAGAACAGGGTAAGTGCGTATGACTGTTTGGCTGGTCCCAGAGTGCCGGCCAAACAGTCATGTGCACTTAGGAGTGGGCAAACCACTTCTCCCCTGCCCTGCTCCGAGAGCAGAGCAGCCCCGCCGCCCGTCCGTCTGCAAAGCAGCACAGAAACATAAAATGATAATAACTCAAAGTTGTTATCATTTTATGTTTCCTTTATTTGCACTGCTTAAAAGCAGTGGGGTGACACTCCTCCGCCATAGCGGAGGAGCCGCCACTGAGGAGCACTGTGAAGTGGCAGCTTCATAACGTTTCCATTTTAAAGCAGCTCTGTAACTTTTCCATTTACAAAAATGTTAAACGAACTTAAAACTAATGTGCTGGCCCCGGAGCTTACCGAAAGAGCAGCTTGACTTCTCTTTCAGCCCTACCCCTTCTACTGATGACCAGTAAAATGTTGCCACCCACTGCTTTCTATATTCCCATCTGCCTGCTCCATCCCCGGATATTTAAATGAATGATTTCAGTAGACTCCGCCCAGGACCATTAAAAAAGTGCCTGAAAAGCAGTCCTATGTGTGCTTTTGTAACTCACACACACCCTCCAGTATGATGTCACTGTTGTGGTTTGTGCCTTGAGGTCAAGGAAAGCCTCGCCCTGTTGGAACATGCTAGCAGGCCACATCCAATACCATACCTTCCCTCCTACCAGGAAAAACACAGATTCAACTCACTTTATCAGCGAGTTACCATTAAGACATTTCTTACAGCTGTTCTGTGTTACTTTTACTCTTCTTTGCTCTTCCTTCAGGGTGGTAGGCCGACACCCATCACACCCATTAACACCAGCCGTCCCAGTTGATAGTTGGTATAAGGTTTGCTGGCTGGGTGGGTGTGTGTGAGCAGAGAGGGCCCGCCACAGTGAACTGTACAATAAAAGGAAAGCTTGTCTGCCAGTGGCCTCCAGCTTCCTGGATGAATTTGGTGTATCCTGCAGCACGTTCCTCTGTGGACCATCACCCCTCCAATGGCCGCAGTCTCTATTGTTCTTTTCACCGCTACTGCAGTCTCCAGATGCCACCTCTTCCAATGTAACTCAGCATTGTGGATAAGTGTATATGTGGTGCCTGCAATGAGGGTGGGGTGTTAGGTTAAGGACAACAGCACTCAGTCCTAGCAGGTATTTACCCTGTGCTGAATTATGAACGATTATAGCCTTAAAGCCAGACATAACGGGCTCTATCGGCCATTAAAGGCCCGCTCCAGCGTTAAAGGTCAGAGCCCAAGGCGAGGGCCTTTAACAAGGGGGATGGCCTTTAATGGCCGGTAGAGCCCGCTATGCAGGGCTCTAAGGCTATAAGAACATTCCACCCTTAGAAGGCAGAATGTTCTAATTAGTCAAAACATATGCCTCTCGGAGCCCAGGGGGTTTAAATCCACTCAGGCTCCGAGAGGTCTTTGTTCAGAACAACAGCTGTGAACAAAGTTAAACATTGGAATGATGGAGCTCCGGGCTTCTACCAGCCATTAGAACCCTGGAGCACTCCATTGTTTTCAATGGAGCTCCCAAAATTCCAATGTTCTAATCTGAGTTATATTTGAATTAAGGCTTAGGATGCAGAATCTTTTTTTGTGTGCAGCAATTACTACTTATTTTGCCTGTTTACGACCATTTTCCCCAAACAAATTGTAACAGATTTTTCCTGGATGAACAGTAATTTTTGCAAATCTCTAAATCCTGAATAGTGCAAAGCCATTTTAGCGTAGTAATCTGGATTTCCTCACTACTTGGATTTTCGAGCTTAGAATTGGTGGCAATCATTAAGTATTTTATGAATTGCTGTAAGATAAATGTTCATCAAGTATTTTATGAATTGCTTTTAGATAAATATAGATATTTTATAGAAAGTCAAGTATGTTTGAGTTAAGTAGCACTCTCTCCTTGAGGTATTGCTGATTGTTTAGTAGGCGCTTATACTGGGAATATTGTAACTGACAATTATTATGGCTCACTATAGATGAAACCCTGTGCGCTCCCCGTGGCAGGGCGCAGTGCTGCACTCCATCAAAATGCACTCATTTGCTCTTGGAGTTCTCCTGGGGGTTTTATGTGAATATGTAATGGTTACTAGTAAAACCCACCCATCTGTTTCTTGAATGAATGTACATTCAAGGGATATAAAACATTTATTTTTTAATTAAATTGAAAGACAAATGAGGAGGAAAGGAATATGTTAATTGAAGAAAATGACATGCACATCATAATCATTCTCAATAACAACTATGTTCTGTTTTAGTTGTACTCCAAGGACCAAATCTAAAAGATTTTACCCTTCACTGACTACCAGTTCTTATCGGTCGTTCTTCATCTGTTTGAGCTTGAACAGTAAGCAGTCCTATTTCTGTTAATACATCTAGTGCGTCTCATGTTTATGTTTTCTGCAGCACACAGAACATAATAGAAGCTGCAGGAAACTATCCGTGTGCTCCTTTTCTTGAGATGATCAAACAAACAATTTTTACATTTTACATTTATTGATGCTTTGCAAGCTACACATTTCTTGTTCCGTATAGAATTAATGGCAGCTATCTAGTCAGACCTGGTTTAGAGTTCGACGGTAATTTAAAATTCTCTAATTTCATAAGGAAACTTATAAACCTAGGGCCCGATTCACAAAGGTAAACTTAGACGAAAGTCTAACTTTACGACTTTCGGTATTCACAAAGGGCATTTACGAGTAGTAAAGTTAGACTTTTGTCTCAGTTAAACTCAAGTTTTGGTCTTAAGTTTAACTGAGACCAAAACTGAGACAAAAGTCTAACTTTACTACTCGTAAATGCCCTTTGTGAATACGAAAGTTGCAAAGTTAGACTTTCGTCTCAGTTTACCTTTGTGAATCGGGTCCCTAGAGTGAAATCCACCAGCAATACTTCCACCACTGCAAGGATAATACACTGGCGGAAATTCAGCTGGTGGAATCTAAGCTGTATTTAAAGTTTCCTCCAAAATTGAGAGGATTTTCATTTACCTTTGAACTTCAAACAGGCACCAGAAATGAGAGTGTGAGAAGTCCGGTCCAAGCCCAACTGAATGAACCAGGGCCTTTTTTCCTGTGGTATCCTGAAGCCACCATACTGCAGACCCCCAAACTGGGAATCAAGTAACCTCTTTAGCACTTGACTGTCAAGTTAGCGAGGCAGAGCAGCCAAGAGCTGACTCGGACGTGCTGTGGGCTGCAAACTCTTAACTCATCCACACAAAAATTACTCTCAATTAATCAATTTTGAGCAGTTTTATTCCATTTAAAAGGAAAAAAAGTTTAGTACACATACATAACTAAATGCTATGCTTATAATTACAGATATATATAAAAGTCTGGTGAGATTATTAAATTGCAGCCGCTCCTAACGGGGCCTCGCAGAATAAAAAATGGGGCAAATGATGTAAACCAAGATTTACAACAGGAGCAGCAAACACTAGTAATCTACTGTGTTTCCATTTTCTGTGAAGTACAAGGAGACAATTAATCCACCATCAGGTCCTTATCCTGTATTCTGACAGACTTCATACATTGCCAGATTGATACACATATGGCTTTTCCCAAATCAGTAAAGTTAGGTCGGAGGTCCTGTGCACACTGTGTAACTGGAACCAAGTGTAGGAGGCTGGCTCTTTATATATATACTAAAACGAAGTACACTGTGCAGAGAGTCCAGTGGATCCCTTATTGGTATACAGATGCAAAAGTAGATAATACTAACGCTGTTTCTGTGGTAGTGTGGACGAGCAGTTAGGCTTATCAGAGGGTAGTGCTAAACATTTGCTTGTATTCACAGAGGCAATAAATGAGACATAACCTCAAGAATAAATCCGAGACCAATTTGTAAAAATAACATCGATTTTTATATAATTTGTCAGACCAAGAACTTCGTTCTACGGTAAGTACTTTTTAAGATATCATTTTTCAAAGTGCGCAAAATAAATCACTGTTGATGGGAGAAAATATGAAAAAGCATATAAAATCACACAGTGGGGTCTTGGGGTTCATCTTCTAGATTTAGGTAAGTAGCAGAGCCAGGTCCAATGTTCCAGTAGAGGAAGATTGGGAGCGACCTGAATTCGGCTGGGAGCAGGGTGCTGAGGTCGCTGGTAAAAGGCGCTACAAAGAAGGGGCCACCTGAAACACGCTGCACAGAGGGACTTAAAGGTAAGTGCGGGTGGTCCTACTTGAGGGAGCAGGTCTCAATGGCCTCAGGACCACGGGAGCACAGCTGGCTCGTCGTTACCCAGGCTGGGCGGGCTGGGTGCAGAGCTGATACGGCAGCCAAGCGTGCGTCGAGATGATCCTCGCGGTCAGGGGCAGGCAGGTTGCAGAGACGATTCCCAGACCGCTGGGCCACTAATGGTTTGGATCTCAAGGGTCTCAAAGTTCCTCAACGGGTGTCTGTGTCCTGGGCAGTTGGAGTCCGGCTTGGACTTTTTCTTCTCGGTCTTCGGTGTAGGGGGTCCTGTACTCCGGTTATTGGCACAGCATGGCTCCTGTAGGTCCTGGTGTCCTCTCACTTGGTGGGGGGACAGCTCTGACCCTCTGGAGCTGATGTACCTCTTCTGGCTTGGGTGCTGCTTTGGAGTCATCGGGGGCAGCAGATCGGTAAACTGGACTTTGCGGGGCTTCAGAGGAGTAGCTCCTCTACTCCAAGGAAAGTTCTTGGCAATTAGTCGAAGGCTGGAGGGGCTCTGGGGTTCTTGGAGGCCTTACAGTCGCAGGACGAGACAGCACACCATGATTGTTGAGTCTTGGAAGCAGCCGGCAGGGTTTGGAAGCAATTTTCTGCAGCAGGTCTTCGGTTCTCGGGTCAGCAGCTCTTCTTTGTCCATTGCTCTTCTTAGGTCTGTCAAATCTAAAGTCAGGATCTGTGGATGCCACCTAAATACTAAATATAGGGGTGACCACATTAGTGTTTGGTAGACCTTTAGGGGGTCCTCTAAAAGGGTCTCCTGTGTGCATTTATTAATAAACCCAACACTGGCATCAGTGAGGATTTATTATGACGAGATGTTTGGTACTAAACATCTTAGGGTACAGTGAAGCCATCATGTAGCTAGGAAACTCATAATGACAAGCATCCAGCCCATGTACTCTCTATGGCTTTCCTGTACACTTACAGTATCTAATAATGGAAGTAGATATTGTAGTGTTATATCTGCTCATGCAGATATGTCCACACATGGGATATAGTGCACCCTGCCTTAGGGCTGTAAGGCCTGCAGTATGAGTGACTTATCTATACCTCATGCAGTGTCTGTGGGCATGGCACACAGGGATGTGTGCCATATTGACTCTTCAGTTTTCTCTGCACCAAGACACACAGCCTACAATGGCAGTGTGCATGGTCTTAGTGAAGGGGTCCGTAGGGTGGCACAATGTGTGCTGCAGCCCTAGTGGACCCTCTTCAATTCCAGTGCCCTAGGTACCATGGGTACCATTTGCTAGGGACTTGCAGGGGTTTCTGAAGTTGTGCCAATTGTGGTACAGTTTTTAGGGAAAGAACACTGGTACTGGGAACCTAGTTAGCAGGGACCCAGTACACCTCAGTCAAAGTTGCATCAAAAACTAGGCAAAAAGTGTGGGGGGTACTGCAACAAAACCCAGTTTCCCACACCAAGCTATACCCAGCTGATGATCCCATAACAAGGGAGAAAATGGTCCTAGGTTGCTTGTGTTTTGGTTCAGGGAGGACCCTTGGCAGTTTGGGCTGAACAGTTACTATTGGAGCAGGGTCAAGACTGATTTGCATATAGCTGGGTCTAAACTGAGGTATCATGGTGTGCACAATAACAACGGATTGGGATGCGGCCCGAGTAGTTAGCAGTGGCTGAGATAATTCAAGCATTCCATTGATCACTTTTTGTGTACTTTAGTGTATAACCCTAAGTGGGAGGGGTATGCCGAGACGTGGGTCTTGTGCACACTATGTCACTGGAACCAAGCTATACCTAGCTGATGAGCTCATATTAAGGGTGAAACTTGTCCTGGGTTGCTTGCGTTCTGGTTCAGGGAGGACCTGGCTTGGATTTTTGGGCTGGCCTGTTCCCACTGAAGCAGGGTCAAGACTGATTTGCCTATAGCTGGGACCTAACTGGGGTGGCATGGTGTGCGAAATAACAATGGATTGGGATGCAGCCCGAGTAATTTCCAGTGGCTGAGATTAATTCAAGGATTCAATCCATCACTTTTTGTATAGTTTAGTATGTCACCCTAAGTGGTACGGGTATGTCCAGATGTGGTCCCATGCACACTCACTCACTGGAGCCAGGCTGTACCTGTCTGAGGAGCCCATAACAAGGGTGAAACCGGTCCTGGGTTGCTTGTGTTCCGGGTCAGGGAGGACCTAGCTTGGCAGTTCGGGCTGGACTGTTCCCATTGGAGCAGGGTCAAGACTGATTTTCCTATAGCTGGGTCCAAACTGAGGTGGCCTGGTGTGCAAAATAACAATGGATTGGAATGCTGGCAAGTAATTACCAGTGGCTAAGATTAATTCAAGCATTCCACCGATTACTTTTTGTATACTTTTGTTTCCCTTTAAGGCAGTAAGTGTTGGTTTTTCTGCCCCTATATCTGCCAGAAGTTACTTTGTGGTCCCTGCAACCCTAGTGATGGTTGTGCATGAGCATCTCTTGTGTAGTGCTATTTTCTGTGATTGGGACCCAGGGCTTGCCGATCAGTGCAGCCACCTCACTCGATGGGGAGCAGCAACTACTGAGGTCTTCCCACCCCGCTAACTCTTGTGATGTTCTTCCTGTGGCACTGTGTTGTGTCGGCATGTGCCTTCTGAGCAGGATAGGAGGAGCAACAGGGGCAAAAGTAACAGAAATTGCCTTTGCTCCCAATGACCATGGTTAGAGAATCCTCTGCAAGATTCTTTATGAGGCCCAAAGCTTAAACCCACCACCCAAACAAGAGAAGGGTCCAAACTGGTTATAGCAGAGATAAGATGGAAAAAAGGACCAACGAAGTGTAGTTAGGATTGCCTTGTAGCACCTTGTTGTCCTAGACACTCCTTCTCCTGGTGGTTGAATGCTTTCACAAGTTTTCTTGATGCCAAGGCATCATGGTGCTTCTTAGATAATGTTGTCCTTTGTTGTGACTTCTGTTGCCTTTAATCACCTTCCACAATACTCTGCGGACTGAAATGTGTGAGATCACAGCGCACACTATATGCGCTAATTCGGGGAGCATGTTAGTTTATTCTGGTGGCACAGTGAGGAGTAGTTCAAGGCATCTTCTCCTAGCAGATGCAGAACTTTCAGGTTTCGGTTCTCAAACCTGGCAATGGGGAAGTTACCAGTCAGTGCCCCCAATCTTGTAGCACAAAAGTCTAGCAAAGTCTCTGTAGATGTGGGACCCCCAACTACCAGTCAAGGAAAAATCATGGCACAACCACTGGGTTATCTGCCCCATACTTATACAAAGTTTGCAGATAGACATTGTGTTTACCATAGATTCATCTCTGGGACTTCTTTCAGGCAGTTCCTGACTTTTGTGTATTCCTCTTAGACTGGTGAAGCCATAGGGGCTTATTACGATGTCCGACCGACACCGTTGCGCATTGGGGACCGCCCGACCTTAGGTCGGCGGTTCCGACTGCAGTATTTGGAATCAACCACCCATAGGGCAGTAGGAAACATCCATATTTCAATGGAAGCTTGTGTGGCGTGCAGAAAAGGCAAGCAGCATAAGCTTCCATTGAAAAATGTATGTTTTCAAACATCCCTTCACCGTGTGTGCAGGGATGTTTAGGGAGGCACCATAGGTGCCCCCAGGCCCGAGAGCAAAGGGCCAGTAGGGAAGGGGCCCTGCTAGGGGCCCCAATGTCACTTTCTGACAGTTTTTCAATGTCGGAAAGGCCGACATGGAAAGGCTATCAGAAACTGACATCATAATCCCAACGGCGAAGCCGTCATTAATGGATTATGAAGGGTTTCTGATGCACCAACGCGCTTCTTGGGCCCGTTGGAAAGTGTTGGACAGTCCCTCCGCCTGCTGCCTCCGACCGCATGCATTGTAATGCGTCGGTCGGACCGCAGCAGCAGATGGCAGTTGGACCGCAACCGACGAGCCATTGGTTGCAGTCTGACCACCATTGTAATCGGCCCCCATAGTCTTTTTCCTCTAGTGTCAGCGAGAAGTACAGGTGGAAATGGGAGCTCCATGTGAAGGGGTCCAAGAGAAAAGACATCCACACTCAGATGACTCTCAAACTGTTGAGGTTAAGAGTTCTGGGGCATGAATAGAGCAGGAACGGGGAAGGGTAGTCCCTATACTTCCCCACCCAAGAGACTGGTCCATTTCAATGGACCTTGGAAAGGCTTTGGAAAAACCCTAAAATTTACATTGTTGTCTGGCCAGCTCTTTCCAACCTCCATCATATGTATTACACACAGGACATATAAAATGGATTCTGAGCTGCCAAAATTGTGCACAACTTGTGTGCTCCATGCTCATCCTAGCACTTATATTTAGATCAACATTACTTGCAACATTCAATGTCCCAAATGGATGGGGCAGATGAATTGTAGGGAACTAGCAGACAATGTAAAGCTGGAGAACCCAGGAGGCAACTCTCCATGGATAGGCAACAGGTAAAATGGCCTGTCCAGCAGGTGGAACCGGTTGCTGCCTCCACTGTCAGTCCTCCACAGCCAAGTGATTGAAGTGATGATAGTCAAACTCAGTAAGGGGGGTAAGGTGTGCCCCACCAGACAATAGAGCCTAGATTTGGGTCATATTCCATATCATAGTAGGCTCTTAGTGTACATGCATGATGATCACATGCCTTTAACTAAACAAAAAATCACCAGAGATTCAATACATGGGGGAACTAATGTAAGTGTGCATACTCTTGCGAAGCATGCAAGGCACCTTTTGCACCCCAACAGCCATTAATGCATAATTGGTCTTGAATGTATTTCTGCTTTGGCTTTAGCATTACAAATTGTATGACATTTGCACACTTCAAAGACTGTTCCAGAGCAGATTTCTATTATGAGTTTTACAGATTTCTGACAGACACCTCCTTGGAGTTGCTGAGACAAGGGGAAATGCTATATCGTTGGTGGGATTCGGGAGAAATACTCATTATGGGTGTTTTGGGAATACCATGCATGGAACCGTATTTCTGTATTGGTTCTCTAGGTCAAATACTTGATCTCATAATTCTGATGGGGCTAGTAACTAGTAACTCTACCATCAGATTTCCTGGCAGAGAGATCTAGTGATGGTCCCCATCCCTTTACTGGGCAGGATGGCCACCACTCTGACCTAATGCAAATGTGCTGATCAGGCTGTCAGATTCAGAGCGTGGATCCAGGAGAGGCTCCACTGTCAGACACCCTGTGCGTCCTCTGTCTCTAACTAGGGAGGGGGCACCAGGAGTTTGGTGGGGCTGGAGCAAATGCATCCATGTCCTGCTCGTTAATGTCCCAGAAGGACAGAATATGATTGACTGCTTTCAAATAAACATATATATATATATATTCACTGAAAAAACCATAGGTTTCAGGCTTGTTATAGTTAGGAATTAGCATTTTAAAAACCTTTGAAATTCACTGAAAAAACCATAGGTTTCAGGCCTGTTATAGTTAGGGTTTAGCATTTAAAAAACCTTTGAAATTCACTGAAAAAACCATAGGTTTTAGGGAAAGTTATAGTTAGTTGGACATTGCACTCGTACAAAACCCGTGAAATTCCCCGTTATAGTTAGTTCAGCTAACTATAACTCGCGCTCCGCAATGCACTGCTGATGACGTCACATATTACATCACTCATGACATGGTCAGTGACATCACTGATGACATCACTGATGACATCTCAAATGACATCACTGATGACATCACTGATGACATCATCCAGTGACTGTGTGTTTGTGTAAAGTTTAAATATGTTTAATATATATAGGGAAAGGCATATTGAAGAATGAGTGGGTGTATAAGCGTCTGAATGGATGATTTAGTAGGTGCGTGACTGAGTCTATAAGTGAGTGATTAAACGTATCTTACTGGATGCATGGGTGAGTGACTAAACTGTGTGAATGTCTGTATCTGTCTGTCTGTTGTTGTGTAAGCAGCTGCATGGGTTTCTGACTAGCTAAATGAGTGTCTATATGGGTTATGGATTGGTTCTCTGAGTATCTGTATGGGTGCCTCAGTGTTTGTGTGGGTGGGGTGTGTGTGACTCTGTGCATAGATGTGTGAGTGGGTGATTCACTGGGTGCATGGTTTCAAGAGTGCGTCTGTGATGGACTGTATGGGTGGGTGAGTGTGTGTATGGGTGTGTTAGTGATTGAATGTATATCTCAGTGGTACATGTGTGAGTAACTACATATGTGAATGGCAGTATATATGTGTGTTGGAGTATATAAATGGCTATAAGTGAGAGTGTGTGATTGTGAGAGTGGCTATATGGATGAGTGTGTGCTTGCATCAGTGATTGCATAGGAGCGTAAGAATGTGCTAGTATTTTTATGAGTAAGTGAGCTGGTGTGTATAACTGTATAGGTGAGTAAATGGGAGTGTGATTAATTATTAGCATGACTGACTAGGTGTGTGAGTACCTCTATGGATGAGTTGCGTTGTGTGAGTGTTTATATAGGTGTATGAGTGCATATGATAGTCCTGTACTGAGTGACTGTAAGTATGAGTGACTGTACGGGTGAGTGAGTAGATGTGTGTGTGTAGACCTAAGAATCAGTGAGTGGGTATGTACTTATTGGTATTGGAGTGTGTATGGTTTTGAGAATGGCAGTCTGTAATTTAGAGTGGGTGTATCAAAAGTTATATTAGGGTGTGAGAAGATGCATTAAATTCTCACATGGATGATGTCATCAGTGATGTCATTTGAGATGTCATCAGTGATGTCATCAGTGATGTCACTGACCATGTCATGAGTGATGTAATATGTGACGTCATCAGCAGTGCATTGCGGGCGCGAGTTATAGTTAGCTGAACTAACTATAACGGGGAATTTCACGGGTTTTGTACGAGTGCAATGTCCAACTAACTATAACTTTCCCTAAAACCTATGGTTTTTTCAGTGAATTTCAAAGGTTTTTTAAATGCTAAACCCTAACTATAACAGGCCTGAAACCTATGGTTTTTTCAGTGAATTTCAAAGGTTTTTAAAATGCTAATTCCTAACTATAACAAGCCTGAAACCTATGGTTTTTTCAGTGAATTTCAAAGGTTTTTTAAATGCTAATTCCTAACTATAACAAGTCTGAAACCTATGGTTTTTTTCAGTGAATTTCAAAGGTTTTGTAAATGACAATTTTTAAATGTATTAATTGTTATATTTATTTATTTTTATACTGATTTACTACATTTTTTTAAACTATTTATTTTTAGATGTTTTATTTTTTAAATTACATTGTAATTACATTATACATTACATTACAAAATATACTTTCTCAGAATGAATTACTTTAGTTTAAATACTTTGCAAATAGGCAATAGACTTTTAAGTACAGTAGTTACAGTTGTTGCAATGGGCAACACAATTTCAAACACAATGCAACATTGAGCTCAATGTGAATTTCTAGCTAAATGCAATTAGTTACTTTATGGATTACTTTTCTAACCACAGGACTGGATCCTAGATTCAGTCCTGGGACATCTCCTGTAAACAGTTGAGTAAAAGTGTTTTGGTTACAGTAGTGATTTTTAAGCAATATTATTGTATTTTAAAAGTTGACACTTAGAAACTTTTTCACATAGAATCACCAATGTTATCCTATGGGAGGAAATTCACTTAGCAGGTAAGTAGTGTTATCGTTACTTTTTCTTACTCAGTGGTGGATCCTGGATCCAGCACTGGTGCATCTCCTGTAAACAATTGAAAGAATGCGTTTAAGTCATACAGGCGATTTTTAAGGAATATTTGTAGTTTGTGAAAATTAACACTTTGAAACTTTTCTGCTGAAAACCAGACAATGGATTCCTACGGAAGGAAATATAAGTTACTGGTAAGTACGGTTAAAATTACTTTTCAGGATCAGTACTGGGCTGAAAGATGCAGCACTGAGGTCTCTCCTGATAACAGGTGAGTAAATCGGAATTCGTATTTTGGCTGATTTTAGAGGAATATTTGTATGTTTCAAAAATCGACACAGAAACTTTTTCAGCAAAAAGCAGGCAATGATATCCTATGGAAGGAAATTCAAGTTACTGGTAAGTACGGTTAAAATTACTTTTCAGGATAAGTACTGGGCTGAAAGATGCAGCACTGAGGTCTCTCCTGATAACAGGTGAGTAAATCGGAATTCGTATTTCGGCTGATTTTAGAGGAATATTATAAAGTTCCAAAACTCCACACTTAGAAGAATTTCCAAGTGAAACCAGTCAATGATATCCTATGGAAGAAAATTCAAGTTACTGGTAAGTACGGTTAAAATTACTTTTCAGGATCAGTACTGGGCTGAAAGATGCAGCACTGAGGTCTCTCCTGATAACAGGTGAGTAAATCGGAATTCGTAGTTCGGCTGATTTTAGAGGAATATTTGTATGTTTCAAAAATCGACACTTAGAAACTTTTTCAGCAAAAAGCAGACAATGATATCCTATGGAAGGAAATTCAAGTTACTGGTAAGTACGGTTAAAATTACTTTTCAGGATCAGTACTGGGCTGAAAGATGCAGGACTGAGGTCTCTCCTGATAACAGGTGAGTAAATCGGAATTCGTAGTTCGGCTGATTTTAGAGGAATATTTGCACAATGATGAAGGGAGGGGGCGGGGCCTGAGGTGACATCTGTGCAAACGCGCCAATGTGGCGCGTTTTAAGTTGGGGGATTAAGTCCCCTTGAATCATGAGGGTCCCTGGGGTCCAACTAGCCCACCCTGTACCTCCAGTATGCGCCAGGGAGCTGCGTTGCAGAGAGGTGTTCAGAGGCCACGCCCCTTTTGCACCTCTCTGCAACGCAGCTCTGTGGCGCTTTCTGGACGTACCTGGTGGGCTAGTTCGCCCCAGGGACCCTCAGGATTGAAGGGGATTTCATTCCCCATCTTAAAATACGCCACGGGCCTGTTTGCACACATGTCACCTGAAGCCCCGCCCCCTCCCTTCACCACTGTGCAAATGTGCCCCGTGGCGCGTTTTAAGTTGGGGGATTAAGTCCCCTTGAATACTGAGGGTCCCTGGAGTCCAACTAGCCCACCATGTACCTCCAAAAAGCGCCACAGAGCTGCGTTGCAGAGAGCTGTAAAAAGGGGCGTGGCCTCTGTACACCTCTCTGCAACACAGCCCCTGGCGCATACCGGAGGTTCCTGGTGGGCTAGTTGGCCCCCAGGGACCCCCAGTATTCAAGGGGAATTACTTCCCTTCTTAAAACGCACCAGGGGCGCGTTTGCAGACTGCTGCAGGGAGGGGCGAAGCCTCGGCACGATGCCGGTCTTTTTTTTTTTTTTGCTTTTTTCTGCCCAGGGGTCCTTGTGGGACCCTCTGAGCAGACCTAGGGGTCAGGGTGTTTCTACCCTGCCCCTTTGTGCGTTTTGCGCACTTGTTTCTTGTGTTTTTTTTTTTAATCAGTGGGATCCGCGCACCCTAAGTGCATCCCGCCGATTTTGAAAAAAAAAAATGCTTTTTCTGCCAGGGGTCCTTGTGGGACCCCCTGAGCAGACCTAGAGGGTCAGGGTGTTTCTACCCTGCCCCTTTTTGCGCTTTGCGCACTTGTTTCTGTCCCTCGGTTCTACCGAGGGACAAAATGGCTGCCAACACTTCCTGATTTGGAGTGTTGACAGCCACTTGACAGCCAATTAGCATGCAGCTCGTGATCGGGACGGTGCGCGCAGGGTGCGCTCAGGATACGCGGACCCTACTCGCCCATAGATATATATGTGACTTTACTTTTGATTTTCTCAGGAACTACTGAACGGATTTACACCATTTAAGCAAAAGGCACGACACTGAACCAAGGGCTACCTCTTTGCCAAATTTGGTGTAATTCCGTTCAGCAGTTCGGGCTGTAGCTGCGACTAAAGGTTCCTATGGAAAAATGAATGGGGAAAACGCGTTTTGGGACCCCCCTTTTTTCTCGGCCCCTGCTTGACGAATCAACCCAAGACTTTCAGGGTAGGAGCGGAGCGCCCCAACAAGTTGGAAGCTTTCGCGAAGATTCGTCAACCGGCGCAAGAGTTATTTCAAATAGAATGTCGCGGATTTCCTATGGATAATAGGTCCTAACTATAACTATCTACTGGCGACCGCCAGTAGATAATATATATATATATATATATGTATATATATATTCACTGAAAAAACCATAGGTTTTAGGGACAGTTATAGTTAGTTGGACATTGCACTCGTACAAAACCCGTGAAATTCCCCTGTTATAGTTAGTTCAGCTAACTATAACTCGCGCCCGCAATGCACTGCTGATGACGTCACATATTACATCACTCATGACATGGTCAGTGACATCACTGATGACATCACTGATGACATCTCAAATGACATCACTGATGACATCATCCAGTGACTGTGTTTCTGTAAAGTTTAAATATGTTTAATATATATAGGGAAAGGCGTATTGAAGAATGAGTGGGTGTATAAGTGTCTGAATGGATGATTTAGTACGTGAGTGACTGACTCTACAAGTGAGTGATTAAACGTATCTTACTGAATGCATGGGTTAGTGACTAAACTGTGTGAATGTCTGTATCCGTCTGTTTGTTGGTGTGTAAGTGGATGCATGGATTTGCGAATAGCTACATGAGTGTCTATATGGGTTATTGATTGGTTCTCTGAGTATCTGTATGGCTGCCTGACTGTTTGTGTGGGTGGGGTGTGTGTGACTCTATACATAGATGTGTGAGTGGGTGATTCACTGGGTGCATGATTTCAAGAGTGCATCTGTGATGGACTGCTTGGGTGGGTGAGTGTGTGTATGGGTGTGTTAGTGAGTGAATGTATATCTCCGTGGTACATGTGCGAGTAACTACATATGTAAAAGGCAGTATATATGTGTGTTAGAGTATTTAAATGGCTATAAGTGAGAGTGTGTTATTGTGAGAGTGGCTGTATGGATGCGTGTGTGCTTGTATCAGTTATTGTATAAGAGCGTAAGAATGTGCTAGTATTTGTATGAGTAAGTGAGCTGGTGTGTGTATAACTGTATAGGTGAGTAAATGGGTGTGTGATTAATTTTTTGCATGACTGACTAGGTGTGTGAGTACCTCTATGGATGAGTGGCGGTGTGTGAGTGTTTATATAGGTGTATGAGTGCATATGATAGTCCTGTACTGAGTGACTGTAAGTATGAGTGACTGTACAGGTGAGTGAGTGGATGTGTGTGTAGACCTAAGAATCAGTGAGTGGGTATGTAGTTTTTGGTGTTGGAGTGTCTATGGTTTTGAGAATGGCAGTCTGTAATTTAGAGTGGGTGTATCAAAAGTTATATTAGGGTGTGAGAAGATGCATGAAATTATCACATGGATGATGTCATCAGTGATGTCATTTGAGATGTCATCAGTGATGTCATCAGTGATGTCACTGACCATGTCATGAGTGATGTAATATGTGACGTCATCAGCAGTGCATTGCGGGGCGCGAGTTATAGTTAGCTGAACTAACTATAACAGGGGAATTTCACGGGTTTTGTACGAGTGCAATGTCCAACTAACTATAACTGTCCCTAAAACCTATGGTTTTTTCAGTGAATTTCAAAGGTTTTTTAAATGCTAATTTCTAACTATAACGTGCCTGAAACCTATGGTTTTTTCAGTGAATTTTAAAGGTTTTTTAAATGCTAATTTCTAACTATAACGTGCCTGAAACCTATGGTTTTTTCAGTGAATTTCAAAGGTTTTTTAAATGCTAATTTCTAACTATAACGTGCCTGAAACCTATGATTTTTTAAGTGAATTTCAAAGGTTTTTTAAATGCTAGTTTCTAACTATGCCAACAGAGGTAGGACATGTGAAGAAAGAAGAAAAAACGCACAGAAAGAAGCAAAAGATGTGCAGAAAGAACCAACAGAGGAGCAGAAAGAGGCCTTGTTGCAAAATCATCCTGTGCCCACAACTTTTTCAGACGGGTACTGGTGGTAACTGACTCTGACTAACCAGAGCCAGTGGCGCGTTTTAAGTTGCGGGATTAAGTCCCCTTGAATCCTGAGGGTCCCTGGGGCCCAACTAGCCCCCCAGGTACCTACAGTTAGGACCACAGAGCTGAGTTGCAGAGAGGCGTTCCGAGGCCACGCACCTTTTTTCACCTCTCTGCAACGCAACTCTGTTGTGCTTACTGAAGGTACCTGGTGGGCTAGTTGGGCCCCAGGATTCAAAGGGAATTAACTCCCCAACTTAAAACGCACCACAGGGCGTGTTTGCGCACATGTCACCTGAGGCCCCGCCCCCTCCCTTCACCACTGTGCAAACGCGCCCCGTGGCGCGTTTTAAGTTGGGGGATTAGGTCACCTTGAATCCTGAGAGTCCCTGGGGCCCAACTAGCCCACCAGGTACTTCCAGTAAGCACCACAGGCCTGCGTTGCAACGCCTGTAACAAATTGTGCAGTTGTGTTTAGGTAGTGAAGAGGGTCGTGCTGGGGGTAGTGTTTTAGGGTTTAGGGTAGTGCAGTGGTGTTTGTGTAGTGTAGGGGGTCATGCTGGGGGTAGATTTAGGGTTTAGGGTAGTGCAGTGGTGTTTGGGTAGTGTAGGGAGTCGTGCTGGGGGAGTGTTTTAGGGTTTAGGGTAGTACAGTGGTGTTTGGGTAGTGTAGGGGGTCGTGCTGGGGGTTAGTGTTTTAGGGTTTTAGGGTTTAGGGTAGTGCAGTGGTGTTTGGGTAGTGTAGGGGATACTGCTGGGGGTAGTGTTTTAGGGTTTAGGGTAGTGCAATGGTGTTTGGGTAGTGTAGGGGGTACTGCTGGGGGTAGTGTTTTAGGGTTTAGGGTAGTGCAGTGGTGTTTGGGTAGCGTAGGGGGTACTGCTGGGGGTAGTGTTTTATGGTTTAGGGTAGTGCAGTGGTCTTTGGGTAGTGTTGGGGTTCGTGCTGGGGTAGTTTTTTAGGGTTTAGGGTAGTGCAGTGGTGTTTGTGTAGTGTAGGAGGTCGTGTTTTAGGGTTTAGGGTAGTGCAGTGGTCTTTGGGTAGTGTAGGGGTTGTGCGGGGTAGTGTTTTAGGGATTAGGGTAGTGCATTGGTATTTGGGTAGTGTAGGGGGTCATGCGGGGGTAGTGTTTTAGGGTTTAGGGCAGTGCAGTGGTGTTTAGGTAGTGTAGGGGGTCGTGCTGGGGGAGTGTTTTAGGGTTTAGGGCAGTGCAGTGGTGTTCGGGTAGTGTAGGGGGTCGTGCTGGGGGAGTGTTTTAGGGTTTAGGGCAGTGCAGTCGTGTTCGGGTAGTGTAGGAGGTCGTTCTGGGAGGAGTATTTTAGGGTTTAGGGTAGTGCAGTGGTGTTCGGGTAGTGTAGGGGGTCATGCTGGGGGTAGTGTTCTAGGGTTTAGGGCAGTGCAGTGATGTTCAGGCAGTGTAGGGGGTCGTGCTGGGGGTGGTGTTTTAGGGTTTAGGGCAGTGCAGTGGTGTTCGGACAGTGTAGGGGGTCGTGCTGGGGGTGGTGTTTCAGGGTTTAGGGCAGTGCAGTGGTGTTTGGGCAGTGTAGGGGGTCGTGCAGGGGGTGGTGTTTCAGGGTTTAGGGCAGTGCAGTGGTGTTCGGGCAGTGTAGGGGGTCGTGCAGGGGTGGTGTTTCAGGGTTTAGGGCAGTGGTGTTCGGGCAGTGTAGGGGGTCATGCTGGGGGTGGTGTTTCAGGGTTTGGGGCAGTGCAGTGGTGTTCGAGCAGTAAAGGGGGTCGTGCTGGGGGTGGTGTTTCAGGGTTTAGGGCAGTGCAGTGGTGTTCCGGCAGTGTAGGGGGTCGTGCAGGGGGTGGTGTTTCAGGGTTTAGTGCAGCGGTGTTCGGGCAGTGTAGGGGGTCCTGCTGGGGTGGTGTTTCAGGGTTTAGGGCAGTGCAGTGGTGTTCAGGCAGTGTAGGGTGTCGTGCTGAGGGGTGGTGTTTCAGGGTTTAGGGCAGTGCAGTAGTGTTTGGGCAGTGTAGGGGGTCGTGCTGGGGGAGTGTTTTAGGGTTTAGGGCAGTGCAGTCGTGTTCGGGTAGTGTAGGGGGTCGTGCTGGGGGAGTATTTTAGGGTTTAGGGTATTGCAGTGGTGTTTGGGTAGTGTAGGGGGTCATGCTGGGGGTAGTGTTCTAGGGTTTAGGGCAGTGCAGTGGTGTTCGGGCAGTGTAGGGGTCGTGCTGGGGGTGGTGTTTTAGGGTTTAGGGCAGTGCAGTGGTGTTCGGGCAGTGTAGGGGGTCGTCTTGGGGGTGGTGTTTCAGGGTTTAGGGCAGTGCAGTGGTGTTCGGGCAGTGTAGGGGGTCGTGCAGGGGGTGGTGTTTCAGGGTTTAGGGCAGTGCAGTGGTGTTCGGGCAGTGTAGGGGGTCGTGCAGGGGTGGTGTTTCAGGGTTTAGGGCAGTGGTGTTCGGGCAGTGTAGGGGGTCATGCTGGGGGTGGTGTTTCAGGGTTTAGGACAGTGCAGTGGTGTTCGAGCAGTAAAGGGGGTCATGCTGGGGGTGGTGTTTCAGGGTTTAGGGCAGTGCAGTGGTGTTCGGGCAGTGTAGGGGGCGGTGCAGGGGGTGGTGTTTCAGGGTTTAGGGCAGTGCAGTGGTGTTCGGGCAGTGTAGGGGGTGGTGCAGGGGGTGGTGTTTCAGGGTTTAGGGCAGTGCAGTGGTGTTCGGGCAGTGTAGGGGGTCGTGCAGGGGTGGTGTTTCAGGGTTTAGGGCAGTGCAGTGGTGTTCGGGCAGTGTAGGGGGCGGTGCAGGGGTGGTGTTTCAGGGTTTATGGCAGTACAGTGGTGTTCGGGCATTGTAGGGGGTGGTGCTGGGGCTGGTGTTTCAGGGTTTAGGGCAGTGCAGTGGTGTTCGGGCAGTGTAGGGGGTCGTGCTGGGGCTGGTGTTTCAGGGTTTAGGGCAGTGCAGTGGTGTTCGGGCAGTGTAGGGGGTCGTGCTGGGGCTGGTGTTTCAGGGTTTAGGGCAGTGCAGTGGTGTTCGGGCAGTGTAGGGGTCCTGCTGGGGCTGGTGTTTCAGGGTTTAGGGCAGTGCAGTGGTGTTCGGGCAGTGTAGGGGGTCTTGCTGGGGCTGGTGTTTCAGAGCCTAGGGCAATGCAGTGGTGTTCGGGCAGTGTAGGGGTCTTGCTGGGGCTGGTGTTTCAGGGTTTAGGGCAGTGCAGTGGTGTTCGGGCAGTGTAGGGGGTCGTGCTGGGGGTGGTGTTTCAGGGTTTAGGGCAGTGCAGTGGTGTTCGGGCAGTGTAGTGGGTCGTGCTGGGGCTAGTGTTTCAGGGTTTAGGGCAGAGCAATGGTGCTCAGGCAGTGTAGGGGGTTGTGCTGGGGGTGATGTTTCAGGGTTTATGGCAGTGCAGTGGTGTTAGGGCAGTGTAGGGGGTCGTGCTGGGGGTGGTGTTTCAGGGTTTAGGGCAGTGCAGTGGTGTTCCGGCAGTGTAGGGGGTCGTGCAGGGGTGGTGTTTCAGGGTTTAGTGCAGTGGTGTTCGTGCAGTGTAGGGGGTCGTGCTGGGGTGGGGTGTCAGGGTTTAGGGCAGTGCAGTGGTGTTCGGGCAGTGTAGGGTGTCGTGCTGAGGGGTGGGCTTTCAGGGTTTAGGGCAGTGCAGTGGTGTTCGGCCAGTGTAGGTAGTCTTGCTGGGGGTGGTGTTTCAGGGTTTAGGGCAGTGCAGTAGTTTTCGGGCAGTGTAGGCGGTCGTGCTGGGGCTGGTGTTTCAGGGTTTAGGGCAGTGCAGTGGTGTTCGGGCAGTGTACGGGGTTGTGCTGGGGCTGGTGTTTCAGGGTTTAGGGCAGTGCAGTGGTGTGCGGGCAGTGTATGGGGTTGTGCTGGGGCTGGTGTTTCAGGGTTTAGGGCAGTGCAGTGGTGTTCGGGCAGTGTAGGGGGTCGTGCTGGGGGTGGTGTTTCAGGGTTTAGGGCAGTGCAGTGGTGTTCGGGCAGTGTAGGGGGTCGTGCTGGGGCTGGTGTTTCAGGGTTTAGGGCAGTGCAGTGGTGTTCGGGCAGTGTAGGGGGTCGTGCTGGGGCTGGTGTTTCAGGGTTTTGGGCAGAGCAGTGGTGTTCGGGCAGTGTAGGGGGTCGTGCTGGGGGTGGTGTTTCAGGGTTTAGAGCAGTGCAGTGGTGTTCGGGCAGTGTAGGGGGTCTTGCTGGGGGTGGTGTTTCAGGGTTTAGGGCAGTGCAGTGGTGTTCGGGCACTGTAGGGGGTCTTGCTGGGGGTGGTGTTTCAGGGTTTAGGGCAGTGGTGTTCGGGCACTGTAGGGGGTCTTGCTGGGGGTAGTGTTTCAGGGTTTAGGGCGGTGCAGTGGTGTTCGTGCAGTGTAGGGGTCGTGCTGGGGGTGGTGTTTCAGGGTTTAGGGCAGTGCAGTAGTGTTCGGGCAGTGTAGGATGTCGTGCAGGGGGTGGTGTTTCAGGGTTTAGGGCAGTGCAGTGGTGTTCTGGCAGTGTAGGGGTCATGCTGGGGGTGGGGTTTCAGGGTTTAGGGCAGTACAGTGGTGTTCGGGCAGTGTAGGGGGTCGTGCAGGGGGTGGTGTTTCAGGGTAGTGCAGTGGTGTTCGGGCAGTGTAGGGGGTCGTGCTGGGGCTGGTGTTTCAGGGTTTAGGGCAGTGCAGTGGTGTTCGGGCAGTGTAGGGGGTCTTGCTGGGGGTGATGTTTCAGGGTTTAGGGCAGTGGTGTTCGGGCAGTGTAGGGGGTCTTGCTGGGGGTGATGTTTCAGGGTTTAGGGCAGTGCAGTGGTGTTCGGGCAGTGTAGGGGGTCTTGCTGGGGGTAGTGTTTCAGGGTTTAGGGCAGTGCAGTGGTGTTCGTGCAGTATAGGGGGTCGTGCTGGGGATGGTGTTTCTGGGTTTAGGGCAGTGCAGTAGTGTTCGAGCAGTGTAGGGTGTTGTGCAGGGGGTGGTGTTTCAGGGTTTAGGGCAGTGCAGTGGTGTTCGGGCAGTGTAGGGGTCGCGCTGGGTGTGGTGTTTCAGGGTTTAGGGCAGTGCAGTGGTGTTCGGGCAGTGTAGGGGGTCATGCACGGGGTGGTGTTTCAGGGTTTAGGGCAGTGCAGTGGTGTTCGGGCAGTGTAGGGTGTTGTGCTGGGGCTGGTGTTTCAGGGTTCAGGGCAGTGCAGTGGTGTTCAGGCAGTGTAGGGGGTCGTGCTGAGGCTGGTGTTTCACGGTTTAGGGCAGTGCAGTGGTGTTCGGGCAGTGTAGGGGGTCGTGCTGGGGCTGGTGTTTCAGGGTTTAGGGCAGTGCAGTGGTGTTCAGGCAGTGTAGGCGGTCGTGCTGGGGCTGGTGTTTCAGGGTTTAGGGCAGTGCAGTGGTGTTCGGGCAGTGTAGGGGGTCGTGCTGGGGCTGGTGTTTCAGGGTTTAGGGCAGTGCAGTGGTGCTCGGGCAGTGTAGGGGGTCGTGCTGGGGGTGATGTTTCAGGGTTTAGGGTAGTGCAGTGGTGTTCGGGCAGTGTAGGGGGTCGTGCAGGGGCTGGTGTTTCAAGGTTTAGGGCAGTGCAGTGGTGTTCGGGCAGTGTAGGGGGTCATGCTGGGGGTAGTGTTTCAGGGTTTAGGGCAGTGCAGTGGTGTTTGGGCAGTGTAGGGGGTCGTGCTGGGGGTGGTGTTTCAGGGTTTAGGTCAGTGGTGTTCGGGCAGTGTAGGGGATCTTGCTGGGGGTGATGTTTCAGGGTTTAGGGCAGTGCAGTGGTGTTCGGGCAGTGTAGGGGGTCTTGCTGGGGGTAGTGTTTCAGGCTTTAGGGCAGTGCAGTGGTGTTCGGGCAGTGTAGGGGGTCATGCTGGGGGTGGTGTTTCAGGGTTTAGGGCAGTGCAGTGGTGTCTGGGTAGTATAGGGGTCGTGCTGGTGGTAGTGTTTTAGGATTTAGGTTAGTGCAGTGGTGTTTGGGTAGTGTAGGGGGTCGTGCTGGGGGTAGTGTTTTAGGGTTTAGGATAGTGCAGTGGTGCTTGTGTAGTGTAGGGGGTCGTGCTGGGGGTAGTGTTTTAGGGTTTAAGGTAGTGCAGTGGTGTTTTTGTAGTGTAGGGGGTCATGTTTTAAGATGCAATGCTCCAATACCTGACCAGTCTGCACTACATAAAACTGCAAAAAAACTAAAAATAAAAAGTGTTTTGCACACTTTTGTCATTGGGCTATATGTGGGCTACATCTGGGTAATATTTGTGCTACATTTGGGCTCTTTTTTCACTGGTGGCCATCTTGGAAGACTTCTTGGTTATGAAGTTTCCTAATTTCTTCATTTACTGCAGTCTTCTCAGTAGGAAATGCTTTCAGTTTTTTACTTTGATTCCATCAAGAAGGCATTCAGATGTGTCTCACATCTGCCATAAATTCAGAATGTTAGCACTCTAGTTGCTCATTAGATCACTGGAGTAAAGCTACTGCTCACCAGGGAGTTAACTGGTAGTCTGCTGCTGGTATTGAAAGTGATTGTTTCAGTCTGCATGTCAGAATTTTCTAATGAAATAGAAGAGGATATGAGATCTCACTTAAAACATGCCCTAATTTTTCTTTCTGCAGCACTAACCATAATTTCTATTTCAAAAAGAACGCCTCATTTTGTTCCTTTTTAAATTAAATGTTTTAAGTGTTACCGGTTTATTCCAATCAAGATGGCTTCAGGTGTGCCATACTTTTGTCATAAGTAAGGCTGTTAGCGCTCTAGTTGTTCTTTAGAACACTCTGGGAAGCTGCAGTAGAACACAAAGGCATCAACTGGCAGGCTGCTCCTGTTGAAATATAACAGGAAGATATTTGAGATCACACTTGAAATATGTCCTAATTTTTCTTTCTACAGCACTAACCATAATTTCTATGACAAAATGAACCCCCTCATTTTGTTCCTTTTTAAATTAAATGTTTTAAGTGTTACTAGTTTATTCCAATCAAGATGGCTTCAGGTGTGCCATACTTTTGTCATAAGTAAGGCTGTTAGCACTCTAGTTGTTCTTTAGAACACTCTGGGAAGCTGCAGTAGAACACAAAGGCATCAACTGGCAGGCTGCTCCTGTTGAAATATAACAGGAAGATATTTGAGATCACACTTGAAACGTCCTAATTTTTCTTTCTACAGCACTAACCATAATTTCTATGACAAAATGAACCCCCTCATTTTGTTCCTTTTTAAATTAAATGTTTTAAGTGTTATCAGTTTATTCCAATCAAGATGGCTTCAGGTGTGCCATACTTTTGTCATAAGTAAGGCTGTTAGCACTCTAGTTGTTCTTTAGAACACTCTGGGAAGCTGCAGTAGAACACAAAGGAATCAACTGACAGTCTCTGCCCTTGTTGGATGTACATGTTTTACTGAGAATGTCAGACTTCATTCTCACATGAGTGAGAAAGATAATGTGAATTTACAGAAAATATGCTCTCATTTTAGCTTCTGGAGCACCTTCCAAACCTCCATGGGACAAGCATGAGAAAATAGTGTTCT
>CAWUFW010009081.1:600000-819590 GCA_963921515.1 Calotriton arnoldi
CTCCAGTCAAAGCAACAGTATGTAAAGTGTTTGACTTCAAAAGCATTACATGTATGAATAGTCATATTAATTTAGTAAAACAATGTAAACACTCAATATAAAACATTAATAAATAACACTATAAAGAAGTATATATACATGTGATTTAAAAAAATAATAATATATCAATTAAAAAGAAAGGAAACAATAACATTACATATAATAATATCAACTTCCCTAAATACCCCCAAAAATTCAAAATTATTAAATCAATACTAATTTATTTAAGTTATTTAATATCAATTAATACATAAAAAGCAAATACAATTTTACAAATACTTCCCTTTAAATAAATGAAACATGTTCAACAAAACAATAAATATAAACAAACTATATATTATTAATTAACAGTTAATTAATTACATATATATATCAATCATTATAAACAAAATTGCAGATGTATTTTCTTACCAACCAACTCACCTAAAAAATACATGTGTAATAAACATATAAAAATAATAATACATATGAAAATAAATAAAACAGTACATCAATTACACAAACATTAATACATTAAGTAATTTACTTAGTAATTACATAATTAATTTAAAAATATCTAAAATTACATTAAAATACAACATAAATAAATCAATATTAAACTATTAACATAATTGACAATTAATTAAATACTTAAATAGTAATAAAAACTCATTAACAATAGTTTTTATTTATTACTATCTTAATTAACTCCCCACTCTATACACTTACAGCCCCAACAATCCACTACTATAATATAGCTTAATATTACTCAAATTTAAAATAAAATAAACATTTTTATATCAATTTTATATTTAAAATGTAATATATCACTTAAAATGTACATAACTGATAATCAATAAAAAAATTAACACAAAATAGAAAGACGATTAATATTAAAATATAAATATTTCTGATTTGAATATCATCCTACCCTATTCCCCTAAAAATCCAACAACCCACCACAACACTATAAATTACTAATAACAATTAAAAACAAAAAACTAAAACACTTAACATACAAACTATATTTTTAAAAACTAATTACAATTATATTAACAATAGTAGCATATAAAAATAATATATTAACTAAAACACATTAAAATAATTATAAACAATATTTTTACAACTATTTTTACAAAATCAGGATATTAAAAACAGCAATATTTTTTAAAATTATATTATTTATAAAACAAAAATCAATATTCTTGAAAACAATATTTACCACAACATTTTTGACTCACAATATTTTTTTCTGATATTTCTGTGTTCCAAGATTTGTAACTCGATATTTTGTCCAAAAACCTTTACAAATCCAGTGTTACTACATCGGGTCCATACTTATGTGTTAAGTCAGAAAATCTTGTTCTTCACTCTGCTATGATGATTTCTTCCCTTTCCATACAGCCTCATCCCCGAATAACCTATCACCTTAAAAATAAGGGCACTACAGAGCGCATTAGAGTGAAAAAACTGCATTAGGTGTAGGGCCTCCTTCATATTAATATTTTTTCAGCAAAAGACTAGCAAGGGGATTCACTGAAATTCCAGGGAGGTGTTGGTAATTCCACAGCATTGGTAATCTCGAGAAAAAAATTAAATGTCGCAGAGTGGGAAAAATGGTTGGTAGCCCAATCACTGGACTGGACCATATGCTGGAGTCTTTAAATAATCTCTGAAGGTTATTACACTGACAGGTAGGTGCAGGAGTCAAAAGGAAATTCAAAGAGCTAGATCAAGATTTTCAATGTTCTATTTTGGGGATCTGTGCACTACCTTTATATACTTAGGGCTCGATTCCGATGTCGGTCGGAAAGCCCTACGACCGACTCAGTCCCGTAGAGCTCTCCGAGTGACTCGTGCTCCGTGGCTCAGAGCGACCGAGTACGATGCCGTTGAGCGCTGACGGAGTCGGGTCGCTCGGAGTCCCATTGAAGTCAATGGGAGCCTGTTGTACGTCTCGTACATAGGCTCCCATAGCGAAAAAAGGAAGGTCGCGGAAAAGTGCGCTCCCTGTCGCGGGGACGCCTCGCCGCCGCCGACGGCGCCATGCATGCATGTGTAGGGGGGACCCTTGGGTCCACCCCGTAACCGAGTCGTAGGGCTCCGGGTGAAGGGGGGCCCGCGACGGCCCTCCGATGTCCACTTCCCGACGACGTCTCGAGTCGGAGGCTCCGACTCACTCCGGCCGCTCGACTCGCACATCATACTTGATCGCTCGGAAATCGGCACCATTGCGCGGTGCGAGTCGGTGAAGTCGGAGTCGTCCGGACGGTGTCGCTGACTGGTACGAGTCGGTAGGAGCGCGAGGCTATCCTCGCATCGTACTTGCTCGCTCGTAAAGCGGTAGGAGTCGTCCGGAAATCGCGCATATGAGACGGAGTCGCTCCTGACAGATGCCGTCAGGAGCCCCTCTGACCAACATCGGAATCAGGCCCTTAGTAGGAACATTCATGTTGCACCTCTGTTCCACGGAAGCACTTTGAGCTCATCCATGTTTTTGTGCGAAAGGCCATCGCAAGATACTGATGAGGATTTTAATGTTTAATGAAAAAGAATCAATGACAAGGAGGAACTTGGTGGGTTCTATGGCATGCTAAAACTTGGAACCCACCTGGAGCGCAATTCCCTCTAGAAGCAGCAATCATGGCCTTCTTGCCCTGGTAGTAGAGCGACAAATTAGCTCTTTTCATATGAATTTAAGTATCTCTGGACAAGCACTCAGGACGACCACTTGGGGAAATCATAGGTGAAATAACTCCCTAGACTGGAATTTTATGGCCACCTTCCTCAAACCTTTAAGAAGGTACACTGGTCATCACTGTAAAATGTGGGTGACATTTGCATAGGGACCAGTAGGGAGCTCCTTTTGATCCATTTCCCCTCATCATCTGTCAGGGAAAACAATTTTCCTCTCAAATCCAAAATAACAACCTCCACATTTTTTCCATGGGTACAACTCATATGAACAGCTTCAAAGATGTCGTACTATTCCTGGAACAGTGCCTGATTGAGGAAAGAATTCACTGGTGCAGTAGTCATACGATCTAGTACAATACCTTACTCATTAGTAATAGTGCAAGTACTACTCGGATATTAAAGCAACCTCTCTAGGCATATACAGCTCTAATGAGATGTGCTGAAGCTGAAAGGGAGGAGTGTTTGAGTCTCGTCAATGTTCTGACATATATTTGTTCATTCATAACTTTCCTTCTGTCTAAGAATGGCTTATCACTCGTGTTGGACCTGGCCCTTTTTGCATGGTCTTCCACAGATGTTTGCTTTTTGTTGCTGTACCCATTTTTTAATGGCATTAGTACTCTGTATACTTTTTCTCTGCTAATCAGTGATACTGTGCTTGCCCCCCACCCCCAAAACATGGTACAAATGGCATCTAAGTGATTGGTACATTTAATTTACTTGTGAGTTCCTAGTAGATGGTACTACAGGTACCTAGGGCCTGTAAAGTAAATGCTACTAGTGGGCCTGCAGCACTAATTGTTCTACCCACTAAGGTAGATGATTAAACACTGCAGCCTGTAGTGCAGTTTTGAACTGCCATTTCAACCTGGCAAAATAAACCTTGCATCTGCAAGGAAGGACTTGTAAATGAAGGTGGCCTGGAAGCGGCGATGTTTATCTTCTGCATTCTCAGGCTGTCTTCTTTTATATCCAGAGGTTAAACTGCATAAAAAGTGTGCAACTGTAATCTTGAGTGTAGCAGGGCACAGTGTGTAGGGTGATGGGGCTCAAGGATAAAAACAATACATTGAGTAACTATGGGACGCCCGAAATCAGCTGCTGGCATTACCGGACCGGAGGGGGGCTGGACTCAATGCCCCAGTGAGCACCGCATCATCCCGTCACTCCCAAGCGCCAGGAGGCGCTTGTTTAAATCTACCAGCTGCCTACCGCAGTGCAGGACGCCCGAAATCAGCTGCTGGCATTACCGGACCGGAGGGGGGCTGGACTCAATGCCCCAGTGAGCACTGCATCATCCCGTCACTCCCAAGCACCAGGAGGCGCTTGTTTAAATCTGCCAGCTGCCTACCGCAGCGCGGGATGCCCGAAATCAGCTGCTGACATTACCGGACCGGAGGGTGGCTGGACTCAATGCCCCAGTGAGCACCGCATCATCCCGTCACTCCAAGCGCCAGGAGGCGCTTGTTTAAATCTGCCAGCTGCCTACCGCAGCGCGGGACGCCCGAAATCAGCTGCTGGCATTACCGGACCGGAGGGGGGCTGGACTCAATGCCCCATTGAGCACTGCATCATCCCGTCACTCCCAAGCGCCAGGAGGCGCTTGTTTAAATCTGCCAGCTGCCTACCGCAGCGCGGGACGCCCGAAATCAGCTGCTGGCATTACCGGACCGGAGGGGGGCTGGACTCAATGCCCCAGTGAGCACCGCATCATCCCGTCACTCCCAAGCGCCAGGAGGCGCTTGTTTAAATCTGCCAGCTGCCTAACGCAGCGCGGGACGCCCGAAATCAGCTGCTGGCATTATTGGACCGGAGGGGGGCTGGACTCAATGCCCCAGTGAGCACTGCATCATCCCGTCACTCCCAAGCGCCAGGAGGCGCTTGTTTAAATCTGCCAGCTGCCTACCGCAGCGCGGTACGCCCGAAATCAGCTGCTGGCATTACCGGACCGGAGGGGGGCTGGACTCAATGCCCCAGTGAGCACCGCATCATCCCGTCACTCCCAAGCGCCAGGAGGCGCTTGTTTAAATCTGCCAGCTGCTTACCGCAGTGCGGTACGCGCGCGGGCGAAGCCCGGGCCAAGGGCGGGCCCGTCTGCGCCCGTCCGCGCCAGACCGAGGCAGGGCAGAGCCACCCCCCCTGAGCCCTAAGCTATCAGCAGCTGTTGTAAAGGAACCCAAAGGTACATTTCATACACCATGATCACTGGGCCCATATCCCTGGATTCTATCTTGTAATTTGTACTTTTTAACCAGTGGGTGCCCAAAGCCTTAAATGTTTATAATTTAACAGTGTGGTAGATTTTGGTACACCATCAACTGCTGTATTTGTTCTTTAACTGTTTCCATTTCGACTATTCGATACATATTTCTCTCTGTCCGATATTGTTTATTTGCCCTGATATCAACTAGTGTAATTTTGGTTCAGTAGAATGGGGAAAAGAAAAGCTGTCGATAGTGGGGAGGGGGGATCTATAAGGAAAGGTAAAAAAACTAAAAAACCAACCAAAACGCAGAGCAAAACCTACGCTGTTATGGATCGTATTGCCAACCTTGTTGGTGAATGCGAGGAGATTTTACTTGACTCATCTGGCCCGTGTAGCTCCACCATTATGGCCAGTGTACCACCCCCCTTACAAACCCCAAACATTAAACAAACTGCTTCAGTTATTCCTGATATGTTCAAAAAGCAAAACCCAAAGGGCCAACAATCTGCTAATTCTGACCTCATCCAGTATGAAGAGAGTATTAATTCTTCTCTGCTAAGCCCATGCCCTGTGACAATTTGTGCAAAAGAGCCCGCTATCATTTGTTCAAATCGATATTCGCCCCTATTGCAAATTTCCCAGGAAGAAAACGCACAGTCATACTCCAAGGGGACCGAAGGAGAAAGCAACAGATGTAATGATATAACGAATAGGGCTCATTGTTTTTGCTCAGGTCAGCTTAGAAACCAGATAAATGACTTAAAAGATCAGACTAGGCATCTCATGGGGGAAGTTAAGGAACTAAAGGGAATGATAGACAGCCTCAACTTAGCGCTAAAAGCACGTTTTAGCAAAGAGTACTCATCCAGCCAAGATTTGCCCTATATACAAGCTTGCAGAGCTCCAATTTCTAATAAAAGAAATCTAAGCTGTCCAATTGTTAAAAACACAGCTAACGTACAAATGGAAGGAGTTCCTAAAAAACCAGCTAGCGATTCAAATACTACGCGGAAATCTGCCGCTACAAATGAAGTAGTAAGCATATCTGATAATTTGCATAATACATCTAACAGTAGGGAAACTCTACCTCCGTATGTTCCTTTAAATCAGCCTAGGACAAGTTCGAACACAAGAGCAAGTTCATTTGAAAATCCATGTCCCCGGCCACTCAAGTCACAAATTTTTCTAACTAATGTCCCCAAGATTCTGCTTAGTCTAATTAGAGAGGATGAACAGTCCTTGATTAATAAGAGTACCCAGTGGCTGAGACATGTTCGTAAGTGCAGATCGATAATCAGGGAGGATATATCTTCTGCTGTAAGACATGGTTCGAAGGATGTCGTCTCTGACTATGTGTGCCTCACCCTTGCCTCGCCACTGTTGGTAGAAAATCTGTTAGCAATTGAGCTAAGAACTTCACATTTGATTCATACAAATATTAGGCTGAAACTGAACTCTCCTGACGCCGTCAATCATTTACCCACTAATGCCCATGAACCTAAGCGAATTGGTGACTCGTCCCTCCAAAATATAGATTGACCACCAATTGGTTTGTATTCACAAGGAGGATCCATGGTGGCCAGCATAATTGGTGGGGACGAAAGTTTCTGCATAAGCTGCCCCCCTGGTATTGATTTAGAAGGGATAGAGTGTGCCGATGATATGCTAAGGACCCCAGTCCAATCACCGAGTGTGGTCCATACTCAAAGGGGTAATTCTAGCCAAACAGGAAAGCATATTCCAGTCCCAGCTACTCCTGAATTGGGCACATCTACGGTGGCTAGCCCAGGCAATTCCCTAGTTCACCATGATCCATCTCTACTGAGATTGGCATCGTGGAATATAGCAGGGTTGTCTAACAAGATACATTCATCCGATTGGATAGATTTTATAGAAACACTGGACATTATTGCGTTTCAGGACGCCTGGGCGTTGGCCCCGGTCTTTCACCATGGCTACCTAAATTTTTACAAATCCGAAGTAGGTGGGCATAAAAGAAGACCTTCCGGAGGATTAACATTATGGGTGAGGCAGAGCTCCACTTTTAAGATAACTGAATTGGAGACTGATAATAAGGATATTTTGGCGTTGTTTATTTGTCCTAAAAACTCGCCTAAGTTACTCATTGTTAATGTTTACGCTAGGGGTCTGGTGGGCGGCAGGTCCTCAAAGACAATTAGTGATCTTAGCAATTTTTTAGTTGGAAAGGGAGAAGGGTTTAACACAATTATTGCTGGAGATTTCAATACCACATTTGAGCCTTTGGGCTTTGAGGATGGCCACCTAAGTGCAGACGAAGACGCCCAATGGGGTATTCCCCAATTGGAAATTCCACCAATTAAAAAATGGACCGAGGCAGCCCTTCAGTTGAAAGCTTTTAGCCTAGAGAGGGGTGTGAGAGCAGTAAATGGACGTACACCATCCGACCGTTCAGGATCACATACTTATAACAATGGCCTGAGAAGTAGTAGAATAGATTACATCCTTATTAATATAGAGTATTGGTCTTCAGTAGTGGATATGAAGGTCTGTACAAAGGTTGAAAGCGACCATGACCCACTAATGTTGAAAATAAAAGGCCCAGCCCATGTAGCATTCTTGCCCCCGGTTGAGGTAATTGAGACCGCCGATGTTATAATTAGCAATGACATGAGGAGGGTTAAGTGTTCCCGGGTTGTCGAAAATGAAAGCTCCCTCATAAGCATGAATGCTGAGGTTTCAAACACGCTAGACCTACTCGAAAAATTTAAAAACCAGGATGAAATCAATTACAATATAACACACATTCATGAATCTATGTTTGAAAATATAATGCGTTTTTTTACAAAACCTTATAAAACCCCTAAGAGATCGTTACCAAAGCATGACTATTGGTATAATAAGGCATGTAAGGCAGCATACAAGCAGTTGTCCTGGGCTATAAAATCCAATGATATAGATAGGATAAGAACAGCCCGAAAGCAGTATAAAACCACACAAATACTGGCAAAAAAGGCATGGGACGAAAAAAGGTGGCAGGATCTTTTGCAAGCTAGCAAGATGAACAACACACAATTATTTTGGCAGCTTGTAAAATGGGGCCATGAAGGCCTAGGAAATGCCCCGTCAAATCATATTGCCCCAGACCAATGGGTATCATTTTTTAAGCATCAATTCGCTGTTGTTGAGAACACTCTCTTATTTATAGTTCCAAGTGTAGTAACCCCGGTAAAATTCTCTTTAAGGAAGTCGAAACTGCTGTGACCTCAGCACCAAAAGGTAGGGCACCCGGCCCGACTGCATCCCAGTGGACTTATTTTTATCCGATAAAGAAAATTGGTTTAGGTACATTTTGTCTCTAGCAAATGCGATTGCCAGTGGAGCATCTATTCCTGACTCCTGGCGTGGGGCGGAAATCCTCCCTATTTATAAGAAGGGGGACCGTTCCAGCCCCAATAACTACAGGCCCATCAGCCTGATCGATTCCACCCAAAAGATCATGGCTAGATTGGTTCTGAATAGAATACAGACATGGATAACGGAGAATAACATACTATCCCCCTTCCAAGCAGGTTTTAGGGCTTTTGTAAGCACGATAGATCAAGTTTTTTACTTTGTATTAATCTATTGGCGTGTTGTATTGCTAGCGGGTGGAACTATTTATGCCACTTTCGTAGATCTTAAAGCAGCTTTCGATACGGTCCCGAGAAACAAGCTCTGGGTCGTATTGAGAGACCTGGGAATTCCCCCCGAACTTTTGCAGTTGGTGGTAAAATTGCATGAATCAAACTTTGCGCAGGTTCGATGGGGAGCGCAAGGGAATACTACCCCCAAATTTCCAATTCTAAAAGGGGTACGCCAAGGATGTGTGCTGGCTCCAACCCTGTTTTCACTTTTTATAAATGGTGTGGTTAGTTATTTTTCTGATTACCCAACCGATGCTCCCTCTGTTGCAGGTATCAAAGTACCAATTCTCATGTTCGCGGACGACACTTTAATTTTATCCAAAACCCAAGCTGGGCTGCAGAAAGCCCTGATATGTTTTGAGAAATTCTGCAAGGAACATGAGTTACTGGTAAATGTGGATAAGACCAAATTTATGGTGTTACACAACCACAAAGTTATCAAGTCAAGGGTTGTTATGAACAACGAGTCTTTAGAGCAAACAGATTTATTTACCTATCTTGGAGTAAATATCAATCGTAAGCTAGATTGGAAGCCCCAAATTGAAATAATGGCGCTCAAACACTCACAGATAGCAGGGGTGATTTTGAAAGAACACAGGCTTTCTCAGACAAAGCTTATCGGCCCTGCACTCAAGATTTCCCATGTAAAGGTTATGGCGTCCATCTTATATGGGGCAGAACTCTGGGGGTTTGAAAATCTGTCCACCCTAGCACAGGCCCAAAAAAGTTTCCTGAGAGGTTTGGTTGGTCTCCCCCAGAGTACTCCTCTCACTCCTTTATATTTTGATCTGGGGTGCCGTTCACTAACAGAGGTTGCTAGGTTTAAACCATTGGCCTATTGGAGAAGGCTCTGGTCTACTCCGGAACTAGCCCATTATGCCTCAGCTCTTATGGACATCAGGGGAATTGACACTTCTCATAAGATCAGGTGGCTACAACAGGTCAAAAGATCCCTGGCGGACATGGGCATGAGGCATCTTTGGGAGGAACCAGCACATAACACTTTTCCTTCTAAAAAGGTACTTAAAGATGCGTACTGGACTATGATTAGATCTGGTATTCTGAGTTCCTCCAGATCGTCATCGTTGACCAGTACCTTCTTGGATCACAAGCTGGAACCATTATATGAAGAATTCTGGGATTTATAACCAAGCCCATTGACAGAAAACGTTATTTTCAGTTCCGGATAGGAACGTTGCCAACCAAAGTTTTCACCAAGACCTGGCACCCTTCCCAAGATAGCAAATGTCAATTTTGCCAGAGTATGGATGAAACAATCTCCCATATATTTTTTGCTTCTCCAGCATATTGTTCTCCTCGGAGAAAATGGCTCAAACCAATTTTTCAGAACCTTGGTACTAGGCTGAGCGATACTGCGCTAAGATTACTAAAGACTAGCACCCAAGAGGCAATTGTGATTGCTATAGCGAAATTCTTGGGATGGGCCTGGAGAATAAGACAAAGGCTGAAAACAAGCAGACTGCGACAGTGTCTACTAATGCTCTGTCTTCTGCTTAGTTTTCTAGTTCTGTTACACACTGTTCTACATATATTCATACATTTTTATATTTGTATAGGGGCCAGATGGTATAGATCATTTTATGAAATGTTTCCTTTTTAGTCTGTATCGTTTTTAAACCTTTGTAAGGGAACTATATTATTAGTTTTTAGTAGATGTCTTTGTTGTCTTTTAAATTTGTATTTGTATAGTCTTGATGTGAAATGGATTTTATATATGTATTATGTGATGATGTAAATATTTTTGTCTTTTATGATCATTTTGGTCGAAATAAAGACTGACAAATGAAATGAAATGAAATGAAATGAATGAATGAGTAACTATGTAATTCTTACACCTTCAGATAATTACATAAAAAAAACACCCACACAACAAATGAAAAAAACAAAGCAAATTAAACAAGTTTTTGGAAAATATACTCTCTTACATTATAAACGTCAATTAGTAAAGCAATCACTGCAGATTTCTGTGTCTGACCAGAGAGTCACCAAATCGAATCCCGGTTTTCACAGTGGGGAATAGTAAGTAACTTGTGTATTTATAGAGCTACAAATTCCGAGCCTGTGGTAGAAAGTACTCTGACTCCATCAGTTAAAACATACATGAGATCCTCAGCATATTTTATTTTCTGTTGCTTAATTAGTTGCACAGGTCCATCGTTATGAGGGACAAACTAAAAAGCCAGGGTCACTGGAATTATGCAGCAGCGGAGGACCAAATCATGTGGCAGGGTTGACTAAATTATGTGTCAAGAAAAGGAAAACTATGTGGCAGTATACAGCATATTTTGTGATACATTTATTTTGTTTTTTTATTATTTTGTCATTTTTACATTTGGTAACACTATCTGGGCACAGGTTTCACCTCATTAATACCGGTTTAATTCCCAAATTTAGCAAAAAGCAACAGAAAGGTGACCAGTAAAGCTTTGCGAAGGGCCTTTATCTCTGCTGCAACACACAAATATGACTGTCAGTCTCTAACAAAAAAGCATAGGGGTTAATGTTTCTTAGTAGCATAGAGATGAGAGGACCTTTGCTGCAAAAAGGTGGGGGCAACACGTTGGAGCTCATTTTTTCCAAAAGGTAGGAGATGTGGCCTAACGGCGAGAGCTGCCTACTTTGGAACCTAGTTCAAGTCCTCACGTCAGCTCAACTTTGGGTGATTCTGGGCAAATCACTTAATCCCCCAGTGTCTAGAAAAACATCTTAATAAATTAATCTGACCGTGTGTTTGTGTAATGTAAATGTTGTTTACGTAAAGTGTTCCAATGCCCTTAGCCCGAGCCCGTCCTACATAAAACCACAAAAAAAGGGATGGATAACCTGCTTCAATATTGGAGTGATGGCCATGCATGGTCGGTAAGTTATGAAACAGGCAGAGGAGACAGACTGCTACTCAGGGCCTCAGCTATCATTAGTGCAGTAGGTGCAGTTGCATTGGGGCCCAGGAGTGTGAGGGGCTCACAATAACCAAATTATGGAGAGAACAGTTTTTTAGTCAATTTCTGTAAGTTTTGCAGGGGGACCCTCACTTCAAAGCATTTTGCTTTGGGCGGCTTCGAACAAAAAAGTTTGAAGAATTTTGGTCTACATAAAGCCAAGCCAAGCCCAGCAGACATCTTCCTCTTTACAGCTGCCCCAAGGCTAAAACGTCTAGAACTCAACCTGAAAATACCAAAAAGGTAAATATTTCCATGCTTCCCTCCATTACTGAAGTCCTCCATCTTTATTGATTCTCTGAAAAATATAACATTGAAGTGAATGTAAACTGAAATCTGAACATTTTCCTACACAAGAAACTTATATACTTAATACCTTAAATCATTAATAAATCCAGTCTCCTTCTAAATATAGGCTTAACTGGGAAAGGATTTCAGGATAATGCTAGTCTACAGATCTTTAATGAAATCTAGATTCTCTTCTCACAAAACTAGGAGAATCTACATTTCATGTCAAGACCAGAGGCTAGCATTGTGTGTGTTCAAAGCTGTGAAAACACAACAGACGAAACATATTCCATAGGTCTAAAAAAAACCTCGTAAACACATCAGCATTAGACTAATCTGCCACTATCAAAATCTCATCAAGACAACCTCTTGAAGAAAAAAACTTCACTCATCGCTCCTCTAATTAAATGTGCACCAAAGTTTTTCATATCAACTCCCGCTTTGAGCATACATATTCTGACCCAACGCAGTATAGTCGCTGAATTCACAGGATTAAAAGGTCTCACATAAGAGATCAACAACTGAGTTACTCTATCCCTTTTGTATTCATTCCTTCTACATTCATACTTCTTCAATCACCGCACTACACATAATTTCAGGTGCTCATCAAGTCTTGAAAAAAACACTGAAAAAGACATAGGGGACGATTATGATGCCAGACGGACCCGAGTCCGTCCGGTATCGTTCTGGAACTGGAACTGGAACTGAACGACCTCCAGTCGTCTGTTCCAGCCCAGGAATTAGGATGCGACCGAACCCTGTTCGGTCGCAATCCTATACTTTGCTATGAGGGCATGCATTCTGAACAGAATGCATGCTCTCATAGCAAAGAGCAGGGGTGCAGTTCATCTCCGCACCCAGTGGCAGGCACCTCAGGGTGCCTGCCACCGGGTGCAGGGATCAACAGGGGGGCACCATAGGGGCCCTCTAGGCTGCCAAAGGTGGCCTAGCACACATGGGGCCCTGCTGGGGGCCCCCAAAGCTGTTTCCCAATGCCTTTTTGTGCCGGAAAGGCTGGCACAAAAAGGCAGTGGGAAACTGCCATCATAATCCCCCGGCCGGAAAGAGCCGGCCGGGGGATCACTGTGGGCCTTCCAAATGGCAGACGGGCTCTCCGAGCCCCTCGTAAGCCATTCGGAAGACTTCGCGCTTTACAAATATGGATTTACATTTACATTTTACATTCGGATTCCCTTCCGACCGAGCCCATCGAAATGGCTCAGTCAGAAGGGAATCCGAATCGGTGATTACGATATGGGCAGGAGGGCTCCCACCATCCTGCCTGCATCGTAATCGGCCCCACAGTCTTACTCCTTTTAATAATTTGAAATATATCTCCATCTGGATTGTAGAAACGATTACTCACCTCCAAGACTCTTACATCTGAAATCCTTCTAAATGAAATCAAACATAGTGAAGTCGCTAACTTGCAAGATAATGGTTGTGGAGTCAAATAATTCATAGAAGGCCAACTCTCCAGTTTCTGAAAGATCAAATTTACATCCTACAAACTACTATACCTAGGTCTAGGTGGTCTCTGCAACTTAGGGGCCTATTATGATGGTGGTCGGAAAGCCTCCAACAAGGTTCACAGTCTGACTGCCTTATTACAATTAAGGCGGTCGGAGTGTGAACCAGCCAGTCTGACCAACTGGTTTCCGACGGGCTCAAGGAGCCTATCGTCCAGACGGACCCGCAAAGTAATCCCTTAAGGATGGCGTTTCTGCTGTCGGGATTGTGATTTTTGTTTCAGACAGCCTATTCATGCCGGCCTTTCCGACATGGGAAGGCTGTCTGAAACAACTTTGGGGGCCCCCTTGCCACCTTGGCCTATGGATGTGGGCCTGGGGGGAACATATGGTGCCCCCCTGTAAATCCCTGCACCGTGTGGCAAGCACCATGAGGTGCCTGCCACAGGGTGCAGGGATGTACACAAACTCCCATTTCTCTATGGGAGCTTGTGCTGTGGCCAGTTTCCAACCGCCGCACAAGCTCCCA
Source organism: Calotriton arnoldi (assembly GCA_963921515.1). Classification (NCBI taxonomy): domain Eukaryota; kingdom Metazoa; phylum Chordata; class Amphibia; order Caudata; family Salamandridae; genus Calotriton; species Calotriton arnoldi. Next base: position 613,833 of record CAWUFW010009081.1, read on the forward strand.
TAGAGAAATTGGGGTCTACGACCGCACCATGTGCGGTTGCATCGTAATAATGCGGTCGGGACCGCTGACCAGAGGTCGGTCGGTCCTGATTCTGCAGCGATGTCGGTCAGAGGGAACTCCGATCAACATCGTAATGAGGCCCTTAATACTTTTCATTACTCTACAAACTAAAGTATCTCTTCCTATAGAAAAAACCCCTATAGTAGCATGATCTGCCACCATAGCGGAACTATACAATTAATAGTCCTATAACTTAGACCCTTTTCAAATAAAGAAGATAAAAAATATGAAAGTTCTATGGAAAATGCTTCCACTGTATACAAGTCCCTCTCTAAGCACTTACAAACCCATTTTTTTCCATGCTCCATAATAATGTTTTCTAGTCCCTGGTGCCCAAGACTGTGAGCAATTCCTGAGCCTGTTTTGAAAGACCTACAATGTGTTTTCCTACTCTGAAAACTTCCAAGCAAGAAGGTTCAATGCCCCTTCCTTAACTAAAGAATGAACCTCTCCTTCTGCGCCTGACACCATTCCTTCTGAAACTGGAATCACATATGGCTCCACTATTACTAACTCCAAAACCCTTGGAAACCAAGGCTGAGCTGTCCAAAACGGAGTGATGAGAAATATCTGAAATGTCTGCCTCATCACCATCAACAACACTCTCTGAATCATCGCAATAGGGGAAAATGCATACCCCTGAAGTCCGTTCCAATCCTGTTGAAAAGTACCCACTGCTTCCGCTAAGGGAATCGGTCTCGAACTGAAACACTGAGGTAACTGGATTGTCAACCTTGACGCAAACAAATCTGCTTCTAAGGGACCCCAAACCTCCTGAATCCTCTCAAATAGAAGAATATTCAGCTGCCAATAGCTGTAGTCATGAGGTATCTTCAATTTTAATCTGCTACAGTATTGAACAGACCTGGTAATTACTCTGCTTCGGGCAAAAACTCAAAATTTCCTTTGCAATCTGAGTTAGGTTCTTTGACTTGCTGCCACCCAGTCGATAATCGATTTATATAACAGACTGCTGAAACATTGTCCATCTTCAACAAAATATTGAAATTCTTTAATGTTTTCCCAAACCTTTTTAACGCAAAAAGACCCTCTCTCATCTTTAAACCATTTAAAAGGCCCCATCTGCCACCTGTCTCTTGTTGATCCAAACAAGCAGCCCAACCGAAAAGACTTGCATCTGTCTCCAATATACAATCTGGACATATTTCAAATATTGCTTGGCCATTCCAAGCATCCAAATTGTCTAACCACCAACTCAACTCCTCCTGTGCTTCCACACTAACCTGTACTTGGTCCCCATACCATAAACCCTCCCTTAGGCCTTCCTTCTTCAATCTCTGTAATGCTCTATAATAAAATGGCCTCAGAAAGACCACCTGAATTGAAGATGAAAATAAACCTATAACTCTTGCTAAAGACCTCGATGTAATGAACTGTTTCTTCAAAACCTGATTCACTTCTGCATTTATTTTCACAACTTTTTTCTCCGGTAAACATAAAGTTGCAAGTACTGTGTTCAGCTGAAACCCAAGGAACTCTACCTCCTTACAAGGAACCAATACTGTTTTTTTCATATTGACAAAGAACCCCAGGGATTCCAATAGATCCAAGACTAAACAAAGTTGTGTCTTTAACTCTACTTGATTCTGAGACATGATCAATAAACCGTCCAGATACATAATCATTCTAATTCCTCGCTCTATAAGAAATGCCGCACTGGCATCAGCACCTTCCTAAAACACCAAGCTGCTGATGCCAGTCCGAAGGGCAGACAAGTGAATTGATAAAGGTCTCCTAACCATCTAAATTGCAGATACCTGTGACTGTCTTCCGCTATTGGTATGGCAAAATAAGCATCCTTCAAATCCAGTTTTACCAACCAATCATTCCTCTCCAAAATATCCCCTAAAAGATGGATACCTTCCATCTTGAAATGTCTGTAAACCAAAAATCTATTCAAATTTCCCCAATGTCCTTTTTCCTGACCAAAATTATTGTGCTCATAAACATTACTTCTTTCTCTGAAACTTTCTCTATTGCTCCCTTTTTTAACATATCTTGAACCTCCAACTCTACCAACTTTTGCTGGTCTTTTTGAAATATAATTTCCCTTGATTCTAAATTTTGAACTAGTAATTCCCTGAACTCTATCGTGTAACCATGAACAGCTTTCAGGACCCATTCATCTTTTGGTTAAGGCCTTCCAATCATGTACAAACATTTTTAAACTACCCATTTTTAAACTACCCCCTGGAGAGGTGTGGTGCAGCGGCCAGGGCAGCTGACTTCGGAGCACAGGGTTCACGGTTCGATCCCCGGCTCCGGCGGCAGCTCAGCTCAGCACCATGTGACTCTGGGCAATAGCTCACTTAATTTCCACGACGGCCCCCAGCGCCTTGAGACCCGTAAGGGTGAGTAGCTGCGCTATATAAAAACGGACTTACATTTTTTTAATTTTTTTTTAATCTTTCCTAGGAAAGAACCAAAAAGTGTCTTCGTACTTACCGTGGTTTCCTTGGGCGAAATGAGCCATTCCTCTGGGTTGGCGAATTCTGTTACCCCTTACTCTCTGTGGGTAGAATTCAGTAGCGTACTCTTCTTGGTAATATTAGACACAGGCCAAATTCTCGATAGTTGGAGGGGAGTCATATTTTTGCCTATACATAAGAAAGGAGATATGAAGGATCCGAAGAACTATAGGCTGATAAATCTCCTGGATGCAGGAGAGAAAGTATTCGCCAAAATAATATTGGGAATGTTGAAGGATTGGGTGGAGCAGGGGTCGATTGTGCCCGTGGAACAGGGTGGGTTCAAGGAAGGACACTCCACGGTCAACCACTGTTTCGCTCTACGGTCAATTGCTTGAAAGTCAGTGGAACAAAGAGGGAAGTTGTCTTGCTGTTTTGTAGACTTCGGGGCAGCATTTGACCTGGTAGATCGGAATTGCCTGTGGGACAGCTTGAAAAACAATCATTTGCAATGCATTAGGTCTCGCATTTACGCGATTTTAAGCTATTGGCATTGTAAATGACAATGCCTATTATTTTTGTTTTTTAAAACATAAATAAAAGGCATTTTCAATTACAATGCCAATAGCTTAAACTCGAGTAAATGCAAGACCTATTGCATTGCAAATGCTTGTTAAAACTTCAGCACCAGCAAGACCCGGCTCACTTAAATTCCTTGACGACAACCCCCACATGGGCACGGTCGGAAGCGGGTTGCGAGCTGGCTTTAGACTGACAAAGAGACTATACTGGAAAGATACGGTTTTAACAACCTCGAATCCAGCGAGAACAGGCCACGGTTAATGTTTCTAAGAAGTCCCGAGCTGAACTCTCCAATATGCCTGGCTCATGTGACCGTGCATCGCTGACCCGGGCTTCGGGCCTCTCTCCTCCCAGGAGCCTTTTGAGCCACTATAATAAACACGCGCTGCTTGTGGCTGTAAAGATGTTCAGGACAGGCTCAAAATGTGCTTTCTCATACCCTAAAAAGATGCGAGTCAGTATAACCCTTACTCGCGAACCAAAGCTACCCATGGGGGTATCAACACCCATCCCTTAAACGTGATTTTAAAAAGTTTGTGACTTCAAGTAAAAATGTAATAAAAAAAAAAAACGAGGATGGTTTAAAGAATAAAAGCTTTATAGCGTTGCGTGTACTATCATATTTTTAATTTCGTCTTCTATTATACTCCCTAAGTGCTTGTCCCTTCATGCAAAAGTGTCAACATCGCCACACAAATACACTTTCAATCAGAAACGATGAGCGGCGACTTTGTGAATGACGTCTGTCAGGAACGCACAATCTGATGAACGAAACATCCCCCAAACCTCCTCCTACTCTTAGCACCTTAAACCTAGAAGAGGTGACGATGCCCTACCTCTCCTTCCCCATCTCAGCCATGGCTATACACACAACTACATTTTCAGGGTTTGAATAACCTCCAGTGCGCATGCGCGGAAAAACCAAAACAAGGAAGGCTGTGGGCGTGTGGCACCTCCGGGGACTGAAACAGGAGGGGCTGTGGGTGAAGCGTGGAGGCGTGCATAAGTTAACTATGGCAACCAGCTTTTATTACAATAACGAGGATGTGGGGAGGAGATGGGGAGGATTGGGAGGGGCTTCTCGTGTGGTGGCAGTAATTGAAGCCAGCTGATGTTTCCCGGCACATGGGGCTGCCTCCACCAGGATCAGAGGGGACAGTCAAGAGGCTTGACTCGCATGCGCTCACAGTGCAGGGTTAGGACTGTGAGTGAAGTCATTTTGTTTTGCCGCAGAAAGATGGCGGTTACCAGGAGCCTCAGTACGGAGAGCCTGAGAGAGGAGAGTGTGGGCGGGCGGACGAAAGGGCATGAACGGGAGTGCGGGTGGAGGGGGCCGAGAAGGACGGACTGCGGGAGTGGGGGGAGGCAGGGGAACAAAATAGTGCTTGAAGTAAAGGGGCCAGTAGACGTGGCAGGATACAAATGACAACATGGTCGTCATGAGGCGGGACTAACAAGCCTAAAACCTATCGGAAGGCTGCATTTAGGAAATAAGCCAATAAAAATATGGGCAGAGAGTGGGCAGAGCTTCCACACTATAGTGTATACTGCATGCCTCGCAAAGCGAGCAGCGCATGCGCGCTGCAACGCTAGGCGAGACCTAAAAATGACATTCCCAAGGGGATACTGACCATAATTCAGGAGTTACATAGACAGAATTGGGCACAGGTCATCAAGGACACGGAGGGGAATTTGACTCAGAAAATAGCAATTAATAATGGCCTGAGACAGGGATGCGTGCTGGCCCCCAACTCTTTGGCATCTTCTTAGCAGACTTACCGACTGCATTAGAGGTGGATAGAAGTGCTAGTCCTAGAATGAACGGAAAACAAATATCATGGTATTGGTAATTTTAGACCAGACAGAGTTGGGCCTTCAAAGGAAGTTGAATGCGTTCGGCGACTATTGCAGGTCAAAACATTAAGGGGCCGATTCCGATTCGGGCCGGAAATCTCTCCGACCGAGCCGGACCCGGAGAGAATTCCGACCGAATCGGACTCTGGCAGTCCGACCGAACGAGTACGATGCGCACGCATGCACCCGGACTCGATTCGGTCGGACTCCCATTGAAGTCAATGGGAGCCGGTCGTACAACGCGTACGCGGGCTCCCATTGACTCAATGGGTGCGAGGCGAACAAGGGCGCCCCCTACAGCTGGTAAGCGTCGATGCGCATCGTGCCGTACAAGCACAGGTAGGGGGGACCCATGGGTCCCCCCTGTGTGCGACTCGCGCGGCTACGCGTACAGGGGGGTCCGACGCGGACCCCCAAAGTCCGGCTCCGACAGCTCTTTCGAGCCGGACGGCGCGAGTCGGTCAGACTGCTCGCGGCGCACATCGTACTTACCCGGCCGGGGAACGTCTCCATTGCGCGGTGCGAGTTGTGTCCGTGCGAGTCGGTCGGAGCGTGTTGAAGCCACGTTCGAGTCGGTCGGCGATTTCGTGGGCGCTTGCATCGTACTCGCTCGGCCGGACCCGCGTACGATTCGGTCGGGAAGCAGGGCTCCGAATCGGATCCGGTAATGCCGAATCCGATTCGGAGCCCTACCGGCTGAGATCGGAATCGGCCCCTATCTGTTAACATGGATAAGACTACATTTTTATGCTTTGGGAGGAAATTTCATAAGTTCAAGTGGTACCTGGGCCCCAAAAAACTAGAAATAGTAAATGATTATAAGTACTTAGGGGTCCGGTTTGAAAGGACTTTGAAATGGCATACCCATATAGAGGCCCTAAAAGCTAGGGCTCACGTATCAGTGTGTGGTCTGAAAAAATTTAATTGAGCTTATGGAGCGATGTCCCATAGACCGTTGATGAAAGCTTATAGTGCCATGATACCCCCTTAATTACAATATGGTGCAGAATTGTTATGCCTAAGTGGCAAAAGTGTGTGGGATAATGAGGAAGGGAAGTGCTTGAAAACCCTAATGTCCCTACCAGGCTCGGCCATGAATGGAGTAAGAATGGAGTTGGGTATGACTTCATGGAACATACAGGCCCAAGTGGCAGTAAAAAGATTTTAGAAAAGACTGGGGCAGGATGAAGATCATAAAGTTTCCCAATGGTGTAAGAAGGAGATTGAGCATAGTGATTTAAAATGGGCCAAAGGAGTTAGGAAAAAATTGGAATCAATATGTGGAAATTTGATGGTGAGACTATACCAGCAGACGTTACAACCAGGCGTTACTAAGGGTGAATTAAGAGCCTTAGGGAAAGAACGCTCTCGGGAAGAAGATTGGCAGTACTTGAGAGAGAAAAAATCTGTACAATTTATGTTAAGTAACTGTCAGAAGGAAACCTGGTTCCCATATTTGGATAGATTACCTAATTGTTGGCTCAGATGTGAAATACTACGATTAAGAATTGGTATCAACTCGTGGATATCAAATGAGAATAAAAAAGGAAGGGATACACCCAGATGGGAAATGTATGGGTAATGTGGGTACAAAATGTGATATGATGCACATACTACTAGATTGTTTAAAGGTTTTACCATTGCAAAAAGTGTTTTTATGCCCTATCTTTTTAAAATACAGAATTATGGGGTCCATTATGATGGCGGGCGGAAACACTACCGCCGTGCTGACGGAGGCAAAAACCGCTAGTTACCGTCCGCCATCAACTGCACACACGCCCGCCAAATTAGGATGTGAAAAGTCAGGCAAATACCGCCCGTAAGCCCGCGACGCCGCCCGCCATCAAAGTGCGCCCGTCTACGTAGCGGCGCGAGCTAACGGAGACGCACCGTCCGACGAAATGACGTACCGCCCGGTGTACAAATTACGATGACACAACCAAACAGCCTCACCGGCAAAGAGACACTGCACGAGAAAAGGAGGCGGAAACCAGATCGCTGACTACACAAACACAAATCCGGCCTACTCCGAAATGAATCCTGCTCTCCAGGCCATCCCAATGCTGTACCTGATGCAGCACCTAGGAGTGAACACGCAAAGACAGGCAGACACACAACAAGGGCACGCAAACACCGCACACAATGCAAGGGCGGAAAAACTGTACATGGCCCCCCCAGACACCCCTGTGGGGACAGGACACATCCAACACTGTACCCACACATGTACCACCTGTAAAATAAAAACAACTCGCAACATCCTGGGCACCCACTACCCGGGACCAGGAGGTGACGTCCCCGTAACGGCACCGCAGCGCCCCGGCGATGACGCACGTACACATGCGCACAACGCAGAGGCCAACGACAGCGCCACGCATGGGCTGCACACAAACACCACAGGGTCACAACTACACACCACACTCACCAGCCCCACCCTGAAGGCACATGTCACGTGGTCCTCCTGCATCAATCATGTCCACAACCGACAACTCACAGTTGTCAACTCGTAGTCACACAAGTGTCCCGAACAGGGGAGTAAAGTGACGTCGAAATAGGACACACACCTGTGTGCAAAACAAGGAGAAGCACACGGCGGCTGCTACATAACAGCGCAAACAATGGACATTGACCGCAAAAGGCACGCCAGTCCCAACTAAAAATACCTATACCATCCTGCACGCAATAACAAGCCATGCAATGTACAAAAGAGATAAACCCTGCTGCCTGAGAACAGGTGTTCACAATCACTACGCCCACACACAAGTCTCAATGTACAGCGGAAACGAAGTGTCCCGCCCACACACGGGAGAGCAGATAGCAGTGAATGTCCTTCCATTCCCACACTCAAATCACATTGCAACAAATTCTGCAGGAGAATGGAGCCATTGTAACAACCAAAACCCAAACATAGCCATGCTGAGTAAACCTTCCACTGGCAGATAACGCCGAACATGAAAGAAAGATAATACCACTAAATACAATTATACCACTGCCCCTTGTGGCTCAAATGCAAGTAATCAGGAAAGAGACAGACACCACTGGCCTTGACCATTCATAGGAGCATGTGGGATGAGGGCCTGTGTCCTCCTCCCAAGCCATACCCAAAGTCCTGCCGCCTAACATCCATTCAAGAATACCCAGCATCGTCGGAGGTTGCACTCAGCAGACAGCTCAGGCAGCCGGAGCACACCATCACATCACCCTGCAGCAAAATGGCTGTTGCACCAGTGCTTCACACCTACGCCAGACAGATGCAGCTGTACAGTGATAGCTTGCTACAGATAGTGGGCTGTGCAAATCTGGCTATGCTGAATGTAAGTTACCGAGTAACTTACTGCATCGAAATGTTCAGCTGCGTCATCCCCGTGTTCTACTGTCGGAGGTGCCCGTACCACTGGCCTGTGGATTTATGTCTCTCCAACCCGGCATGTCCAAATGCGGACTTGGTACACCTGTTTGCACCCCTGGACGCCCACGACAGGAACTGTTGAGTGTATGGGGGCATGGCGTTTGTGGCTGCAATCGGACACACACTGCAATGGGACCAGTGTGCCTCCGCACAACGTATGCTGGATTACAGTTTCATCGAATGTCATCCGACATGTCCCATCAGGCTTCTACAAGGGACAACTTACGATGAACACGTTGCAACCCACCATCCGCTTCATTGGATGTCATCCATGAATACCACCAATGCGAGGGATGCTCTCCTGGAAGGTATTGCATACCTGACAACTTGTCAATTCATGGGACCCAAATCAATACCCACAATTGAACATTCATGTTCAACACCGTACCTATGCTCGGCTTCCAAACGCAGTGGGCAGTTAGCTGTGCAACAACCATACCATGCAATCGGCAACAAACACCTTACCATCAACTCCACTGCCATGACACCTGACATTTCCGGGACATGCACCCTGTTCATCACCATATCCCGTGTACCTGCATGAACAGGGGGAGGCTGAGGTATGGGACCTGTGTACAGTGACCACATGGCCAATACTGCACGAACAACTATGCTACAATATGTATTCTGCGCACCTGAACACATGCTCCTGTCAGTGCACGCTTATCTGTCTGCTTTATTACGTGAGAACTGTCACCTCACCTTCGTCTGAACTTCCGTGCCAGGACATTTGCATGGACAACAAATGCAACACCCTACAACATGTCCCCAGTCATTGTGTCATGTTCAGTAGCCACCATATTGCAACAACATGTGAGACGATGCTGCATGCATGTAGGCTCATGCTCTGATGTCACCTCTGACGCAGGTGTGTCGGAGTCACTATTGTCGTAATCCACTATTGTCGTAATCCTGTACCATGGGACTGAGATGTATTGTGCCTATGATGTCAAGCTGTCTGGTAGGCAAAATCAATACTGTCTGTGTCAAAGCCTAGAGCTCTCCAGTAATGAGCAAATGTACTGTAGCATAGCAAGGGCAGGGCATTCGTAACTCTGAAGCCTTTATTCCACAATCAACAACTAATCACATCTACCTGTACCCCCTTTTGTATGTGTAATCATGCTAAGTATCTTCTCCACATGCATTTCGCTGCCAGTACTGTACACATCCTGCATCACAGAGGAAGTAAGTTCAAATACATGCCTTAAAGCAAATATGTGACTCTGGAGAATTATTGATCGTAGACAAGTACGAATGAGAGAGGATGAGAGTGTGTGAAGTACACGGGACTCGTGAGATTACCATGTAGTCAAGTGTCATTGGATGTCAATGCATATGAGTTGCTGCCACAGTGGACCCAGTGAAATACCACAGGTCGTGGGGCTTGGCATGTCAGAGTCTGACGTGGCCCAACAGATCATCACATCAACACTGACGGACTGGTCACTACAAAGCACAGTCCTACATATGTGTACAATTACCTTCACAGTCTGACATCACACTCATCAAGCAAATATAGGAGCCACGCAAGAAGCATGCCACATCAATGCATGACAAAACACACACGATATCAGTGTGGGTGGGCAGGGCTGCACAGTGAGTACGAACCGCCGAAATTCACATACATGCTCAATTAAACAAGGCACAATCTTCACATTCACACACCCTGCAGACCCACAATGGCCAATACATATCAAGTAGGAGTCATCCTGAACTGCAAGGACACACCCACACACTGCACACTGTGCAACAGACAATACACACATGTGCTCACATTCACAGACCTGAACAAGGATACAAACACCCACCATTCCCTTGGGTAACACATGTGTGTAGTCGACATTGCCAGAGCGCACACACACACACCAACACTACCCCAAAATCACACCCTTCACACCACACACACCTACACCTCCCAAATGCACACATTGAAAGTAAGCCATGTGCCCAGGCTCTATGTTCATCACAAGATACACATACACCTACACTGCTGGCCAGCCAGAAAGTAAGCTCACACATACCCGCACACTCCGCACATGCTACCTGTCATCCTATGGCTAGACTCACACCCTGTGCTTTGCTTGCACGCAAACATGACACGTATACATGTACACAGAAATACCACCAAATACATGCAGACAATCCGTATCACAGACATACGTCTTCATCACACACACAAGTAGCAGAGTCTGAAAGAAGTGAAGTCCCAGCCACGTATAATACACATAGGAATGTGAGACCAGACATTGCAATTGTTGAGGTACCATACACGGCATGTGCCTCACTTAACTATGCACACACAGTAACAACTGCAATCAGCAACTACACAGACACAACCCACTACAGGAACAACAGCATCCAGTCACAGAATACATAGACAGGCGGCAACATTGTACAACACCAGGGACAGTGGGCAGTCCAATGTGCAGAGTACTGATACGAAAAGCTACGTATGCATTGTGTGTGAGTGTACCCTGCCATGGACAGCAACACTGCCATGGCAGTCCCAATAGCCACCACAGCCACCACTGTGTCACATGTAGTTGTGTGAGGGTGCCTACCATTCAAACAGGATGCCAGTCCGACTCGGTGCTGTCTGTATGCTACGGGACATTTGGAGCTCCGCCCCTGAGAGAGAAGCACAACTGTGGAAGACACACATGTGCCATGTGAAGCGGGAGGGCTGCTTGGCACAGGTGGGTGGGTGGCACAGGTGGGTGCACACATGCAGTGTTGAAACAGACTGTGTGGGGAGGATCCCGGAGGGGTAGATTTCCACTGTGTTGGGTATTTGGAAAGCCTACCTGTCTGGGGATGAATGTGTACTCGTGTGGGCACAACAGGCGGGCACACGATCAATGCTGCATTAGGTGTAGACGTTAGCCCTCCCTCTGGGAACATGCTGGATACTGCTGTGCGTCTGCCAGGCCCTTGCCGAGGCACTTACATCCCCTGTCCTCCAGGTGTACCCCCTACATTGTCCACCTGCACAGGCTACCCAGGGCACGGGATGGCAGTGGAGCTTGGTGGGTGGGAGGTCATGGCACCCTGCTCCTGGTCACATCTCGCAGGCAACACATTCTCAGTGTGCAGCAGGGCACAAGTCCTAATGAAGAAGTGGGGGGACGCTGACGTCATGACAGGAAGTGACGTCACGAAAGGTGGCTTGCACCATCAGACTCATTGCCTCCCCTCGCTCACCCCTTAGATGCGATTGCATCAGAGAAGCACACGCATGAGCAGCAGCTCCAATCTCGCCCCAGAGAGGCCAAAGAGTGAATGTGTGGCTCCATTCGCACCGCTCATCGAGCTCACGGTAAAATAAGTGGGGGGACGCCGTCCACCCGCATGGTACCCCGACTCGAGCCCTGGTGTGCAGGCAAAGTGTCCTATTGGCTTAGCGAAATGTGTAAGTTGCATGACACTCGTTGGCGGTGGATGGCTCGGAGGCTCATCACCCTGAGGCCCATATCTCACTCTATGGGTCCCTTGTCAATGGCAGCGGATGTAATGACTATGCGCGCCGGGGTGGGTCTACCTGTCGTCTGGGATGGTGTTTGCGGCATGGCCCGCTAGTGCAGCTACAGCTTCTGTGTGTTGCATGTGGTGTATCTGGACTCCGGAGACCGCCATGCATTGTCACTGTTGTCCAGGGCACGAGTCGGGGTACCACGCGGCTGAACGGCATCCCCCCACTGATATTACCATGAGCCCGATAAATGGAGCAAATGGAGCCACACATTCAAACTTTGGCCTCTCTGGGTCGAGATTGGAGCTGCTGCTCACGCGCGTGCTTCTCTGATGCAATCGCATCTAAGGGGTGAGCGAGGGGAGGCAATGAGTCTGATGGTGCAAGCCACCTTTAGTGACGTCACTTCCTGTCATGACGTCAGCGTCCCACCACCTCTTTTGTCAGGACTCGTGCCCTGCTGTTGTCAGATGTGCCACTTTCCAGGGGGTGGAGGAAGGTCAGGAATGTCAGCCTGAGAGTGGCCCAGTTGAAGGCCCACCTTGACTGGGGGGACAACCATTGGACAGACTGGTGTAGCCCACCCACGCGTACATGTAGGCCCTCCATGAACTATGTCACCTGCGGCAAGGTGTTGCCATGGGCAATGAAGTTATTGAGGAGAGCTGTCTGACCCACGCAGAGATGCCGCACATGCTCAACAGACCCGGCACTGAGGGCAGCAGGGGTCGCAGGGGCAGCTGTGCCTGGTGTGAAGGACACTCTATCCTTCATCCTTGTGCCGACACGTGTTGCACCAGTGGAAGTAGTTGGGAGGGCGGGCATTGGCCTCCGCGTGGCTGCAGAGGAGCTAGAGTACACGTCCCCTGTGCTAGCAAACATGGATGCATGACCTCTGTCCTCAGATGACGCAACAATTGTCGTCTCGGCCTGTGATTCATCCAGCACACGTCTGCCCCCTCCGAGGCGCCGGTCACATTTGTCTCACCCAGCTCCTGTGCAGCTGCTCCATCCGATGCCTCACCACTGTTGACCGTCCCCTGTCCCTCAGCACACACGGGAGATGCTACATGAGGGAGAGCGAGGTGGCCTCACTCATTTGGCATCAAATAAACAGACATGTGCAAGGGAGCCAGCACAGAACATTCCCAAATGCACATGTTGCACGATACCTGTGCAATTGTATACAGCTACCACAATCAACACGTAATGGCTGGCGTACAGGAAATGAAGCCGCTAATAAGTGGCACATATGTTGGGCACATGGCACAACACCCGGACTGTGTCACCCTGCGGCCATAGCCACTAATCGCTGTGTGCACACCCACTGTCCTGATGGTGGCAAGGATGACCACTACGTAATTAGGCCAAGGACATACCTGCATGGAGCAGAATGGGTCACCACACACACAGACTGGAACATGACAGTCCACAATGGTCATGAGCCCATGCCATACACCTGTCTATCGCACGAGCACAACTACTGTTGCACAGTGTGCCGGATGTGTGAGTATCAGGAATATGAGGTGAGGCATCACACACATATGTCAGAACGTAATCAGAGTAGGCACAGTGCCTCAACCATACATGTGAATTGCCACTCCAGCAGACTAGAGGCTGTTCCTGAGGCCTACGACTCTGAACGCATTGACAATGCAGAGTGCTCAAGTCACATCCTAACCCTCAGGAATCGCATATGCATGTCAGATGCACCCAGCACAGAGTACACTTACAACCCACTGCATCACACAACAAACATCACAATTCACCCAGATAATGGGTAGGCTGTGGACACATGCTGCCTCTCGCAGCAGAAGACACCATCCCACAATACTGTACACCTGCTTGCTGCTGATGCCCCTATAAAACGTGCATCCGGCACAGGCTGTGTGACTGTCAAGAAGCAGACCATTAGTGGTGAAATGCTGCGCCGTGCCAACCTGACAATACGAGGGGGCATCCCCCGATTAGTCCCCGCAACATAGTCGCACATCCGGCAGATGACGTCACCCCCTTTGTGGGATTTGCTGCACTGTCGGTTACACATACACAGAGGCATCAACTTGGATGCAATGGCTCATCACAAGGCCTTGGGCCGGAGGACTTCCATCTGCAGGGATGGTACACAAGAGGGTTGAAATATCACTCATACACTTCTCATCATCACCCACATCCACCAACCACAGTGGCATGATGCTGACCCATCCTAAATGATCAGAGAAGTGTAACAGAGCCAAGACGGTATCGGACATGGCTTAACAGCATGTGTACACCACATGTGAATGCATGCTGGTGGGAGTGTGTACACAGTACCTGTCCATCCCATTCACATGCAGGATGCCAGCACTTTGAGCAATGTGTAGTCTGCCCACATCTACTGTCCAGTGTCAGGTAGTCCAACACATAGATCACAAGGCAACACATCTTTGTGGGTGGACTCACTGTGTCCAACACTGCGCAGCCCTCAACGTACTCGCCCTGTGAATGGCTCACCCCGCAATGGAGGTCACATTCAGTGCCACTATTTCTCACACACATCACCATCACATGGCCTGTAGTGTTCTATCGTCAGGGCTGAGTTTGCGCATTTCCTGACAGTTGTGAACTGATGACACATGTAACCCAGTGTAGTTTCCTTCTAGGATTGGGCGGTCAATGTGCAGCCCAGGTCTGCCGAGACTGAGAAGGCCAGCAGGGACCCAGCCAGCCATTCACACAAGCAATAGCTGCCCAGAATCATGCATTGCCAAGTGGCTGCGTCACTGGATGTCTGACATGAAAATGCCATGTACCACCACTCGGGAGGGACATGCATGGGAAAACGCCAGAGAGCCTACATACCCCTTCCACCTGTAGTTAGCATGGTAAGCGGTGCATGTTGGAACCCCACAGGCTCTGACTCATAGTGCTGCGGATCAACGACATGTGTGTCCCCCACATGCACTCCCACACACACAGTAGTTGTCTTACACACACCTGACTTTTGCCGGCATTCGCCTTGGGCAGTGTGCGTGGAGCTCGGAATCCAGGAACTCCAGCTCCTCGCTGGTGAGTGGACCTGGACATATCATCAGAGTCGTCGACATGAAGGTGGACAGGTGGCAGCAGCAGCAGGTGTTGTTGAGCGATGCCAGTCAGCAGTCCCTGGAAGCTGTGGTAATGCCTGTCACCCTCCCACACTGATATAGCCCCATGGGGCTGTTTCTGTGTGTCCAAGCTGCTGCGATTGGTGTACAGCTCAGCCTGTGTTTGTTGTGTTGTTGGTGTGCGCCATACTCACCCAGCCTCGGAAGCGGTGTCAGGCACAGCAGCTAGGTATATTGCTGTGGTGTTGCCGCTTCCCACATATGCAGTCTGAATCCATCATCATGCCTTTCAAGCTAATATGGCCTAAATCCCCATGTGCATGCTCATAGCAATGGTATGTGTCAGTGGTCCTTGCTATTGGTAAGGGGACCTGTGTAAGAGTAATGTTGCTGTGCTGTCCCTACTTGTCAGCTGTTCTGTGATTCTATTGCTTTGTCAGTGATCTTTGTTTTGTGTATGTGTAAATACCATGTGGTGTGTTGCATTGACATGTGTCCACTTCCATCTGTCCTAGGAGGAGACCAAACATACATCGCCCCTAACAATTGCTGGCAGACATGGAGGATGTGGAGGTCATAAGGAAGTTCCGTCTGGACCGACCCACCCTGCGTCACCTATGTGCAATGTTGGAACCCCACCTCCGTCCTCGCAGGGTGTATCCTACAGCATTCACCCCCACGGCTAAGGTGATGGCTGCACTGCATTTTTCGCTACCGGATCCTTTCAACACACGGTGGGCAGTGGAGGTGGGATGTCCCAGCCCATGTTCAGCATGGTGCTACGGGATGTCCTGTCAGCTATGATGCTCTACAGGTACCGGTACATCCGATTCCCCAGGGCTCGTGATTTGGCGGCGGTGAAGGGTGCTTTCTATGCCCTTGGACGCATCCCCAGGTTGTTGGTGCAATTGATTGCACCCATGTTGGCCTTGTTGCACCACAGGCCATGGAGCACATCTACAGGAACCGGAAACATTTCCACTCCCTGAATGTGCAAGTGGTGTGCCTGGCGGACATGATCATCACACACGTTTCCATCCGGTTTCATTGAAAAGACACCTACCGGTGTCCCAGTTCATCAGAATTAAGAGGATTTCTTCAAACTCAATTGAAGCTGACTCATTAATCTTAGATCAAGCAGAGAGATATCGTCAACGGGGATATCCCCATGAGATACTGGAAAAAGCCAAGTCCATTGTGGATCCGAAAAAGCGTGATGATCTCTTGATTAACAAACCTAAAACTCAAACCAAACGTGAAGTATTTGTGTTAAAACATTCTTCGGAAGCAACAAAAATTAAGATGATCATCAGAAAACGATGGAAAATTGTTGAACAGGAGCCAGATTTTCAGGGAATTTTCATGGATAAACCACTTTTCGCGCATACCCGTTCCAGAAATCTCAGAGAACTCTTGAAACCAAAATCCACACAAGTGACATCGGAATTTAAGGGAATGAGAAAGTGTTTTAATTGTGGTCAGTGTGGAAATGTCAACACAGGAAACATTTTTAACCATCCGCACACGGGGAAACCCATAAAACTCAGACACACCTCGGACTGCAATACAGAAGGTGTTATATATGCTATACGATGCCCATGCGGATTCATCTACGTGGGCAGGACTTCACGAAAAATTAAAACTCGTATCATAGAGCACAAAAGTATGATACGTTATAAGAATCGACACTCCTGTCTAGCAGCGCATTGGTCAGACATGACACACACTATTCCTCAAATCAGATTTACGATTTTGGAAAACATAACACAGAAAGGCGGGATTGACATAAACACCAAGGGGCATATCTACAAGGGCAGGCGATACAATTATCGCCGCTTTAGCGTCCGTTTTCGGACGAAAAGCGGCGATAATTTTAACGCCTTATTAGCAAGGACACGCTAACGCGTGAATCCATGCTTTTCGCCCTTTCTCTTATCGCCCAGCTTTGCATCTCTAATGAGATGCAAAGTGGGCGTTACTGGGCGTACCCCAGATGGGCTACGTTGTAAATATCGCCGATGTGCACATCGCGATATTTACAAGGCAGCCCACAGGATGATAGCAGACGTTAGATTTTGGCGAAAACGGCCGTTTTCGCCAAATTCTAACGTCTGCTATTATCCCGACTTAGCCATCCCTAACATAGGGGTGGATTGTGCTGATACGACCACAGGGTCGTATCAGCAAGGTATCGCCGTTTTGCAGGGAACATCGCTGGAAAACCAGCGATGTTCCCTGCAAAACGGCGATAACCTCGCTATCTCTGGAATTTTTATCGCCCTGGAGAAGCGTGTTGTTAATAACGCGCTACCAGGGCGATAATTTCCGGAGATAGCCAGCGATAAGTAATCTATCGCTAAGCACGGCCAGCGATAATTATCGCTGGCCGTTGATAATATGCCCCTACGTTAGCTCAACGTGAAACATTTTGGATAACATTTTTAGACACCGTTACCCAAGAGGTCTCAATGACCATTACGAGATGTTATGTTTTTTGTAAGCCATGGGTAATTTCAATGTGTCATTTTTTGAGTGTTATTATTTTGTCGCATGATTCTGTATTTTCGCTCATGTCCTAGCATTTTTATTCTGTACATCCGTTCTTGCTCTCACTATAATCCTCATTTCGTTACAATTCTTTTCTAACACCTACTGGGATTTGACTGACACTGTGTGGATTGGTTTGCGAATTGTTTATATACAAACGCTTGCACTGCTTCTTTTCGGAGCTTTTATTAGTCTGAATTCCTTTTCATTTGAGGTGAGTTTCTCTTAGACAGACGTTTCTGTCAGATCTTGAGCTAGATTGATTCATCATCTAATCTGTTGAGTATTTCTTACACACTCAAAAGGTTTCTAATAAAGTTATTTGAAACGTGGTGCTTTTAGGAGGTTTCCCTTTAAATTTTTGAAAAAGCGCGCAGACTAGATGACGCCATATGCGTCACGCACGCATTTATATACTATCAGCGGGACGACTGTGGTTCACGTTAGTAACAGGGAGAAGTGGTTTATGGTAGAGCGATAACATTGACGGTAAGCGGGGATTACATCACGGCGTTGTTGCAATGAAAGTTTGGGTTTTCTTCGGATGAGAAGGCACGTGACTGATAGTATCCTTTATTCACAGATTCTTCTATTTACTCAAGTCAAACTTGGAACCGCACTAAAGCCTCTCACTCTCATAGCTGGTAAGCGGAACACCGGTAATAGGTAGCAGCTGTAGGGATTGTGTCTGCAGTGTTGAGTGCTTCATATTAGGTTCTGTCTCTTGTTTACAGACTACCTGCATTTCACCGAGTTGGTCCAGACCAAATTTGTTCTGGTGGCAGCGTCACAGGTATTAACAGTCAGCTTTACTTGAGGTGGACTTGTCTTCGTATTTATTGAAGCTGTTACGTTTTTCATGGGTTACCTAATTAACTTTTTATCTTGAAGGTCATAGTTTATCACGGCGTTTCTCCTCGCCGCTTCTCCTTAATAGCAAGAGGAGGATTTTTACTTCATAGTTGTGATTTCTGCGTGTACATCACGTATTCAGGAGCATGCGGCTCTTTTTCACTTTGGTTACTGGCATGGAGATATTTCACCCAGTGTTCATAGGATATCTTTTTACATTTACTAACGTTATATGCAATAACACAACATGAGGTGGTCGAGAGTTCTCACAGTCAGTGCGCTTTGAAATCCTTCTTTTCATTTTCATCACATCACTGTTTTGGGATGTTAATTTTTTAGTGTGTTTCAACCTTGTGTTCCTCACCCTCTGGTTCACTTTCTTTTTCTTTTATTCACTATGCACTGGTGATAGTGTCGGCAAGAACGGATTTATTATACTGGAGTTGACAGTGTTCGTTGATGTGTTAACAGTGATCGTTGATCTGTTCTTTTTGTTCCAGCCGGTGGTCACAAGACAGAACGTGAAATTATAACATTTCTTTTGTGTATTATCATGCCCCTGACGAAGGGTTACACCCGAAATGCATTGGGTTCTGTTTTTCTGTTAACAGTTCTAATACTTTGCAAATGAATTGCAGCAATTATTCACATTGTGATTATATTGAGTTGTTTTATGAAACAAAGATATTGCATAATGAAATGCAATTCAGTAAAATAAATCAAACCATGATGTTATTGATTACATGTAAAATTGTGTGATTTGAATCTATTGCACTTTGAATTCTTTGAACTTTTGCATAATATAGTAGAAGCCCTAGGGACTTTTTAAATAGTGCGCTGAGTGATTGGTACGGAGATTCTCCATACCTTCTTTGCATTTGAGTATCACAGGTCTATTTAGGCTGGACCTATAGCACACAGCAGCACGCTTAGTATTCCTTGAGTACATCAGTTTACACATTGTATAACAGGAGTGCAGGTTGGTACCATAATTTTACGAAGTTTCCCGGATCCAACCATGACTCGCACATCATGCGCCACAGCATCCTCCCACGTATGATGACCAATCTGCAACCGGAACGTGCATGGATTGTTGGTGAGTATGCATACTCGTGTAGCGTGCTGGGTGTGACATGCTGCCTTGTATCCTGTTGGGAATGCAACGTTTCTCCGTGTTACTCACACCCAGGTGACTCTGCATATCCTAATGGGCCTTGGCTGCTCAGCCCACTACGCAATCCTCGGACACCAGCTGATGTCAGATGCAATGAGGCACATGGGAGGACCAGACGTGTGGTAGAGCGGACTTTTGGACTCCTGAAGTCCAGATTCAGATGCCTGGACCGCACCGGGGGTGCACTGGCATACTCCCCACAGAAGGTGTGCCAGATAGTTGTGGCATGCTGCATGCTGCACAATCTTGCGATTCGCAGGCAGATCCCCCTGATAGTGCAGGCCAAGCCGTGTCCAGTGACGAGGACAGTGGAGAGGAGGAAGCAGTGAATGAGCGTCAGCAGCTCATCGCCCGCTACTTCACTTGATGGTGAGTGACCATGTACGACGGCTGATGTCGCTGTAGTTGTGTAGGTGTATGTGTGCATTGTCACAGCGGACTATTGTTCACTGAGTGCTGTGTGGGAATGGTCCATGTCCAGGGTAGTATGCCACTGACAGTGGCTGTGACATTGTGCCCTGTTGCTCTGTGAGATGTGTGTACATTGCTTAGGCCTGATGACAAGTACTGTGTGATGAGTGTGTGACACACACATTCAATGGACTCTTGTTCTGTTTTTCACCCCTAGGTCCCTACAGCCTCTCCTGGCCTATCGACATACCACACTACAGATGCATTTCTGATCATGCTGACGGTTGTGCATCCTTGATAATAAACAGAGCAGATAACATAGAATGTGATACAGGTGTATTTATTTTAAAGGTGACATGTGTTTGTGGGAAAGGTGATCAAGAAAGTGGTGCATGCTGTACAATGAGTTGACGGTCATGTCCGCGTGATGGTCAAGGTGTACCCATGTTGTCCTGGGTCCGCAGTCCAACAGACATATGCCACTCAACTGGCAGTGTGGGGTAGGACGGTAGTCCAAGTGAATGCAGGGGATGGCCACCGTGGCTGGCTGACTCACTGGCGTTTGGAGCGTGCAAAGTCCTCCCTGGACATCTGTTTCCTCTTCGGACGGCCCCTTCCACGTTTGGGAGGGGGGGTTGTGTGTGTGGGCTGCTGGTGGTGGGTGAGGATTGCCCACTCGCTGTGGACGCAGGGGAACTGGATGTTGCACGTCCCTGCGCCCCAGCAGGTGGTGGCGGAGGTGGTGTGGTTGGCCTGGAGTGGGCCCTCACCTCCACCACTAGCTGGCCCATGAGGTCCACAAGTTGGCCCATGTGGGCGTCCATGGACCTCAACACCCCAAGGACTTCCCTCGTGTTGGAAGCTGACCTGGCCCATTGTCCCTGGGCCTCTTCATAGGCCCCAAGGACTCTGGCTATTTGCGGCAGGGCTTGTCTCCCAGGCTCTGTTGGCATTGGCCTGACCCTGCTCCTCCCACCTGGACTGTTGCCACCGACCTGCCCACTCGCCACATTGGTCACCCGGGGCCTCCTTCTGGCTCCCAGGGTAGATGTGGAGGTGCGTGCCACCTCTTGCGCAGGGTTGGTGGTCAGGGAGGCCCTGGTGGTGGTGATGGTGGTTGCGGCGGTGGTGGTGGCCGCAATGACCGTGGCAGCAGGGGCCTGGGACTGGTCACCAGCCCTGGGAGAAGGGTTGGTGGGTAGGAGGGGTCCTGGGGAGCTGTTGCGCCCTGCCACACCAGATGTGCCAGGTCGGGAGTCCTCGTCCGTAGAGGTGTCCAGGTTTTCCACATCCGTGAGTCCGGGTGGGGGGCTTGTGGACTGGCTGTGATGGCTGCTGTCTCCATCCGCAGCATCATGCTGTTCGTCACCTGTGGGACGGAGACGAAAGGTTATTGTGTTGCACCTTGCAAGGTTTGAGTTAGATGTCTGACATGCACAGTTTGTGCACAGTTGTGCACTGGTTTCCCGGATGCGTGTGTATGGCTCTACAATGTGTGTGCGTGATCAAGGCAATGGAATAGTGTGATGGGTGCATATGGCATGGGACGGATTTGAAATGCCAATTGGTGTGTGTTGCAGTAACCCTACATTTTGTGGCTTTGGTGGGAACGGGGTACAGCCCCATGGACGCTTTAGTGTTGATATATGTTTTTGGGGTTCACATGAAACGCTTGGAAACGCAGATGGCAAAAGGGGTACAGCCCCATGGGCGCTTTAGTGTTGATATGTGTTTTTGGGGTTCACATGAAACGCTTGGAAACGCAGATGGCAGAAGGGGAACAGCCCCATGAACGCTTTTGAGATGATATATGTTTTTGGGGTTCAAATGCAACGCTTGGAAACGCAGATGGCAAAAGGGGTACAGCCCCATGGACGCTTTAGTGTTGAAATATGTTTTTGGGGTTCACATGCAACGCTTGGAAACGCATAGGGGTACAGCCCCATGGACGCTTTAGTGTTGAAATATGTTTTTGGGGTTCACATGCAACGCTTGGAGTCGCAGATGGCAAAAGGTGTACAGCCCCATGGACGCTTTAGTGTTGAAATATGTTTTTGGGGTTCACATGCAACGCTTGGAGACGCAGATGGCAAAAGGGGTACAGGCCCATGGACGCTTTAGTGTTGAAATATGTTTTTGGGGTTCACATGCAACGCTTGGAAACGCAGATGGCAATAGGGGTACAGCACTATGGACGCTTTAGTGTTGAAATATGTTTTTGGGGTTCACATGCAACGCTTGGAAACGCAGATGGCAAAAGGGGTACAGCCCCATGGACGCTTTAGAGATGAAATATGGTACTGTGGTACATACTGTGACATATGGGTGCAGAAGGGGACATGTGTTTTGGCCACACAACACTACAGAGACAAAGGTGTGTGTATGTCTGACTTACCCAGCATATCTGCTCACTGTTGTCATTTAAGGACATTACACTGCAAGCATTGTAGTGAGTGAGTAATGGTTGTGTGCCACACAACGTATTGCAGATGGGACAATTCCTTGGTGTGCGTGCTACTCTCAGCCATGTGCAGCAATGCAGTGCTCTTGGGGTGTTGACTATATTTTGTATGTTGTAACTCACAGTGTGACGTGCGCTTCAGACACAGCAGACACCTTATTGGTCATCGGCAGGAATCTCTGCTGAACTACTGTATATGGGGCAACTGTTTAGATGATATACCTTTCATGACACTGGGGCTGGAAGATGAGATGGATGAGATTTTGAATGTGCATTGTGTAGCTGTGTGGTTCATGGGTCCAGTGGTGTATGTGACATTACTGGGGTTCCACTCTGTTACATTTAGACAAGATAGACTTACATGGGTGATGTTGTACAATGTCAAGGGAACAAGCAGACACGACTACATTGACAAGTCTTGGATGGTGTTGCTGATGTGTGTGATGACTGGCACAGTGCACGCCATGTGGGTCAGTACTCCAGTGAGACTTGTGCATGCAGACGTGACTCCTTACGTGTTACTGTATTTGAGATGGCTCATGTGGGCTATGACTCTGTAATTTATGTCCGTGCTCACATTGGTCACATGATTCTGACAGGGAGCAGTGCTACCTGTTCCTCTGCTACGTGACATGTCCCACATGTTAGTCGTAGTACAGTCCTCATGCCTTCAGACATCCCGCCCTGTACAGTAGTCTACCTACTTGTTGGTTTGGAGGGAGCAATGCAATGGCTATCACATGGTTATGAGAGGGAGGGGTGCTCCATCTTGCTGGTCTGTGGGTGTGGGGGCCGTGTTGTGAGTTGTGGTGATGGTTTACCATCCACAGACACCCCTCCATGTCAGGTAACATATCTACCTGTGTGATGATGGTGTGCACTGCGATGGCTGACACATGGGTGTGGGGAGTGCTCCATCTTGCTGCGCTGTAGGACTGGGGGCCTGGTGGGGGGTGTACTTCTGCAGTCCCCCCTCCGATACACGGGCCTTGTGGTAAGGCTACTTACCTGTTACTTGTTGGTTTGTGCAGCTATGGCTGCCACATGGGTGTGGGGTGCGCTCCTTCCGGCGCATCTGGCCTATAAGGGGAGCTGGTGGGAGTTGTGGTGCTGGCTGACTGTACACATGCCCCCATGGTTTTGTTTGTTGGTGCCTATGGGCTGAGTGTGTGTGAGTGTCTGTTGCATGTGTGAGGGATGTCTTGTGGATTGTGTACTGGACATGGGGTGTTCGGCCCTCGGAGCTATGGCATTGTGGTAGTGCATGACAGTACATAGCGGTGTGCTGGTATACATTTGTTTGTACTTACCAGCCTCCACTCCCCCTGGTATTCCGGTGAGACTCTCCGGATGTAGAATGCCTCGCACCTTCTCCTCCCATGCCTTGAAGGTCTTGAATGGCGTGGGATTTCCGCCGCCAGTCCTGTAAGCCAGCTCACGGTTCTTGGCCTCCTTCTTCCTGACCACGCTTTTCAGGTCCTGCCACCTCTTGGTTATTTCCCCCCGGTTGCGTGGCACGTTCCCAACTGCATTCACCTGGTCTACGATCCTGCTCCACATCCTGTTTCTGGTGGCTACTGGTGTCTGTTGGACCTGGTTCCCATAGATTTGTGGGTACACCTTGATGACCTCGTCGACCATGACCGTCAACTCTGTGGCAGTGAACTTGGGCATTCGTTGTGTTGCCATGGTGCGTGGTTTGGTTTTTGTGGTGCTGGTGTGGTGTGTTTGGTGTGTGATGTGCAGGGGGTTAGTGGTGCCGCTGTTTAGGTGGTGGTGGTGGTGGTGATGGGTGTGATGTGTGCGTGCGTGTGGTATACTGCTTTCCTCTGTGGCTCTCTGTGTTCTCTGCTGTGGTCTTGGCTTTGTAGTGGTGCAAGGTTTGTGGTCTGTGAGGGGGCTGCTTTTGTACTCACCTATGTGGGTGTGTCATGATGGTCTGTCGTTTTCAGGTGTGTTGGGCGTGGTGTCCTGGGATTTGTGGTTTTTTTGTTTTGCCAGGGGGATGTGTCTTTGGGATGGGTTCTGTGTCTGGGTATTTTGGCGTCGTTTGCTGTGTGGACTTGTTGGCCATGTTGTGTGTATTTGTTTGGGCCGCCAATGATTTCCATGCACGGACGTGGCCGCCAGGCCTTCCGCCTTGTCAGTTATTCATTTCTGTTGTTCACCGTTGCAGGCGGGAAATATGTTGGTTTACCGCGCTCATGTCGGGGGGATCATAATTTGACGGCCGGTGTCTAGTTCGTCAGCGCGGTCGTATTTGGGGTTTTCGGGCGGTATTGCGTCCGTGGCGGACGGATTATCTTCGACTCTGACATGGACGGGCGGTATTCTGTGTGGTTTTTCCGCCGCGGGCGGTGGTTGCTTCGCGTCATCATAATTGCTCGGTCGGTATTCCCATGGTGCAGGCGGGCGGTCTTTTCAGGCTATGATGGATGGCGGTTTTTTTACCGCCGGTTATCGTAATGGGCCCCTATGTGTCGCACCCAAGCCATAGAATTTTTGGTTGATATGTGTAACATTGATATTGCAGTAGCCATTGGAAGGTACATGGCTGCTGCAAAAAAGTTTTATGTAGTGTAATGAGTTGAACAATGTAACCATGGGGAAGTAAGCAACTATGCGAACGTGAAGAACTTAAGCTTATTTGAGCAGAAGAACTATAAGTAGGATAACTATTTTTGAGGGTTTTTAAAATTAGTTATCTTTTTATCAAGTATGTATGAAGATGTGGTGTGATTATACCGTATATATACTGTGTGATTGAGTGTGGAATTGTTATGAAAATTTAACCGATTTATTCTTATAGACGGCTGTTTTAATAGTTTTAGTTGATGAAATTATTTATGATATTAGAGTGTCTATAAATTGATTGTTCTTATGCTGTTTAAAGACCAATGGTCTAAATAAACATTATCTTGACTGACAGTAGCGGACTGGGATCCTCTAAAGGAACTACATCCCTGCGATTGGTAATGGGACCTGCTATACGACCGACCAGAGAAATGTCCCCCTACTCTGGCCCTTCAAAAATATGTCCTCCAAACCCTCTCCTCAAAGAACTCAGAGTCTTAGCCAAGCTCGTGAAGGTGGACACATACTTCCCAACACCCTTCACTACGCCATCCCCAAGTAAATATCCTTTTGGGTCTTCACTCGGCTCTTTCTTTGCAAAGTCCCCTAACTTAGGACTAATGTGTATGAGGATTGTTTTCTCCTATCAGACATCAACGCTGCGTTCATGTTTCCAAGGAAACAGACTGCTCTCTGTGACCATCCTATTAACAACTCTATCTACAGAGACAGATTTAGATTTGGCTTCTTCAGCCATATCCAATATTCTTGCTAATGGACCAATAACATCCAGCAGTCCATCCTGACACTGTTTAAGTGCCCTCTACAGATATTTTCTGGGATTGTGACCTAATTTAAAAAGAAAACTAATCAGATCTGGGGCTAAATCTGGAGTCACACAGGCTTTGTCCTCAATAACTGGATGAGAGCATTCTGCTCCCATCACAGTTCTTGCCTCTTTCTCCAATGGTCTATTCATCCATAACTTTATAAAATCATATATATGAGTCAGAGGCCACCAGTCAGCACTCCTCGGGTGCCTTACCATGTCAGGGCTAAACATATCTACCCCTTGAAGACCCTTTACAATTCATTTCTCCCTTCTTATGTTAACTTTATGATAGTCTAAATCCCAACCATCATCTTTGTAGTCGCCCAAAACATATTCATCGTAACTGTCTCCAACCTGGTTATGAGAATCTTTATCATCAGGTCTAGCATGACTCTCATGTGTGCCGCAAGGGACACTCTCCATTGTGCTGCATTGGACACACTCCTCTACCATGGTGCCTAGACCACCCCTTCGCCAAGATAAAAAATTGTCATTTACCTCATATTCAACTTTTTTCCTCAACATCTTTTTCTTTCCTGACCCCATATTCCTATTTGCATCCTCCTCTTCAATAGACCAATAGTCCTCATCTGAAAGATCCTTAACCTTCCTTCTTCTCCCCTTAACGGTTTCCAAAACTTCTTTTACTGAGGCTCTGACCTCATCCTGTACCATTTTCTTTAAGGTACTCTCCTTATTACAGACAGCTGACGGCTTCCCTTCCTCACTCATCATTATTTGTGAATTAAATATATTCTTTTTTAATGTAAAAATGTTAATAGGCTGTCAAAAACAACGAATGCTTCAACCCAGAAAGATTTCTGGTATCTTTTTTTATATAACCTCCACCAAAAAAACTTTACCTTCATCTTATGACATCTAAGCGAACCCCACGTCTCAAAAATTCCATTGGCAAGACAGGAATTTTGTGTACAAGCCAGTCTTGCGCTTCAGTCTTAATCAATATGGCAGCCGGAGACTTCAATCTCCTTGTTTCTTATTGTTACATCAAAATGGTGGCCATTACCAAGTGACGCCGACACACATGCACTACGTGCACTGTCACTGCACTGCCAGGAAACTCCGAGGCCCCACAGACACAAGCGCCTTCACTGGAGCATAAGCGCTCCCTGCAGGCACAATGGAATTCGCTGTCTCCACCCACAGCCCCCACCTCAGTGTGAGTGCCAACAGAGACGCCTCGCACTGAGGTTGTTAACTTCACCCTTCAACGTACTGCTAGACGAGTGGTGTGCAAGGGGTTACTAAATCAGGCAAGATATAATTTTTTAAAGACTTCTAAATATATAACCTTGCTAATAATTGAATATCGTGGAATACAGAAACAGTCAAAATGATTATTAATCCCATAAATTGGGAATTTCTTTAAACAAATACACTAATCAACCTCAAATAACAGTATAAACCTCAACAAAATCTATAACATGGCTATATAACACGTATCCTTTACAAAGTAAACATAAAATAAACATTTTCTAAATAGTGCTAACACATACTTAACTGGCAAGGAGCAGCAAACAAAAGAGGAAGATGGCTTCTAGGCTTGGATTTATATAGACTGTAGTGATGGTTCTAATTTTAGAAGTTTGTG
The DNA here is from genome assembly GCA_963921515.1 of Calotriton arnoldi. Lineage (NCBI taxonomy): Eukaryota > Metazoa > Chordata > Amphibia > Caudata > Salamandridae > Calotriton > Calotriton arnoldi. The sequence goes on from CAWUFW010009081.1 coordinate 641,185, forward strand.
TATGGTTAAGGTTTGCTTTAAAGTGCTGCATGGAGTAACAATAAAAGATTACTGCATAATGCTAGTCTCCAGTCTTGACATGAAATCGAGCCACACAAAGGCTGGTGCCAGGTATAAATACTTGACCTCCAGAGCCACGGTCCAGAACTCTCCTGGGTCTATGGAAGTTATAGAGGAAAGACTGCCCTGCTGCCAGAGGAATGCCCTGTTGCTTGAAGGTCTGTCTTGCTGTCTGAGAAGGAAGACTGGACCTGTTTGTCTTCATTCCAGGCTAACCAGAGTGATTCCAAGGGTCAGTTTGCTGACCTCGTGTGAGTTACAGGGTCGGTGCACAGACAAAATATCGAGTTTTTTATTTCGAAGTACAAGAATATCGAGTTGTAAATATCGAGGTACAAGAATATAGACAGCAAGAATATCGTGGACCAGAATATCGACAGTAAGGTAAGAAATATCGTTTTTTTTAATATCGAAGACAGTAATATCATTTGTAAAAATATCGTTGTTAATAATATCGATGTTTATATTAGTGTTATGTATTTTAGTATGTATTTTGAATGTATGTGTTCTATATTTTTGTTTAAGTATTGTATGTATTTTTAAATATATTTATTACATTTTTAGAAGTTATTAATTTTTTTTAAAGTAAATTTTGCGTTTTAGTTACGTAGCGGGTTGTGGGTTTATAGGGGAATACGGTGGGAAGTAATTTAATTATAATACATTTAATAATAAATGTTAGAAGTTATTAATTATTTTTAATTAAATTTTGCGTTTTTATTCCTTAGCGGGTTGTGGGTTGATAAGGGAATAGGGTGGGAAGTAATTTAATTCTAACTACTTTATTAATATTATTTATTAATTAATATTTATATATTTAATATTTTATATTGTTAATTGTGGTAATTATTTTTTTATCAATTAGTTATTAATTGGTTGTTAATCATTATTAATTATTTGTTAAATAAATTAATTAAGTTATTTTTTAGGAGGGGTTGTGGGTTTATAGGGGAATAGGGTGGGAAATAATTTAATTATAATTAATTAATTAATCAATTTTTATTAATGAATAATAAAATATTCATGTTTTTATATTGCTAAATGTGGTAAATAATTTATTATTAATTAGTTATTAATTGTTTGTTAATCATTAATAATTAAATTGTGGTATTTTTAGGAGTGTGTTGTGTGTTGATGGGGAGTCGGCTGGCAAGTAATTCAATTTAAAGATAATTTTTAATTTTTTTTATCATAACATTTATTTTAAGTTGTTTTATATTGTTAATTGTGTGAATTAAATTATTATTTATTGTTTTTAAATTACTTGTTAATTTTGATTAATTAATTAGAGAATTATTAATTAATTATGTTAATAGTGTTATGTTTTAGACCATTGGTGGTGTCATTTATAGGGGAATATGGTGGGAGGCAAAAAGAAAATATTTTATTAATTGTTTGTTTATTAATTTTAATTATTTTGCTTGAGTGGGAATAGAAAATTATCCCCTATGCAGTACAACACTTTCTCTACTGTTGCACTCACTGGAGTGGGAATAGTAATTTTTACCCCTACGCTATCCAACACTTTCCCTACTGTTACCCTCACTGGAGTGGGAATAGTAAATTATTCCCCTCCGCTATCCAACACTTTCCTTACGATTGCACTTGCTGGAGTCGGAATAGTAATTGTTACCCCTCCGCTATCCAACACTTTCTCTACTGTTGTACTCCCTGGGGTAGGAATAGTAAATTATTCCTCTCCGCTATCCAACACTTCCCTACTGTTGCACTTGCTGGAGTGGGAATAGTAAATTATTTCCCTCCGCTATCTAACACTTTCCCTACTTTTGCACTCGCTGGAGTGGGAATAGTAATTGTTACCCCTCCGCTACCCAACACTTTCTCTACTGTTGCACTCCTTGGAGTGGGAATAGTAAATTACTCCCCTCCGCTATCCAAAACTTTCCCTATTGTTGCACTCGCTGGAGTGGGAATAGTAATTGTTACCCCTCCACTATCCAACACTTTCTCTACTGTTGCACTCCTTGGAGTGGGAATAGTAAATTACTCCCCTCCGCTATCCAAAACTTTCCCTATTGTTGCACTCGCTGGAGTGGGAATAGTAAATGTTACCCCTACGCTATCCTGCACTTTCCCTACTGTTGCACTCAGTGGAGTGGGAATAGTAAATTATTCCCCTACGCTATCCAACACTTTCCCTACTGTTGTACTTTGTGGGGAGGGAATAATAATTGTTACCCCTCCGCTATCCAACACTTTCCCTACTGTTGCTCTCACTGGAGTGGGAATAGTAAATTATTCCCCTCCACTATCCAACACTTTCCCTACTTTTGTACTTTGTGGAGTGGGAATAATAATTGTTACCCCTCCGCTATCCAACACTTTCCCTACTGTTGCACTCCCTGAAGTGGGAAGAGTAAATTATTCCCCTCCGCTATCCAACACTTTCCCTACTGTTGTATTTGCTGGAGTGGGAATAGTAAATTATTCCCCTCCGCTATCCAAAACTTTCCCTACTGTTGCACTCGCTGGAGTGGGAATACTAATTTTTACCTCTCCACTATCCAACACTTTCCCTACTGTTGCACTCCCTGGAGTGGGAATAGTAATTTTATCCCCTCCGCTATCTAATATTTTCCCTACTATTTCTGTTAATGTAGTGTAAAATGTAATTGTAAAAGAATAAAAATATTTTAATTTATTATATATATCTTTTTTTTTTATTATTATTTTACTGGTATATGTATATATATATATGTATGTATAATTTGCAATATGTTTCTAACATTTTATAATTTATTATAATAATTTTTTATTAATATTATTAAGTAAATATATATTACAATTTATATATATGTATGTTTAATTTTTTAACATTATATTTATTATTCCTAATTTTAAACATTTTATAATAATTATAACTAACTTTTTTTAAATTATATGTATTATTTACTTTATTTTATAATATTTTTTATACATTTTTATAAAAACGATGGGGCATATTAGCAAGACCGGCGTTAAAATTATCGCCGTTTTAGCGGCAGGAAACTGCCGCTAAAGCGGCGATAATGGGCTTGCTAATATGCGTTATAGATTTCAATAGAAGCCCAGGTTAGATGTGCAGGACATCTAACCTGGGCTTCTATTGAATTCTATAACGCATATTAGCAAGCCCATTATCGCCGTTTTAGCGGCAGTTTCCTGCCGCTAAAACGGCGATAATTTTATCACCGGTCTTGCTAATATGCCCCGATATTTTTCACAACGATATTTTTTACAACGATATTTTTTTATCAATATTTTGGTACTTACCATGATGTAGATAGGATGTCGATATTATTGACTTAGATATTTAGGTGTCGATATTTTGGGACCTCGATATTGTGGTGGTTGATATTCTGTCAGTGATCCACAGGGACACAATAAGCTTCAGGGGCTTCCTTGCAACTGACCAGTTGACCGGCTGCACTGGACCTTCAACTGGACCTGCCTGAGCTCTGCACAGAGTGAGTTCTGATACCCAAGTGCTTCCTCCCCAGGTCCTGGACCCTTGGCTGGCATCCGAGTGTGCTCCTCCCTGACTAACTGTGGGTCCATTGGAATCAATGCAGAGCAATGTAATTCAACACAGGACCTCACATTGCAGCCCTCGCAGCTCCTTTTTGCAAACCGATGCAATGTGATGAAATTCGACACAGGATTTCACACTGCAGTCCTCGCAGTTCCTGATCGAAACTGATGCAGTGAGATGCAGGTCGACGCACGAGCTCGCATCACAGCCTTCACAGCTCCTAATCAGAACTGATGCAGTGCGACGCAACTCGACGCAGGATGACTTCTCATCATAGCACTGAGTAGCTCCTGATCTGAACTGACGGTGAGCGATGCAAAGCCTCACATCAAGGGCATAAGGTTCAATTTTCAGCTGGACTAACCTGGTCCCTGTATCCGACCTGTTCTCCATTGCGATCAGCCTGAATTTGTGCCTTTGTACCAGTCCGACAGGACCGGATAACCGCAGTTGGCTCTTTGTGCTTTAATTCTCTATTTTCACTTAAAACTTTAAATATCACTGGTTCTACTGTTTGGATTTTTGTCAATCTGGTATCATTTTACTTATTAAAATGTACTTTACACATTGCCTCTAAGTTAAGTCTGACTGCTTTTTTGTGCCAAGCTGTCAGCATGCTAAGCACAGGTACATTTAGTGACTATTGTGGTTCACCCTGATAAGGACTGTGGTTGTTGCTTGAGTAGGGTTTTTGCCCAGCCCTCCAAACCAATAACCCAATATCTTACAACTCCGTATGCTAAAGAAATAATTTAAGACCCCTTACAAAGATTCAATTCTTTGTAAACTTCAACCATGCACATGCACTTGACACATTTTGTGTACCTTGTAAAGTGTCCAACTGCCCCCCGGTGCTAGGACTGTGCTATATAAATCCCCCAAAACTAAAATATAGTATAGGGGCCATATTATCAAGAACGGCCCAAACATTATCGCCGCTTTAGCGGCAGGAAACTGCCACTAAAGCAGCGATAAGGGGCTTGATAATATGCCCTATAGAATTCCAATAGAAGCCCAGGTTTTATGTCCTTGACACCAGAACCTGGGCTTCTATTGGAATTCTATAGGGCATATTATCAAGCTCCTTACCGCCGCTTTAGCAGCAGTTTCCTGCCGCTAAAGCGGCGATAATATTTGCGCCGTTCTTGATAATATGGCCCTACGTCTCTTTAGATCTTGGGGAAACTTAAAAATCTCTTTCAGACACAGTTGTACACATTTAATAAATAAGCACTTTAAAGTGTCTCAGGACTATTGATGAGGGGGTGGTGGCTTGTAATCTGCCTTTTTTTCTGGAAGCAATCTTGTTTCTAATGGAGGTAAATGTTCTGAAAATGAATAATGCAGTTTTGCAGAAGAGTTCAGTGGTAATGATAGACATATTACCAAGAGTTGGGGGAAGCTGCATTTGATGTAAAATACCTAATAGCTCCGAAAATAAATTGCTCTATCGGTTAATTTTAGAAGTAAAGAATGCAATTTTTCTTTCAGGATCTCAGCACAGTTGTGTTTATGAAAAAAGAAAGCAAGGCATTCATTTGCCTGCCATTAATTCATGCCATGTCCGCTGACGGTAAGTGGTATGCACAGATGTTTTATCCACCTGCAGGTTATGCTCAGTTCCAAGTTTCGCCATGCCTTGAATTTTAAAAATATTCCTGTTTTCTAAATCTTATGTGTAAGCCATCCCTACCCCCAAAGCACTACTTTAGCAGATCAAATATCTCGCAGTCAGAAATTCAACACTTATCCATGTCTACCATGAAATGTAATAGTTCACCACATAATCCCTTTGCCATTAATGTCTTGTGCGAGGAAGAAAACGATGCTCAAATGGAGGATGTTTAAATAATGCTCAAAAGGAGGAGCCCAAAAAGCATCAGAAAGAGGGGAATTCATGCACAGAGGATTCCACTTCCGGTTCTGCCTCTTGTTTCATCACTCCTGAGAAAAATACGAAACGATGGAAGCCAATGGAAACCATCATTTGTTCAGCTGTGTTCCCCTTTCATTTTGTCAGAACAAGAGAGTTCATTTTATCTTCAATACATTATTTCTGAGAATGGTGAGGCATTTGCTAAGGGGTAGGAGAGGGAGGGCGAGGGGTCGTTGGTTGGGGGAGGCACTGTATTTCTCTTATTTGTGGTCTTCATCTGTGATTAGCATCATTACTTTTATGGCATGTCTCCCGAATAATTATTGTGTCAGCTAGGACTACAATTATAAAGATGGAGAACTGAAAGCATCATTTTAGCATTTAGCATATTAAGATGACAAAAACGTAAGAGAGAGAGAGATAGCAAGAAATTAGGAATTATTGTGAGAATCAAGCTTGGAACTACCGATTCTCTTAGTAATTCCTCATTCCTCCTGCATTAAGGGTGGTTAGGTTTTTGATAAATCAGCCACAATAGTTCACTGTCCCTAGGAAGCTTCTTACTTCTGAGATGCTGGATGGTGGGTATGCTTCCTGATTGTCATGGACCTTTTCTGGGTCTGGGGCTACTTCGTCCACCGAGAAGATATATCCGAAAAAGTTGATTCATTGTTTCAGGAATTTACATTTGCCCTGTAGCGTGAGTCTGGATTCTTGTATTCACTGTAGGACATCTCTCAGACTTTGACGATGCCTGGTAACCCCATCAAATTCTCCTGTATTGTGTTTTGGAAAAGTTCTGCAGCACTTGATATTCCAAAATTGAGTCTCTTGTATAGTCAGAATCCGACATGGAGGAAAACGTTGTGATGTGTCTGTACTCTTCTGCCAAGGTGGGCTGATGGTAGCTGGACCTCAAGTTTACCTCTGCTAAGTTCCCCAATGAGGTCATCAATAGTAGAGGTCAGATGTTTTTTCCTCTTGCGATGTTAGGAAGCCTCATATCCCTGCATATGCGGAGCTCTCCCGGCTGTTTTGGCTTCCTTGTGACAATGATAGGTGACACCCAGGAAGAGGAGCCTGCTACTTTCTCGATGATCCTAGGCTCTTCAAGCTTCTCCAGTGCCTTCTCTACCTGTGGTCTCAAATGGAATGTGATGCGTCGATGCTGAAGTGCTACCGGTTGAACAGACTGATCAGTGTGCAGTTTGATGACTTTCCCTTTCATGCAGCTGCAGTAGCATAATTTTGGCTCCATCCTTTTATGTTTGGCTCAGCCACATATTTACATTTGGCCTTGTACTCGTGTGACGCAATAATACTAAAGAGATATGGTGCACCAAAGGTGCAGAAAGTGTGTCAATTGTGTGTTTTGACATATATGTGGGTGTGTGTGCATATTAACATTTTCCTTTTCAGAAACATCTGGATTGCTGGTATTAATTTTTATAGGTTTAGATTGTAAGGTGGTGGGCTAAAATGCAATTGATGCAGTGCATTTGCCAGGGATTAGTGAGAATGAATCATATGTGTGTTTAATGCTTTCTTTATAAATTGTGACTAGATTGTTGTGTTTGCTTAAAATTTACATGTATTTGTTATTGCGCCACATATAAGAGTTTAGCACAATACAGCTTGATTCATTATTAAGGATTTCACTTATTGGACTATATGTAGGGGGTAGAACTAATGTGTTTTAAAGAGAAATGTTAAGTTAGCCTGATTGTGAGCCTTAAGCTTGCAGTTGTGACATTGAATATTAACGTGAAAGTTGTTTTTCTGCATGTCTTCCTCCTCAGCAGGTGCAGACCAAAGGCATTCATTAGTTAGTGAAAAACACATTGTATTTCAGAGATGGTCAAATGATTTTAATGAAGAACAAAGGGAGTTTTACCAGTTGGTACTATGAGATGAAGGGAGGAACCAAGGAAGGTTTGGAAGTGAAAACTGGAATATGAGAGTAGTGTTTAAAGCGCCAAGTTCTTTCTGGGAACTAGAAAACATAATATGATGTGGTCCTGTTTTCTTGAATGTTTTTGTGCATTTTAATTAGTAAACCCACCTTGGGTTTAGTCAGATTCCTTTTAGACTCGGGGAGGTACAGACCTCTCTTGACATCTCTGATTGTGTGGCTTCATGCCATACACAGCTCTTTAATTTTGGAAGTTCTACAGAGGTTTTGATGCTGACATTGTTCTTGTTTCCTTTATTCAATAGGGTTTTCCCGATCCATAGGTTAGTGTAGAGTTTATTAGATGCTGCAAATCTTTTCCATGTACGGGTAGAAGGATCAAAACCATTCATCCAGCCATCAAGCTCTTTTCCTCATATTTTCTATCACTGCTACTGAGATTCGCATATGCTCTTTGTGGTTGAGGACTAATATTGTAAATCGTGTCGGTCTTCCTTTGATAATCCTGTACTTTTACAGTATGTTCTTGAGATTGATTTATATTTGTCTGGCTTTGAGTTTGTAAAAATCTTTTAATGTTAAGTTACTGACTCAGACTTTTATTGTGTGGTCCTAATGATCACACTGTACCTTAAGATTTAAATTGTCGTTTACCCCTCTTCCTCTTAGGCTACTACAAAGGTCTATCAACCAGAGTTGAATTGGAAGAAACGGCCCAGAGCGTTCTCACAGCCTATGCTTTTGAATGGTTCACTAAATTCTGTGAGGATATGCATCAGTTCTTCGCAATGAACGCCAAAAGCAAATTTGATGATGCCTACGGCTTCTGCCATGTCAGCTGAGCAGCATGCCATTGCCTCCTTGTGTATTGTATATTTGAGAGTTAACTGTCATTGGCCCATGTGTGACTGGTGCTTTAAACATGCCCGTCATAGGCAGCGGTTTGTCCTGCCTGTATACATATACTTGGACCGTGGCTCTCGGGATGGTCTGTGTATGTTTCAGCTTCTTAAACAGTTAAGAAGACATAATAACAATGGAGGCCATCAGCGGGTGCATTCCTACTTATATCTGGCACTGAGGTAATTGGGGATGGACCCTCCCAGAAGCGCCGAGGGTACAAAGTGAGTGGATGTTGTACTCTGTGACTTAATCATCGTCCATATCATTGGCCTCCTACCTGGTTTCCGGTAAGACGTTGACCGTCGTGCACGGTTTATAACTTCTGCAAACCACACAAGATGATGGACGGAATGCTGCACATTCGCAAACATTCACCCCCAGTCACAGATCTGGGTTTAATCCATCGTTATTTTACTTCACCACGCCACCCCAGTTCAGACATAGCCATATGCAAATCAGTCTTGACCCTGTGCCTCATGGGAACAGTCCAGACCGAACTGCCAAGCCATGTCTTCCCTGGACCGGAATCAAGCATCCTAGGACCGGTTTCAGGCTATCAGCCTTCATCAGCCAGGATAGCTTGACTCCAGTGGCGTAGTGAGCCCGGGACCCACGTCTGGGCATACCCTGCCAACTTAGGGCGAAATGCAAAACACACAAGATGATGGACGGAATGCTGCACATTGGCAAACATTCACCCCCAGTCACAGATCTGGGTTTAATCCATCGTTATTTTGCTTCACCACGCCACCCCAGTTCAGACATAGCCATATGCAAATCAGTCTTGACCCTGTGCCTCATGGGAACAGTCCAGACCGAACTGCCAAGCCATGTCTTCCCTGGACCGGAATCAAGCATCCTAGGACCGGTTTCAGGCTATCAGCCTTCATCAGCCAGGATAGCTTGACTCCAGTGGCGTAGTGAGCACGGGACCCACGTCTGGGCATACCCTTCCCACTTCGGGCGAAATGCAAAACACACAAGATGATGGACGGAATGCTGCACATTGGCAAACATTCACCCCCAGTCACAGATCTGGGTTTAATCCATCGTTATTTTACTTCACCACGCCACCCCAGTTCAGACATAGCCATATGCAAATCAGTCTTGACCTTGTGCCTCATGGGAACAGTCCAGACCGAACTGCCAAGCCATGTCTTCCCTGGACCGGAATCAAGCATCCTAGGACCGGTTTCAGGCTATCAGCCTTCATCAGCCAGGATAGCTTGACTCCAGTGGCGTAGTGAGCACGGGACCCACGTCTGGGCATACCCTTCCCACTTAGGGCGAAATGCAAAACACACAAGATGATGGACGGAATGCTGCACATTGGCAAACATTCACCCCCAGTCACAGATCTGGGTTTAATCCATCAGTTTATAACTTCTCCCTGATTGACAAACTCTAGCAAAGTGATTATACTTTCCACACCCTGCGCATTTCTTACCTTTCGTGGGCTGTCCGCCAGGTGATGGACGGTTTCTCTGCAGTGTCCGCAGGCATCTGGTGTTTCCGTGGCTCTCTTGGGTTTCTCTGGCCCTTGTCTGGGCATGATGGCGTTGACTGGTTCTGCTTTCACTGTGCATTGTAGCTCCACCTCCATGTGTGAGGCACAGGCCTTCAACAGTTCTTTAGAGTGGCCCATGGCCAGAATGTTGTTCAGGAACTTCCCCAACTCTTGTAGAATATGTTCTCTCAGTTTTATGGATGCACATCCCGGGCTAATTTGTCCTTGGATTTCCTCATTTTCATCTGTACATGCACATGTGCTGGCAAGTTCCTTTAAAATGGTGTTGAACGCATCAATCGATTCCTCCTAGTTTTGTCCGGTTTGTCTGAATATGAACTGCTCATAGTCTCAATTTGCCATTGGTTCAAAGTGGGCATTGAGGAAAGTTACCAGCATCGCACATGTCTTCGGGATTGCTTCTGTGATTGCTTTAGAGTTTTTATATATGCTTTTTCCTCCCGGGTGGAGCAGGAGCACCCTCCTCTGCCACAAGGGGCCAGGGGTGGTTCTGGGGGAGCAGAGTCATGCCTGGCAAGGATTGGAGCACAGTGTGAACTTGGGAGGTCTGGATGTGGCACCCAGCGGCTGGGTCTCTCCAAAATGACTGCAACAAAAAGGGGCGGGTGTCACCAGGCCATAGGCTGGTGTGGCAGTTGGTGCACCCTGGAAAAACATGGTTGGCCCCAGGCGCAGGAGTTGAGTGGATCGGGACCTTATGGCCTGCCACAGCCTGGAGATCGATGTGCTCTGCTCCCCCCACTCTGCTCTGCAGCAATACAAGGAAGGTGGCCTCACTGTGTACTGGTAGGTTGGGGCTGTCCTCATGGTCTTGCCTGTGAGGGGGCCGTACATGCCTCCTTGCCCCTCTCGCGCTGCTACGATGCTCTGTTCATGCGGCTGGAGTGGCACTCTGCCACTCACGGGAAAGGAGAGGGGTGTGGCCACAAGACATGTCTGTGGCACATGCACCTCCGGGGTGAACAGGGGCAGTAACGCAACCACACGCAGAGAGGCAGGAGGAGAAGGACATGGAAAGCCGACCGTCTGCACGACATGAGGCTCGCCCACCTTCGTCGCCAATGTAATCGTGGCCACTCACGCTGTGTCAGCCTCTGAAAACCCTCTTATACAGCATCGGACTGGCCCTAGAAATAACTGACCCAGGAACAGTGTGCGGTGTAAGAATTGAAGCTCTGGCGCAGGTGTCTCACTGACTCCCCCGGTCTGCAGAATAAATGTCTGGCCTACGTGACCTCAGGGCCAAAGCAATACATCGCACCAGCAGGTAAACACATACCTTCCATCCTCCTTCTGAAATGCATACCAATTACATCACTGGAAGACATTACAGGCACCGGTGGATGCTTAGAGTCAGCTCCAAATGAGTCAGATAGTCCTTAGACATAAACCTGATGGATTGTACTGGAAACATACAATAAAAGTTCAAAACAGAAAATGATAAAGTGTAATTTTTTGTAATATAACCTTTTGTGTTATAACCTCACCCATCACAGCAAAGACCTGGAACAGCCTCCCCATGCACCTTCAGTCCAGCATCTCACTTACGGAATTCAGAAGGGCCCTCAAGACCTGGCTTTTTCAATAAGCCTCCAGGGCCTGCAAGCGCCTGGATACACTATCAGGTGATTAGCCGCGCTTTATAAATCCTGATTGATTGATTGATTGACCTCTACCCTATTATGACCCTGCCTCTGCTTTTTTATTTTTTAGTTTGCTGTTTGTAAGTTTACCAGACCCCTGCGTTTTTATTTTCTAATTTGGAGTTTTTAAGTTTACCAAAATGTATTTACTCACTTTAGATTGCTGAACTTTGCTTCATTGGATTTCAATGAAAGAGGAAATCTGCCGAAATATAGAATGACACATGGGACTGCTAGTTGACTTACACGTGACTCCCTTTGCCCTTTTCTTCCCATAAATCTTATTCTCTCCTGTTTTCCTGACATTAGTGATTGGGTCTACTCCAGAGGGCTGTGAGTTACTTGTGTTGTTTTTTGAGGCACGTGCATGGGGAGTCCATGCTTGAGAAACACATGCAGTGCCAAGAAGGTGACACGGACTCTGAGATTAACAGCCATAACTAACGAAAACGATCCAACCAGCAGAGCCCTTGCATGTCAGGATGGTCGTCTGGAGTTCCCATACATATATGGGCCGTACAGGGGTACACTTCACCTCTCATCAGTTAACACTGCAGGGATGAACAGCCCAAATTCCCATGTCATAGTACGGATTCATATAGTAAATATGTCCTCAAATGTTGGTTTCGATGCAGCTCCTATAAGCAGTTTGCTCTGTTTGGAGTTCATCAGAACAGTGCAGCTCTTCAGGTTTCTAAGAAGTTAGAGAATGCATGCAGTCTAATCCTAGAGTATCTGTTCAGATAACAATATGTACTGTGAGGGGACATCACCCATTGGGGCATCACCAGTCACTAGGAAGCAGAAACATGAACCCAAAAGATGTGGTGGCCACTCTCCAGGAAACCAGCATCCATGTCTTTGACGTTGGGTTTTAGGAACCCTTGCTCCCTTTTCCATTGGTTCTTGCAGATAAATAGTTCACATTTAATCTGTTACGTCACAATTGCTGTTTTCAACTCAAAACATTGTGTCACGATACATCGAGATCATTGTAGTGGATCATGTGGCCAACATTTTCTCAGATGCTGCTTCCATAAAAGTACACGAATTTGACTCTTCAAAGCTCATTAGAAGGGTTTAGCTATGCTAATTCATATGAAGTAAAATATACAGCATGAGCATTCAATACCTGCAAATCGCATATTATTAAAAGTGCAATAAGACCTGTTATCAAAGTGAAAGTAGACAGTGTGGTGAAAGGCAAGATGCAGGCTTCATATAGATTGTTGAAATGCTGACTCACAAACATGGCTGCTTGTAAACACAAATAGCAAAGTTGCTTACACATCATTGCCCAGAAGTTCCTTTGACTTAGGGCAGGGAGAGGTGCATCCGTATATATAGGATACTAGACACATTTGTACCTGCACTATCCCCTTTTTTTTTTTTTAACAATTTTATTTTGCATTTTGAGCAAAAGAACATGACACAAGGTACAGTTCTGTCTGAAGCATCACTGAATGGTACAATATGGGTGACAGAGCTCCTGTATGCCCCATGAAGACATTATCTGCCATCGCAGCATGTCCCCACCCCATAAGCACAATAGAAGCCCCCGCACAGAACCCTCAGTAAATAGAGTTATTCAATCGGAATGCATGGCTTGCAGTGAGCCTCCCTGAGTGTCCGAAGAGGCCACAACACATATCTCCGATGCCCTCAGTGTCTTGGACATCGGCAGATGTAACCCACCCATCCTCCACTGCCTTCGTATGTAAGTGGTGAATGGTTGCCATGTTGTATCGAACTTGGCCACCCTGTCCCTGATAATCGCCGTACGTTTTTCCATGGCATAAATTGACCAGACCTCCCCCCCCACATGTTAAGTGAAGGTGCCTGTGGTTGCTTCCACATCTGAGCCATGCTCAATATTGCTACCAATAGAACGTGTGAGAATAGTTACCCCTGAGGAGTCGTCGTGGAGAAAAGTCTATCTGCCCCTGGGTCTCCCAGGAGGAACATAATGGGATCGCGTGGCAGCTAAACACTAGTGATGGCATGTATCGTGTGAAGGACCTTGTCCCAAAATGCTTGTATTACCTGACATGACCACCAGGTGTGTAGGAAAGTGCTGCGTTCCCCACACTGCTTCCAGCACAGGTCTGATGCCCCAAACATCTTAATGAGTGGAATAGGTGTGAGGTACCAGTGTGTGGGTATTTTGTATGCATTCTCCTTATATCGAAGACAAATAGAAGATTTGGAGGCCCTTTGCCAGGTAGCACCCCATGTGTCATCTGAAATATCAGTAGCCAATTCCCTCTCCCATTGTATCGCATAGGCATGCTTCGTGGGGGAGGTAAGGTTCAGGATATGTTGATTCAGCCATGATATGCCTCTATGGTGAGTGTTGTCAAGATATGAGAGTTTCCTCTTGTTGCATAGCTAGGCGGGCTGGAGGTCTACCTTCCCAGTGCAATGCCTGACTAATCCTGTACCTATCCTGTCTTGACAAGATCTCCCCATGTCCCAAGATCCCCATCTCTACAGAAGTCTCTCAAAATGGGAGAGGGGCCGTGTTACGGTTAAATGAAAGATAAGTAGTCCAGTGATGTAGTTCAAGATCACAGCTTTATTCTTCAGATAGGATCCATATTAAGTCTCATGCTAGGCCTCATACAATGCCCCACCAGGAGCAGCCTCCTTGCCGCTCTGCCCTTCCACACCAACTGATTCCTTCTCACACTCAAACACTCTCAACATTCTGATGACATCACATAGACTGAGCAGCAAGGCATAAGGGCAAGAACAGAGAGGATGCATCATTCACTTACTAGATTACAACACATCCCCCCCTCATCAAAATTGTAAAAATACAAGCATGCGAGATCATAGCACATACATGCAATATGACTGACAATAAATAAATGTGCGGAGGTGGACATACACACATACGAAAGTCAACGAGCTTCAAAAATAACATAACGCTACAAGAATAACATCAATTTTCAAGAGCACAGCGACTCCATCTTGGTTAGCGTTGCTAGGCCTTCAACGAGCTTCAAAAATAACATAACGCTACAAGAATAACATCAATTTTCAAGAGCACAGCGACTCCATCTTGGTTAGCGTTGCTAGGCCTTCAACGAGCTTCAAAAATAACATAACGCTACAAGAATAACATCAATTTTCAAGAGCATCGTCCAACACCCCATCCCATCCCATCTTGAGGAGATGAGAGAAACACAAAAGTGTTGTGTTATTTAAATCGCACGTCCAACACTCGAGGGCGTACACTCTAGAGTAATTATGCAACCCCTAAACACAAGGTGATACACATACCACAACCAAAACAAGGGTAAATCAAGAGAAGCTAAAGAGAAAGTAGTCTTCTCATGTGCGCACCCGTAACGCACAGTCCAAACACCTCACACGAGGCAACAACCACTCACAGGGTACATCCAATAGAAGTAAGACAGAAAAGCTACACAAAAGGTAGATCTCTCACATGTGCGCACATAACGCACAGTCCAATACCTCACACGAGGTATCAACCAATCCAGAGGGTAAAACCAAAATTGGGAAATCAAAGAAGCTTCAAAAGAAGGAGTCTTCTCATGTGCGCACCCATAACGCACAGTCCAACACTTCACACAAGGTGTGGCACCCGTAACGCACAGTCCAACACCTCACACGAGGTAACAACCAATACAGAGGGTAAAACCAAAACAGGCAAGTCAGAGAAGCTTCAAAGAAGAAGTCTTCTCATGTGCGCACCCGTAACGCACAGTCCTACACCTCACACGAGGTAACTACCAATTCAGAGGGAAAACCAAAACAAGCAAGAAGCTTCAGTTTCAGAACATGACATGACCAGGGACACTACACTCTCTCTTCCTCTATACATACATATACCAAACAAAGACACAACACTCTCTCCCCCTCTCATACAAATACAGGATCAGGTACCAGTGAAAGGTACAATAATCACATAAGACACACATGAAATTAAAACAAAAAGAAAGTCTCATACTCCGGTGAGCGATCTCTCACCCGAGGTCCTCACCAAAAGTTCCACATAACTGTCCACATCCTAAGCGGTGTAGCACAGCGACTCCATCTTGGTTAGCGCTGCCAGGCCTTCAACTAGCTGATGTGCCAAAATGTCGAACGAGGTTTACAATCGCCAGCGTTGCCATTAACTAAGAAGAAAAAATTTCAATTAACTTTATTGTACCGTGGTTGGCAGAAAACCCTCGTAAGAAGTGCAGGAAACATCATACAGGGTCCAACTAAAAGATGGCGGCACGTCTGTGACGCCGAGCCGGATGGCTCACGGCACGTAGGCGCTCCAAAAGCGTCTTCTGTCAAGTCATAAAGTCCCTTCGATGAACAGCGTGTCGTGTAGGAACCCAAGAAGAGACCGCAGGTGAGGTTGCGCGCGCAGGGACAAAGTCAGTTGGTTCAAATCAATGTATGGAGGAAAATCCAAGTGTTCCAAACGGAGCTCATGCCCTAAATCCAATAACAATAGGGCGGTTGAAGAGACCAAACAGGTCTCAAATGTGGTAAAAAAAAATAATAGATGAAAATAGTCTCACCAATGTTGATTTCAGGCACTACCGGCACAGACCCCCTCCGTAACTGGCAAAGGATGAAGCCAGAAGACAAAATCCAATCCTCCAAGGCAGAAAGACAGGGAGGCAGTGAGCAGCGGTAGCGAGCAGGCAGGCAGGCAAGAACTGGCAATCAAGAGAGAGAGACAGCGAACAAGTAGGAGTAGGTCACTACTCTGAGAGTGTCCCAAGGAGCAGGAGGGCAGACTTCTTCCAAGACAGGGAGGCAGTGGACAGTAGGCAGGCAGATAGGAACTGGCACCTTTTTTTGATCCCAAAATCCAACAGGCAGCAGGAGCTAAGCCAAAGCCAAATGTACAGTACTCACTAGTACACAAATAATGTCCAGGTCACAGATGATGTTCTCTGTCAACATGTTACACTGTACATGTTACAGGACAGGAACAGTTCAGCAAAGACAGGTAAACAAAGATGATGAAGTAAAGTCCAAGACAAACTGGCACTTACTGGTTGGGGCGACTGATGAAAAGGTCACTGGTGGGGCATTAGGGGTGCCAGTTTTGTTCAAATCCAGAGGTTGTAGTTTCTTGAGTTTTAAAAGTCCATTGAAGTGGCACGCAGGGTCTTTAAAAATCGTCGCCAGTGTTACAATTAAAAGAAAGATACGTAGTCCAGTGATGTAGTTCAAGATCACAGCTTTATTCTTCAGATAGGATCCATATTAAGTCTCATGCTAGGCCTCATACAATGCCCCACCAGGAGCAGCCTCCTTGCCGCTCAGCCCTTCCACACCAACTGATTCCTTCTCACACTCAAACACTCTCAACATTCTGATGACATCACATAGACTGAGCAGCAAGGCATAAGGGCAAGAACAGAGAGGATGCATCATTCACTTACTAGATTACAACAGGCCTTGGCTCCAACTAAAAGAACTGGGATTAGTTACATCTGGAGGAAAGTCTGGATTGTGATCCAGGGGAGTGAGTGGGAGGGGGTACGTCAGGAAGGTTCATCTCCCCCGCACCTCCTGCCAATGAGGCAGGAGTTGTGGATGTCAATTGTAGGGGGATGGGGCACTTGCCCAGGTCGCTGCAGGGAGCCACAGAAGCCCAGAAAGGGGGAACCAAAGAGAAAGCTTCTTCTACCTTCACCCAGGGTTTGCCTTCGAGGTCGTGGTTCCAATCGAGTGACAAGCGAAGTTGTGCTCCCAGGATGTATGTAACAACATCGGGTAAGCCCAGGCCACCCTCGACTGTGGATCAAAAGAGGGATGCCCTTGTCACTCTTGGAGACTTACCACCCCCAACACAAAGCCAAGCATTTTTATGCATATCAGTGTTTGTGTCACTTTGGGGAAGGTAAGGGGGAGAGTTTGAAGGACAGTAAGGCATGAAGTAATTTTTACAGCAGTTAAGTTGGCCCTGCCAGGATATCTCCAACTTGTCCCACCTATATAGGTCCTTGAAGAGGAAGGTGAGTAGAGGAGGGGTATTGCTATCATAAATTACGCTCCTGCATGTCAGAAGTTGTACCCCCAGGTAAGATATCAATGATGTCTCCCATTGAAAGCCCCATCTCTGAATGGGGTCCCTTAGACTATTCTGCGGACCTGCCACCCCCATGCCCTGTGATTTAGAGAGGACTGAAACTCGAAGCTTGGGAGAAATAGTCCAACTCCCCATCAGGGCTGGAATGGTGGTGTCAAGGTCAGTGATAAAGCATGGTATGTCCGGTGGCGTAGCTAGGGGAGGGGGTGGTGGTCCGCCCCGTCCGTCACTATTTTGGGGATGGCGGCACTTCACGTGAGGTGAGCAATTTCAGCGAGCACAAGGTAAGTGGGTTTCTTTTTTTTTTACTCCCCCTCCACCCCGCAATTACCTGCACCGGCCGTCACTGGGCATCGGACATCAGCAAAGAGGACCAATTTGTGCTCCCCGCCGTCCACTTTCATGCCATGGATTGCAATATCCCTTTTCACTGTACTGGATCAAGCAGTCCAGCTTGTGTAAATATCAGGGTATTAGACAATATTAGCTGAAGCCCTAAGGCAGTACCACAATCGGACAGGAGACTGCAACCAAAGGCCTCAAATGTAACCTCTTTGGTCATATAGAGTGGGAGAGACCAAACAGCAACATTGAATAGGTTTCAAAAACTATTGCACCATCTCTGGTACATATACGGATAAGAAACTTCTTAAAGCCTGATATAGAATTTGGCGGTCCACGTGCTCCATGATAAACAGGTGCGTCAAAATCATGGTTTTCCGCGCCACATTTAGATGTGGGGGGAAGTACTCATTTTTTGTAAGGGGAGCTTCAGCCTACTCTGTCATTGGAAGACCCTGAGCTGAAAGCCTTCCCACCTCGCTGGTTCACATTAAGTGCAGACATTTGCCACGGCTTGTTCCTGGCCAGAACGCGATACATGGTGGGTCCAGTCCAGGGCATGGTTGCAGTAGAAGAGAAATATGCCCCTGACGTCCGCGACAATCATTTTTTTTTTCCAGAGAGAAGCCCCGTGCCCCACCACTCCCGCCTTCGTAGTTTCTGTCTGCGTGATTTTAAAGAGTATCAGGCTGGCCGAAAGTGCGTCCACTCCAGCAAAGAGATCTGAAGCGATCTCTAAATGAGGTCATTCTTCACACTGATGTGATCGTGGGTCTTATCGTCATTTACATGAGGTCGTAAATCAATTAGATGTAATCCTGTGTCTTATTCTTGGAGAGAGAGAGAGAGAGAGAGAGAGAGAGAGAGAGAGAGAGAGAGAGAGAGAGAGAGAGAGAGAGAGAGAGAGAGAGAGAGAGAGAGAGAGAGAGAGAGAGAGAGAGAGAGAGAGAGAGAGAGAGAGAGAGAGAGAGAGAGAGAGAGAGAGAGAGAGAGAGAGAGAGAGAGAGAGAGAGAGAGAGAGAGAGAGAGAGAGAGAGAGAGATAGATAGATATGCTGTTCTGCATACCAAAGCCAAACTTACTTAGTTTCTCCTTGGGGTGGTGCAACAGAAATAACACTTGCATAAAACGGTCACTAAAGTCCTGATTTCGTACAAATATGCACACCTCTAAAAATAAGGCCTATGTTTCCGATCAATGATGGCGGAGAAGGGGACACATGAATATGCAGCTTATTTTACATATGGAAGGGAAATGTGTTAAAAAAGGTATTTTTTAAACTCTGGGGCAGATTTACAATAACTGGCGCATCCCTGCAGATCAGCAGGGATGCGCCAGTTATTTTGCGTGACGTTAGGAACCCCTTGCGCCACCATGGATGCGCCGCATTTAGAATGCGGCGCACCGTGGCGCAAGGAGCGTATAGGTGACGCAGTGCTGGAGTTGTGTGGCAAGCGCGACGCAACTCCAGCACTGCTCAGGGGCATCCTATAATTGCAATGCTGCGTCACTCCTTACGCCTGCTACAGGCGTAAGGTTTTGACGCAGCGGGGACGTAAAAGTGACTTTTACGGGGCTTCCTTGCGACGGAACGCCCACCCTGCATACATTATACCTGACGCAGGTATAATGTAGCACAGGGCTTTACAACGTGACGCATCTCACTAGATGCGTCACGTTGTAAATCTGTCGCATAGTGGCGCATTGTTTACGACGCCGCTGCGTCACATAAGTGAGGCAACGGTGTCGTAAAGATGTCACAAGGGGCTTGTAAATCTGCCCCTTAATATTTATGGTGAAGTGTTTTTAAAGATGTTTATATTTTTTCTAAACATAAGCATATAAAACCTCTTTAGAAGCATTTGCTTAAATGATGCATCATGCCTTAAAATCAGCCACAAGCCCTCAATCAACCTGCATAAAAATAAAAATCTATTTAGACGTCAATGTGTGTATATTTAGATCAGAACTAACCTTAGATGGGTAAAAATGTTCACTGCCAGATGGTTGTTGCTAAAATAAAACCATGTGATGACCACTCTCTGCATGATAGATATCAGCATATGAGTGGAGCAGACGGGCTTTAATTGCTTTTTTCGTCATTATCTTGCAGAATGGGCCCCACACTGCAATTGTCATGCATAAGGAATGCCATGGTTTGAAAGTCTCTCTTATGCTCAGAAATATTGATGCAATCGCATGCGAACGTTTAATGGGAAAAAGATTTACTCCCACTTTGACATGATGGGGTGAAAGACAAAGACACGTACATTGCCATGGATAGGAAACGCCGATGCCTCACTGCTATCTCGTGGAGTAGGAAATGTGATGTCTTCCAAATGAATGGATTTCCCCAGTTCTGACGGCGCAAACAAAACACCCACTGCAGGGGTTTTTATGCAGGATATAAATGGAATTTCAAAAGACCCAGGATGCACGTGCAAGAAAAAGAGGAGGCGGAAATCTTTGCAGGGTTTCCTCCCGACACAGTATGTAATACATTTGTTAGTGCAGCTAACCCTATTTTGCGGTGTCTGTCTATGTGTGTGCCTCTGCAGGTGTATATATATATATATATATATATATATATATATATATATATATATATATATATATATATATATTTTAAATTTTTCTTTTTGCAGTTTTATATAGCGCAAACCCGACCCGAAGGTATTGGAGCGCTTTACATGAGCACCAGTTAGATACACAAGGACATATTCATATTTGGCAGGCACCGGGAGATTAAGTAACTTGCCCAGAATCACAGAATGTTGAGCCCATGCCGAGACTCGAACCTGCTTCCCCAGTTCCGAAGTCGACAGCTCTGGCCATTACAACACATCCTCGTATATGAATATCTTGCTTATCAAAATAGCCTACATTTCTGACATAAGAGGCCTTTAAAAAACAATAGCTTGAAATCATGCCTGTTTACCTTAATCTCAGGAAATGACGCACTTTAAGGAGCCACGTTTCTGCTTCCGCCATTGGTAAGATTGAAAACATTTTCACCAGACGCCAGGCATGCTGCCAGTTTCATCAAAATCAGGCTCACCTATGCCCCGGCCAGTCTCCTGGAGGAAAGTTGTCCACTCTTGTAATCATTCTCCAGGCCTCCTTCCAGAGGACCCATTCTGCTGCCTGCATTGTGGTTTTAACCCCTTGCGTGCGGCGCGAATCTTCGTGCTGTGCGGGGATTCTAATGAGTGTGCGGGATTCGGACGGCCGGGGGCCGTCCGGCGCACACGCCCACTGTGACGCGTGACGGCTCTCGGCCGTCATGAGCATGCAAGGGGTTAATTCCTGGGCACAGACCCCCCCTCTGCCGTCTCCTACCTCACGCTCCAACAACGTCATTAAATAATTTAGCCTCAATTGTCGCTCATTAGTTAAACACCATTCTGACATCTATGACTTGCTATTTGAGGAATCCCCTGACGCCCTTTTTTTAACCGAGACCTGGCTTTCCGCTGACTCAGAGTCAGTGCTAGGACTAGCCCTCTCCCAGGGCTTTAACATCATAACACTTAACAGAGAGTCTAGAGGTGGCGGCATTGCCCTGATTTTCAAATCTTGCTACACCTGCTCTTTTGTTAAAGAGACGCTAGTTGGCTGTGAGTGCGCTCGCTTTGGGCTCTCTTTGAACGCCTGCTATACCATGTCTGGGTTACTTATATACCGTCCGCCCGGACCCTCTAAAGAGTTTAGATCGTCGCTTGTGGAAACCATAAATATCCTGGCCACTAGGACAGCTAATTTCAGTGTCATAGGGGATTTGAACCTGCACTTAGAAAATCCCCAGGATATGGAGCTGTGCAACTTCTTGGCTGATTTGGGTGCCTGTCAGTTGACGCAATTGGTTCAGGGTCCCACTCACTCTGCAGGACATCTGCTGGACCCTGTGTTCTCGAATCTTCCTTTTTTATCAATCCACACTCCTATCCCGGTCTGTTGGTCAGATCACTATTTGATCTCTATGTCTCTCTCTGGGGTCCTCCCTTTGCGGAAGCAATGTCAGAAGGTTGTTTTTAAAAGTCCGTGGCATAAACTTGATCTCGCCCAATTTCACGACCTTCTATCTAGCAATGCCTTCAGCTTGCCAGACGACCCTGATGCTGCTGACAAAGCTTTCTCAGACTGGATTAGCAGACCCCTTGATGCACTTATTCCGGCAAAGTGGTCAGTTAGCTGTAACTCCAAATCCAACCCATGGTACACCGACAATCTGGCCATTTTGCGTAAAACCTGCAAAAGGTTGGAACAGGTATGGAGATGGGAGTATGACCCTTCGCTGAAGAAATGTTATGAAGTAGCAATGAAAAGCTATCACAGGGCCACTCACGCAGCGCGTGCAGCGTATGTCACTGGGGAAATCAGGAGCAGTGGCAATCCTTCCAAAACGATTTTCTCCATACTGAAAAGTTTGAAACAGCCTGGGGTTCCAGCAGTGCCTCCTATATCATCCAATGAGCAGTGTGAGGCTCTTGCCACCTTCTTTGTTGAAAAGGTGGAAAACATCTACTCGTCCTTTACCTGCATCGTTACGAGTCCTGACCCTGTGCCGGATCCGCTCCCAACTCATACTCTGGCTGCCTTTCCGCCGGTCTCCATGGAGGAGTTACGGTTGGTTTGCGCCAAGATTAAATCCGGCTCCCCCTCTGACCCCCTCAAACCTGACCAAATCATGAGATCGCTACCTCTGCTCTTGTCACCTTTGAGCCAGGTGATCAACAAATCTCTGTCCAGTGCGGTTGTTCCCAGCACTTGGAAGCAAGCAAGGGTGGTTCCTCTGCTTAAGAAACCTACCCTGGATGCTTCCAAACTTGAAAACTATCGCCCGATCTCCCTTCTGCCGTGGATCGCTAAGATCACTGAGACTCACGTCAATTCCATCCTTACCAGATTTTTGGAAGTAAACAACCGGCTGGACTTCTCTCAGAATGGCTTCCGCTCAGGACACAGCACGGAGTCTGCACTCCTGGCTGTCATCGAGCATCTCAGGCTCAGTCTAGATGAGGGACGTACGTCGGCCCTGATTCTTTTAGACCTCAGTGCCGCATTCGACACGGTCTCTCATTGGATCCTGTTGCGTAGGTTGAAGGAGGCAGGTGTCACGGGCTCAGCCTTGGCCTGGCTTGCCTCTTTTCTTTCTAATAGGGCCTTCCAGGTCGTGGCTCCACCGTTTGCCTCCACGCTCCATGCCAACAAACAAGGGGTCCCGCAGGGCTCCACGTTGAGCCCCACTCTTTTTAACCTCTATGTGCAACCTTTGGCGGTCCTGGCGCGGAGCAGAGGGCTCACTATTGTATCATATGCTGATGATACACAGCTGGTGGTTGCTCTCGCGGACGACACCGGGGGGGCAGCATCCAAGTTCCAGGAGGATCTTACGGCTGTCGCCGAGTGGATGACTGATTATTGTCTCCAACTTAACTCCAGCAAGTCAGAGGTCTTGCTGGTGGGAAACCATCAAGAGCTATGGGGGGATCGGTGGTGGCCGGCCATATTGGGTTGTGCACCCACCCCTAAGCAGGTGGTGAAAGATCTTGGTGTCTGGGTCGATTCGAACCTCAGCTTTCAGTTTCCAACCAAGAAAGTCGCAGGGACCTGCTTTGGCATACTTCGGGGGCTTAAACCGTTGCTCGGGTTTTTTGACCCACCCGTTAGGCAAATGATTATTCAGGCCTCCAATTTATGAAGATTGGACTATGCCAATACACTGTACTTAGGGTTAAATAAGACCAAAACCCTGAGGTTACAGCGAGTTCGAAATGCGGCTGCTAGAACTCTGCTGGGTCTCCCCAGAACCTGCCCCACTTCTAGGGCAATTCGCCGGTTGCATTGGCTGCCTGTTGTCAACCGAGTAGAATTCAAGGTCCTCTGCAATGCATTCAAAATCTTGAAATCTTCCTCTCCGGCCATCTTGTCCAATCTACTATCACCCTATTCCCCTACGCGCTAACTTCGCTCCTCGGGACAACATCTGGCGATTGTGCCTCGTACGAGGAGGGCACGGTCGGGCGGGCGCTCTTTCCGTCTACTGGCTGCCAAGCTTTGGAATGCTCTGCCATCTCCCATCCGTGCCATGGAAAACTACCTGGCTTTCCGCAGGGCTATTAAAACCCATCTTTTCCCCACAGCCTAGTGCCTTCTTTCTGATTACCAGCCTCTATGTTCTGCTCCAGCGCTGGGACGCCTCTTTGCTGAGGCAGCTGTGCGCTATACAAAACATGCTAACATAACATAACATTTGCCAGGATAATCCGGAATTACTGATTTTCAGGCTTCTTTGAAACGTAGTAAGTGATGAATAATTAGATTTTCACTTCAAACTGTTTTAGGTCAGTAAGCGCTTTATGTATAACATGTGTGGGTAAATGTCGCTTTCGACATGCATTTAGGCCAAACTTTCTGCAGAAATAGGAACAAGGGACGAGAGTGTACTCTGCGGGTTTGCTGGCTTTGTGACTCGCTGGGCGAGTACGTTATGAAACCATCACACTTTATAAGTGGAGTCTGGCTGCTGCACCAAGCTACAACAGCACCTGCTTTGTTTTTAATGGTGGTGAGGTTTCAGTTTAATGAAGTCTTCACAGAGACTTTTCAAGCCAGACGTTTGCTGTAATACTCTGTTTACATACAGGTAATTCTGTGATGCCTGACTGTAACAAGTAAACTACTGCTACATGGATCGCATTTTATTACAATGCTTTATTGCATGGAGCCACTTGTGCCTTTGGGCTCATGTAAGAGCCACACATTCAGAGCTTCCTTTAGCAATTTTGCTCTTTTTTTCTACGATTCATACATCTCATAAGTTAGGCTCTGCCCTTTTCTCATGAATTACGTGACTCTGTGTCCATCCAGGATGTACATCCAGTCTGCGTCTCCAAGATGCAGACCTCATAGCACACATGTCCTTTAAATACTATACTCTTTATATTAATCACCTTTTAATTTTCCTTCCTCGCATACAGTCTCCATTTCAAGTACTTTGTTTGCTACAGCTGGGGCAGTAGGACTTGCTAAACAACCATGGACTCACCTTTACATGAACCACAGCCTACAGGTATCTCAGTTAACTCCCCTATGCAGGTGTTCTTCTCTTAATCATCTGTAATGGAGGATACCCTTGAAGAGGGGCACCTCTCCTGGTTTCATCAATCTCCACCAACAACCTCCCACATGGAAACTCTCTCTGTGATGGACAACCTTATGGCAGGCAGCCAAACATGCAGGTGGACGAGGGATAGTGTGGCCAAAACCGGTCTTTGGAAAGGATACATCTTTCTAACAGCAGTCCACGATGCTGTAGAATATTTGAGACATGGGGTGGCAGCATGAGATTGTGGACCACCTTAAAGGACTCCCTCAGATAGTTGACAAGAAAATATGTACCTTGGATAACATTGTGAAATGTTACAAAGACATGGCAAATGCACAGTGTACTTATTTTTTTTTTTAAGGGAAGACAGTATAAAGCAACACACCTAGATCATAAAGATGAAAAAGGGAAATAACAACAAGTGTCAATATCATCCTTCAGGGTCATGTCATGCACAGGAATCAACTGAGGCACCACAACCTACATGGCCTACATGTCCTACAAACCCTGATGAGAATCCACCAGCAAAACACCAACAAATACACCACCTCTGCCTCAACAATCACAAACATCACCACAACAACCACTACCAGTAATGCATGGGCAGAGACATGGACAACCATCCACCAACCATCCACTGACATAAAACCATTTCCCAGGTCACTACACTACTCTTTGAACACCCCACACACTCAAACACACATTTAAAGATACTTTTGTCTGCACCATTCACGAATTCAGATTTGCAAAACTGTAACTGGGGAGAACCTTTGGAAATAAAACTTTTTAAAACCTTTTTGCAGGGATTCTGCGCAAACACAGAACTATGCGTAGGATTATGGGACCTTAGTATATAGGGACTGAGTCATCCTACCACCTTATTACCCATGAGCCCGGTACCGACTAGCTATAGTGTCTCACTTGCCCTCCTACTCACTCATAGAGGAACAAGTGATTACACACCCCAGAACAAAACACTTCCGACTCTCTCAGGAATCGTGGTTGCAAGGCACACCATTTCGCTCACACTCTTGTACTTGTCCACAATAAGATCTGACAGAGACACAAACAAGTTTAAAATATTTATTTCAACTAACGTGCTCTAATATGCAGTATATGTGCCACTATAAGCAGAAAAATGCACAACACAAATACGGTCAGCATAGCAAGTAGTCCGTAAATCATAAAAGGAGCGGTCATTGTAAAAGACAGCGTAGCCTAACCTCCCTCCCCTTATTTAGAAGCAGGAGGATTATATATTAGAAGATCTCTGGGAGTTATCTGCAGACCCCGTATCTCAGTCTATAGATGGTAGATCTACATCATAGGTGCTGTCATGCTCTTCTCCCTGGAAAGGTCCCTCTCCAAGCGTTCGCTACCTATCTGTGTAGTCCAATAAGACCAAAGTATGTATTCCCAAACAACAGCTGCATCTGTATGTTTTGTCTAGGTGCTAGGGCCTGACCAGAACAGAATAACATGGGGCATTGTTGTTCGACCTTGTTCACAATGTTCAGACAAGATCCCAGGAACCTGCAATGTGTGAAAACAGCTGTAGGTTCTTATGTGAAAATTTCAAAGGAGGCATTTGCAAAATAAACAGCGTGTAGCAAAGTGCGCAAAGCAGCGGACAGTCTGCAGCGTGCTCATGCTAACTTAGAGAAGATGACAATACACGATTTTGCTAAATTGAATTTGTAACCTAAAGTCGCCAAATGTGTGATAATGTGATCCACACGCATGAGAGGAGGATTTAGTTCATCATCCGTCAAGTCAAGTAAATATCATCGACATATGAAAAGGCATCAAGGTCAATTTCATGTAAAATCGACACAATGCGTGCCGCAAAAACACCGGAGCTATTCTTATACCACATAGGCAATCTCGCATAGCGTCTCTGATTGCCGAGAGCGCTAAATGCGGTCAAGTCACGGCTTTCAGGAGCCAATGTGTGACTGAAAAATCCATTTGAAATGTCTAACAAAGTTTTAAATTTCTTGCGAGCAATGTTATTTACTAACGCAGAACTGTGTGTGTTCTGTACTGCAAAAGTACGAACATGACTATTCAAATGTCTGTAGTCTAAAACTATATGATATGGACCGTCTGGTTTCAATATCGGAAAAAGAAGATTATTCATAGAAGATACACAATGTTTGATTACGCCCTGATATTCCAATTGAGTCAGAATGTCACTAACGGATGCTTTAGCATCACGTTTAATGGGATATTGCGGTTGGGGCTGAGGTGTACATCGTAAAGGAATAGCATGCACCGGCGAATCCTTATCCCAACCCGCTTCATTGCGATATAAGGCAGGAGCTAAGGCTAGAGTCCACTTCGAAGCATACGTTTGTTTAGTCTCCTCTGGGACATATTGTGAAAAAGACAGTAGAATCACATCCTTGCCCTGAGAGGAGGATAGGACAAGGGGGGAGGCCAATCAACCTCTGCCAATAAAATGTTGTAAGAAGATGTTAAATTGTCCCAAAAGACTGCTTTTACAGGGCATTTCATATCACCTTTAATCTGGAGTTCTACCTCATAGAGTCTATCAGGGGGAGCTACGCACATCAGCGGTTTCAGCAGTTATATAAGTGTCAGTTGCTTTCGCCTCCAGACGCTGGTGAAGTGTCTGTCGAACTATGGTAACTTCTGCCGTGCTGTTGAGGAGAGTCACCGCCCAACTCCAGTCTAGGAGGAGGGTTCTCACTGTCTGGGGCATACTTCGCAGTCAAAGCGGCAACTTTCTTTTTCTGGAAAGGGGCTCGATATTGAGGTGGTTCCTCCTGTTTGACTTTCACGTCAAACTGTCTCGCCTTGTCTGTGTGGACTCGCTTTGTCTGCGATCCTGTTGTCCCCCTCTGCCAAATTGTTGATCCGACGAATCCTGAAAGAAACGAGGAAAACGAGGATCAGGAACCTGGAACCTCTCGGGTGTCTTAATTTTAGAGCGATCACGTAAATGATATCTACTTTCAGAAGTGTCAGGTGGAGGCGAAGCAGCACGAGACCTAGGCTTCTGTTGCTGCATATATTTGTTCCATACCTTTTTCAGAAAGACTGGGCGACCTTCCTTGTCCGGAGGGGGTTTATTTTGTACTTGTGTAAATGGTCTGATTCCCAAATTATTGCATCGTAGGGATTTATAAACATCCGCAATATTTATCAACAACTGTCGCGCCCGATCAGCGTCCGCCACCGCCGCTAGGCGTTGGCGCACCTGCAAGCAAACTGCTTCACCTTTAATGTTAGCAAGAATCATATCGGAGACAATAGGGAACACACCCTGTACACGTTTTAGAATGCTTGGCAAACGCTCATGGAGGGGTGCCAAAGCACAGTGTATACACTGAGGCAAACACCGTCCCCCAGGTGTTGTACTCCGCTAAAGGAGGTATAAGACCATTCGGCAAACACATAGTAGGGATCATGTGTTTCTCAACAGGACTAGTGTGTGGGAACACAGAATCAAGCTGTTCAATTTTCTGGGCTATCCAAAATGGTAGGTGCTCACGATTCTGAGGACGTTTGCCCATCACTGAGTTAATTATGACGGGACTAATCACAAAGCCTCCACCCTGCATTGGTGCCGGAGGTGCAGCTCCAGCTGGAGCTACTGAAAAAGAACGAGAAATAAATTGTATGACTCGCCAATAAAGCTGAATCACTTGACCATATAGCAAACGAAGGTCCGCTATATTAACATTGAGGTAGTTCAGATGCGGTGTGAAACCAGCCAAAACTGGCCAAGAAGCCCCATCAATACTTAAGTGGCCCATACGAACAAATGAAACAGGGTGAGGAAGGGCGCCATTAAACCAGATAGTATGCTCCCAGGACGTCAGCGGAACTTCAATTATCGTATAAGGACGATACGCTCCTGGAGGAGCAGCGACCGTGTAAGCATGAAAAAAATTATCATTACCATCAACTGCGAGAAAGGTAACCCAGGAATAAAACACCTCGAAGTGGTATGCAGGAACCACCTCGGCTACAAAAATAAAGGTAGCCCCCACATTGGGGACCCCATGCTGCGTCAAATGATTTGTAACTGCTGCCCGGTTATGTGCCGGAATAGCGACCTGTTGTGCCATAAGGTATGGAAAATGTTAAACAAGACGGTAGCGCAAACGGGTCTAAAAAACCATTTAGAACTCAAGCTTGAAAAACCCACAGAAACAGGTATACCCTACAATTGCAGTAGGCTAAGTCCTCCCACCACGGACGTCTCCGGTAACTGGTGAGAGGGTATTGTGGACAAGCACAAGCGCTACTCCGGGGTCTTGTGAATAAGTACCAGACCAAAAGTAGGTAGTGCCATGTTGCAGGGATTCTGCGCAAACACAGAACTATGTGTAGAATTATGGTACCTTAGTATATAGGGACTGAGTCATCCTACCACAATGAGCCCGGGACCGACTAGCTATAGTGTCTCACTTGCCCTCCTTCTCCCTCAAAGAGGAACAAGAGATTAGACACCCCAGAACACAACACTCCTGACTCTCTCAGGAATCGCGGTTGCAAGACACACCCTTTCGCTCACACTCTTGTATTTGTCCACAATTAGATCTGACAGAGACACGAACAAGTTTAAAATATTTATTTTAACTAATGTGCTCTAATATGCAGTATACGTGCCACAAACAGCAGAAAAATGCACAACACAAATACGGTCAGCATAGCAAGTAGTCCGTAAATCATAAAAGGAGCTGTCATTGTAAAAGACAGCATAGCCTAACCTCCCTCCCCTTATATAGAAGCAGGAGGATTATATATTAGAAGATCTCTGGGAGTTATCTGCAGACCCCGTATCTCAGTCTATAGATGGTAGATCTACATCATAGGCTATTCTCCATGGAAAGGTCCCTCTCCAAGTATTCGCTACTTATCAATGTATTCCAATAAGACCAAAGTACTAACTCCCAAACAACAGCTGCATCTGTATGTTTGTCTAGGTGCTAGGGCTTGACCAGAACAGACATTGTTGTCCGACCTTGTTCACAATGTTCAGACAAAATCCTAGGAACCTGCAGAGTGTGAAAACAGCGGAAGGTTCTTATGTGAAACTTTCAAAACAGCATTTGCAAAATAAACTTGTGTGGGGACGTGCGCAAAGCAGAGACAGTCTGCAGCGTGCTCATGCTAACTTAAAGAAGACGACAATGTCCCCATGGGCCATGTGACAACGAAATCGAGCTACTCCAACCCAACTACAAGTCCTACAACAATCTCAACAGAGGTGAACGAACTGCTCTGGATTCACTTAGCAAACGGAAAAATCTTGTCATCAAACCCGCCGACAAAGGGGGAGCAATAGTGCTACAAGAGATTAATGCATATAGATGGGCCTGCATCTCCCTCCTCTCTGATGGCCGGAACTACAGGAAGATCCAGCGAGACCCTACACCACGATTGCAAAAAACCATCACTGAAATCACCAGTAAAGCGTTGGATAGGGAATAGATCACAAAAAATGAGAGAGATTTCCTCAATAACAAGGAACCCAGAACAGCTGTATTCTATACCATCCCCAAGATACATAGAGGATAGATACCACCCCCTGGGAGACCAATTGTGTCCGGAATAGGTTCGGTCCTCGAACCTCTTTCACAATACACAGACTTCTTCTTACGACCTTTGGTTCCAAAAATCAAGTCCTACGTCAGGGATACCAAACACCCACTCAACATACTTGCAGAGGTTCAATACGACCCATCAGAGGAAACAATGCTGTGCTTGGACGTAGAAGCGTTATACACAAGCATCCCACAAGAGGAAAGCATCCAAGTCATACAGACCATACTGAGAAGAGAAGAATGGCCTTGGGAGGCTCCAGTAAAATCTTTGGTGGAACTTATGCGGATCGCCCTCACGGAAAACTTTTTCAGATTCGAGGACCAACTGTATTTGTAAGTCCATGGGACTTCAATTGGCAGTACTTTTGCCCCCAGTATTGCCTGTCTCTATATGGGGTACATTGAAGAGGAACACATCTGGTCCAACAATTCCTTCTCGGACAAAGTACGGAAATGGCTAAGGTACATAGATGACATTTTTGTCATCTGGCATGGGGATGAGGATAGTATCATGGACTTCATGACTTGGATTAATAACATCAATCCCTTTCTCAAGTTCACAAGCTCCTATAATAACAGGAGTGTATCCTTCCTGGACATCAATATCCTGGCCAGAGATGGAAGATTAGAGAGCTCGTTATACAAGAAGCCTACTGACCGCAACTGACTCCTGCACTTCAATAGTGCGCACCCCCGATCCTTGAGAGAGAATCTCCCCATTGGGCAATATCTTAGGATACGGAGGAACTGCTCGAATTTGTAGGATTACAATGAAGAGGCCAAATTCCTCACAACTAAACTGGAAGAGAAGGGCTACCCTAGAAAGGTGATTGAACAAGCTAAAAAAAAGATAACGAAATACACCCCGTGAGGCTATTGCTGGAAACGAATACAAGAGAACACAGCACTTATCTGTGTAACCACTCACAATTCATCCTCTAACAACATTAAAAAAATCATAAAGAAAAATTGGCGCATCCTGACGTCTAACAAATTAACGTTTGAGAAACCCATGTTCTCGTTCAGGAGGAACAAAAGCATAAGGAACATGCTGGTCCGTACGGACAGTTGGGAATCAGCACGGGACACTCAGATGACCTTATGGAACCAACCACCTGTTAAGGGCCTTCTTCCCTGTGGGAACTGTTCAGTATGCCCCTTCACCAAACATACTAGGAGCATTGACTTGGGCATACGATCAGATTGGGAACAAAGAGACCACACCAATTGTAACACTTCCAATGTGGTTTACCTGATTGTTTGTCCTTGCGGATTGAAATATGTCGGAATGACAACGCGAAAAGTGAAGCTCCGCATAGGTGAACACAGAAGCACAATCAGGAGAGCAATCACCGCCACGAGACTGATGGCACATTACTTGGAAAGTAAACACAACAATAAAGATCTAGCATGGACAGTGATTGAAAAGGTGAAAGAAGGTCCCAACATTACTAAAAGACTCCTTGAGCGAGAACAACGTTTGGTGTATAGGTTGGGCACCGATAACCAGGGTTTAAATGACTCTATCCCATGGAATGCACTGAATAGAAATTGAAAACGTTGACAAACAAATAAGCCTGTCTGCACACATGATACCTTCTGAGCATAATTATGCTATATAACGGCACTTTGTCACCCCTATGGGAATCAGGGGCCAGACATCGTATTGTAAACCAAATATGAAATCACATATATAAAGAGTTATCACTACAAAGACACCTAAAAAACGGGGTTTCATTACAACCCTGTGAGAGGGTCTATGTACAGGGTCTTCCTGTATAATATTGTGATTTTGCTCCAGTCGATAAAATAGACATTATCTTTATTAAATATTACAAAGTGCAGATACATAGTACGACTTCTTCAAGTGCCATCACCACCTGAGTTTAATTATCAATACAGTGTGTGCTGTTAAAATATCTCCAGACAGCCCAATGTATTACACCCCCGAGTAGTGTTAACGGAGGTGTATAATATTGTGATCTTGCTCCAGTCGATAAAATAGACACTATCTTTATTAAATATTACAAACGAAATGTAGATGCATAGTACGACTTCTCCAAGTGCCATCACTACCTGGGTTTAATTATCAAAACATTGGGTGCTGTTCAAATATCTCCAGGCAGCCCTACGTATTCCACCCCCGAGCAGTGTTAACGGAGGTGGACTACAAAACTCTGACGTGGAACAACTTCTCCCATCAAGCGATGGGGGTTTCAGCACTCTCTTCCGGGTAGAGCACCGGAAGTGACGCACACTAGGAGCGCCCTGCCCTTTCGCCCCGCCCCCAGTCCGGTGGCAACATCGAGCGACTGGCTTACATAGAGAGGCACTTCAGATAGTGCGGCGCGAATGCCGGGGCTCAAGGACACCAAATAGGTTGACCACGGGGCAGGACCTTTGGAGTAGTAAGTCGATCATGCTAAGACAGCGATAGATAGAGGTAATGTGTTCTGACTTTTGGTTATACCGGGAGCCCTAAAGCAGGAGTGTTCTATTTCTATTTTTACTTCCCATAATAGCGTTTGACTACAAGGCTACCCCACCGTGACCCATGTGATATATTTATTCCCCTCTATTTGGGTAAGGACGAGAGAAAGTGTATTGGCAAGCATTTGGAACGAATGACATATAGGAAAACACTGATACCATGTATGACAATTCTATATAAACGTGAGACCACTAATGAGATGCATGTGAATTGTGGCACTGGTTGTTTGAAAGCGCAAGTGTTGTTTCTGGACAAGGCGATCTTCACTTAAAAGCACAAATTGTATGCTATCACAATACGCACACTGCCTAATGGGTAGATTTGGATCAATGGATCCATTACGGCTCTGCCGGTTTTGATCACACAATCATGGATCATGGAATGAAAAGGACGTGTGCACCTATGCATGATGGGTGCAATTGCACATCGGGACTGTTGTTGTAATGCATAATTTTTTGTCCTGTCCTCTTGTCTCCTTACAGGCGGAATTTTTCGTTATCAGAAGAGGGGGGATAAGTATTCTCCCTGCTGTCATTGATTTTATTGTTACTATTGTCACGAAGGCTGCAGCTTTCTGTACCTTCAACTCTAATATATAGTCAAGAAAAAGGTTTTTTTGGTCAACACCAGGGAGGGAATATTTGCTGTGTCCTGACGAAAGCCCAGGACCATTTTTGGCCACTGAATTTTTGGGCTGAAACATGTTGGCAGTCTTTTAGGGTCTTAGGACCATAACCTCCAAGAAGACCCGTTTTTTACCCCTTTTAACATCCACTACATCCCCATTAATAAAGGGATACCTGGGGGGTGTAGTAGGATTTTTATCTTTAAGTCCCCTTGGCCTATATCTCCTAAGAGCTCCCTGAAATATGGTTGAGCCCACCCTGACCTTTAGGAGTCAGGATGAACCCAATTTTGAAGCATGACACCAATAGGGTGTGTGAGGGTTAAATAACAAAAGGAATTTCTTCCTTCCCGCATTTTGCGGTACACGCCACCGAAAGGAGTTGAGAAGGTTTTAGGAGCCACATTAGGGTTTGGATACATTATTGTGAATACCATGTGACAACCTTGCCTGAACCCATGTAACTTTTAAGGCATGTGTTGCTATGTAAAGTGTTTATGCCGGTAATATGTGTGAAGAGATTCGATAACAACATCAGTATACCTATACAGTTAACACTTGTGTATTAGTACATCCAGAACCATTTACTCCAAAAACGTTCCCTTCACGCGCGAAAGCCGTGAAGGGAACGGCTCACTTCCACATCAACAGGCGCCGTGAGGGGAACGGCTGTTACTTTCTCTAACGCGCCGTGAGGGGAACGGCTTGTCAAACTACATTCCCCAGCAGCCCCAGCAGCCTTGACACCCCCCTGACGCCGCACTTGCGCCCGGAGGCGCAATAAGAGCATCCAGCACCTCCCGCAGCGCGGGACGCGCGCGGGCGAAGCCCGGGCCAAGGGCGGGCCCGTCCTTGCCCGTCATTGACAGGAAGAGGCAGGGCAGGGCTACCCCCCTAATGTCTCGGACTTCGTCCCTCAACAGGAGTTGACTGAGAGGTATCGTGACTTTTCAAGCTTGAGTGCTCCATTAGCCGTTTTCGGCTGTATTGCATTTAATGAGGCAAGGTCCATAGTCACTTTTTTTGACATTTATTTGTGACTTTGAACAGTTCTTGTTCTTGCACTTTGAACTGTTTTTAAATCTATACCTAGCACATTGCACTTTAACTGTATTTTTAATATCGTACCGCCATTTAAAATTGTTAATTTATTTTATTTTTAATCTGAGGACTATTGAAATTTTGAGGTAACAAATTATATTTGTACTTTCTTTTTTGGGGCCTGATATCATTCTAGAATAAGCACTCTGCACTTTATATTTTGTGTGGGAGAGCTAGGGAGCGAGGTTGAGCTCATTGAGGATACCGAGCTCTAGTTGCAGTAGTCAATTAGACTATTAGTACCATGGGAAAAAGAAAGCAGACAGTGAGCCATACACCGAAAACACCAAGTAAAAATAGAAAAGCTAATATGACCTTGCTTAACTATTTAACTGGTGCAGTTGGAGATATCGAAAGACAGATAATCTCCGTGGAAGAAACACTAAATATTGACACGGTGGATCCACTATAGATACCCATAAAGCTTAAAGATAAAAATACTATTCCAAGTGGTGTAGAGGCTACTGAGCATGCTATCCCGGGTGACACTCCTCTTGAGCATCAAAAAAATGGATGTATCCAGGTAATTACCGAGGACATTTCTTTTGGAGAATTAGAAAATGAACACTTTCCTCCCCCTAAAAAACCGTGTAAATCGCCTAACGTAAGAATATTGGATGCTGCATCTAAAGGATTACACACAGCACAACTTATTCCAAGACCAATTAGGACTCATTTAAGAAAGCCACAGGGAAAATCTCAGGGCCCCAAAAATAAATTGTATAAGGAAAAAGGTATTATTAATGCATTACAGGTAAGCAACAAATGTGATACAACCTCATGCGAATCCGTAAGTCTGTCCGTGGCAATTAAAGATTTAACTGAGTCTGTCACACAAGCCATTAATATCCTTACGGGTAGATTGGATAAAATAGAAGTAGGCATTGAGAAAATTTTAACAGCACAGAATAAGGCCATTCAAGAACCTCAAAAATTATTGGGTATGAGTACATACTCTGAGAAGGTAGCCCCTCTGACAGCAAAGACATCGCATGGGGCGAGAGATCAGGGTGAGAGACAAGTACTAAACCCTAATATATCTGCACTAACGAAAAATATTTTTTCTCAAAAGGGAGTGGTGCATACATTAAATGAGATGGGAAGGACAGATCATAAAATAGCTGAAAGTCGGCTGGGAGGGAAAGTACAAGAATGACCCCAATAGACAGCTATGCTCCAGTGGTAATGCACAGTCTGCAAACATTAAACTTGCCGCCGGCAGCTACACCTATACAATTATTTTGGCAAATGTCCCGCCCTTGCCCTTGTCGGATACGGAAACCTGGCCTGCCCTAAGAAATAAAACCATACACTGGTTGGGAAACAGAACAGGTTTGACTAGTGCCCTTTTAGGGAATTTAAGATGGTGAGGAGAATTGATTGGGTGGGAAATAATAATAAACTCTGTGAAGGTGATTGTATCGCCCTCTCATTGGGATCACCTACCTTGGTAAGAGAAATCCTAATAAGAACACAAGAGCCTAGCCCTATCTACACAAATATACAAGTTCTCCCCTTGGGCTTTTTTTATCAACCTTCGTGTTTTGCAAAACCAGAAAATCGCGGCCCATGTAGACAGCCCACAGATGGTCCACTTTTTAACTTAGTAACATCTAATAGATTTGGCCCACTAACAACTTTAGATGAAAATGACTGACTAATAAATGGGTTGAATTCATCGGGGAATGAAATCAATCATAGTACAGAAACCCCATATGTACCAGTTTGGTTTAGTCCAATAGAGGCTAAGTTATTCGACGAGGAGAAAAGTAATCCTAAATGTGAGGAGTTAAATGAAACAGATTATATGAGCAGACCCTCCATATTGATGGGTAGTATGGGAGACTTTGATCCTGTCCCGCAATCTGAGGGTGAATTTATAAATCAGCCTGTAACTGTGCCTGAAACAGTGGTCCAGGAAGTAAAAGCCTGTAGAGTCCTCTTTTGGAATATTGCGGGTCTAAAGAACAAAGTGAATGACACAGTATGGTTGGATTTTATTAATAATTTTGATATATTATGTATGCAAGAGACTTGGGCCATTGAGGAAATAACTATCAATGGATTTAAGACATTTCATACGCCAGCAATCCAATCATCTAGTGGAAGATCTAAGGGTGGAGTTTGTGTATATGTCTCAAATCTGCTCGAGGCTCAAAATATTAATATGATTAGCTCTGAAATTTACTATCAAATTGTTTTAATACACTTGGATGTGAACTGTATTTTAGCTGTGATTAACTTTTATAACAATGTGGAAAAAGGGCAACTGGGCGCCATATTGAAGAAGCTCAGTGAGGATGTTACTAACTTAAAATCAGATGAAGAGACTGAAATCATTCCTATTTGGGGTGGGGATTTTAATGCTGGCCTGTGTCCTTTGGCTGAAATAGGAAAATGTGGTTTAACATTGGAGGAAGATGACCCACCCATTCATTTCTCTCATACCGATAAAGGAGAGTTGTTTAACGAGATTCTGTATAAGCATGATTTTGGTTTTACAAATTGCCTATGTACCCCTAAGGTGGAGTTTGGTCATACATTTATTGGCAGAGGAGCTGATTCGACAATAGATTTTATTATTATGCCAAATTGTTATGCAAGCTATGTTATTGGGTACAATATTCATCAAAACGTAATGAGTGATCACTTGGCAATAAGCGTAAAAATTGCAACCCCAACAAATAAAGTAAGGAGAAATTGCAATAAAGTAGCATGGGTACAAAATATAGAATTGGGAAGACAAAATGGTTATACAATTCGATGGTCAAGCCAGGACCCTGCGGAGCTAAGTAAAGAAATAATCACAAATGCGTATGTGCCAATTTCAATTTGTTTAAGTGACAGTCCGACGCATGACAATATTTTAAAAGCCTTTTCCTGTATAACTGAGATTGTTAGTAGCACGTTACAAGTGCAAAGTAAAGGTACCCGTAACACCAGTAAGGGATAGTTCGATAACAACTGTACAAAAAGTTATACAAATTTAAAGAATGCTCTACATAGATCAGTAAGAGATAATGAGGAAATTAGGATCTGTAGAAAGTTGTACACCATAGCTAGAAAAAATAGGATGAATGAACTAAAAGAAAAGGCTTGGAAGAATTTAAGTGATGCAGCATTGAGTAGGGATAGTTCACAATTTTGGTCAGCTGTGAACGCCCCATTCCTTAACAATAGACTGGATGCACCATCAATTGAGGTAGCAATAGAGGAAAGAATTTGGGTGGATTTCTTCTCGAGTGTTTATTCCCTACAGAAGACCAGTGAGAGGGAAGTAGTCTGTGGGCAAAATACAGAGGGGGAACATCAGAATTTTACACCCATTGATTTCCATATTACTTTACAGGACGTTACCTTGGCTATAAAGGCAAGTAAGAGCGGTAAGGCCCCCGGCCCCGATGGGGTACCAATTGACCTTTTTAAGTTTAATTTTGAAATGTGGGGTCCAATTTTAACACGGGTTTTACAAGCATGTTGCGCAAGGGGATTTATAGGTACTTGGTCTGAATCAATCATCGTCCCCATTTTTAAAAGGGGGATCGGGAAAATCCTGCATGCTACCGTCCGATATCTTTGTTAGACTCACTCATGAAGGTAGCGGGCAGGATTGTTTTAGACTGGTTGCAAACATGGGCGGAAGGAAAAAGTATTTTGAGTGATGTACAGTATGGTTTTAGATCAGGTCTAGGTATTAACGAGCAGGTTCTTAATCTTAATATTTTAATTGGAAAGTACACGCAGGCAAAAAGGGGAAATTTTATTTGGCATTTGTCGACCTCACAGCTGCATTTGATTGTGTAATTCATAATAAGCTGTGGGGCGTTCTTAGAGATTTAAAGGTTGATCCTATTTTAATTCAGTTTTTAAGAGAGCTATACTCTGGCGCTACAGCAAAAGTTCGGTATGGACTCAATGGAGAGTGTACTGTGCCGTTTAAAGTCGAGAAGGGAGTGAGGCAAGGCTGCGTTTTGGCACCACTGCTGTTCACTTTGTATACAAATGCTTTGGAACAGGAGTTGGTGGCAAACGCAGAGATCCGCCATATGTAAATAAACGCCCGATAGTCTCCCTCCTCTATGCCGACGATGCGGTACTTATGGCACGTACCCAGATTGGTCTTCAGAGGGCTCTTACTTTTTATACAAGTTTTATGGACAACCTTGGACTAAAAATGAATGCAAAGAAAAGCTTTATTATGACCTGTGGGAGAGGGAAACATAAGAACAGAAGTTTTCAAGCTGGGGGAAGTAGGGTGGAATCTATTAACTCCTTTTGTTATCTGGGTGTTCTTTTTGATCGCAATGGGTCTTGGGCACAAGCGATAAAGACTAGGAGCCTCCTGTTTATGAAGTCTACCGCGGCCTTAATTAATTTTACCAAAAAAATTGGGGAAAAGGCCACCAGAAATTCTTTTAAAAATCTATCATGCTAAGTGCGTGAGTATAGCAATTTTTGGGGCAGGTATTTGGGGCTTTTATGATTGTACATCGATCCAATATGTGGAAAACGCCTTTTTAAGATTTATATTGGCAGTCCCGGCCAGTGCTCCAGTTTTTAATTGCCATAGCGAATTAGGAGTAACATATATTTCTGATCTTATTAAGGTGCAACCGGTGCTGCTCTGGCACAGAATTTGGACCTCTGTTAGCACTGGTTTAAATAGGGAAATAATAACTGATGCAATGAAATTAGACAACGCCAGTAAGATTCCCTGGTTGAAGTATGTAAGAAATTTTATGCAGGATATCGGGCGTCCAGAGTATTTCTCCCTACCTGAAAATATGAATTGTATTAACCGGAAGGAACTTAAAAAAATTTGTATGACCCACCTGGAAGAAAATAGGTTAACTCTGGAAATGAATAAACCTATGGTGGTTGAACATCAATTAATTATCATAACATATAACATTCAACCATATTTGACATGCATATTGGGGGGATATGATAGGTATATGTTAACGCGTTTTAGATTTGGGACTTTCCACCGTTTGATTAGCCATCCAGACATTAACAATTGGTCAAGGGAACTTTATCGATGTCCCTGTGATAATATTTCATCACAAACGACTATTCACGCAATCCTATTCTGCAAATTTTACAAGGATGAAAGGCGAAGATGGGTACTACCGTTATTAAAACAGGGGGGATGGAGACAATGTCGCCCTGCTTTTTTGTATTTGCAGATGTTGGGAAATTATTATTGTATTGGATCTATGGTAGGTTTCTTAAAAAGTGTATATAGAGCCAGAAAATCTCTAAATATTTGAATGTCAGATGTAAAATATATGAGAGAAACATAGACATGAGATGATATATATTAAGTATAGCATAATACATTTTATTCCCCGGATGTAAAAAATAGTTACTGTTAAATGAATTTTTTTATGAAATTTTATTTAGCTAACGTGTCTTAATGTAATTTTTATGATGTATGATGATATGTTTTAACTGCCTGCTTTTATGATTTTAATGTTTAAAATCGAATAAAGCTTGTTTTGATTTGATTTGATTTGACCTCCAAGAACTCTGTTTTAAATGCTTTCAAATTAAATCAGAACACGTTCTTAGAATGTAAGATATACAAATTGGGGATACAGTCCTTGAGACTGGCCAAAATGCATCCAAAAGGTGACTTTATTCAGAGGGGAAAGGAAAACTTGGAGAAGGGTGCGAAAATAATAAAAAAAATATCGGGAACATCACACACACAGGCACAGATTTATCAAGACTTTTGCCCACCACAATATTATGCAAAGTGGCACAAAGTCTTGATAACGTATTTACTTTTTAGAGCAAAACATTTTTGTTCGGATAAGTAATCCATAAGGTAGCGCAAAAAGTGCTTTACGCTGCTATATGCTACTTTTTGGTGGTACTTAAGTGTTCCAAAACCATCACCCAAGGTTTTAGATGTAAAGCCAGATTTACAAATGTTATCAGACTTATTTTGAGTCAACAAATAGCACCTCTTTAAGGAAAGCATTGTGTAGGAGAAAGTTATTTATTTCTCTATATATTGCCTGTGTGCTGCACTGTACATCACAAATCCAATGTGAGGAAAGTACATAAAAATGTTTAAGCATAGGATTTTATACTGGAAGTGTATCCAGCCAATACAAAATATATGCGAGACATCCCGCACGCGCATTTGCACTGTGGTGGAAAGGTATATATGTGGTGATGCGCATCGTGTAAGTGCACAAGCATAGGGTAAGAGGGAACCTAAAAAGCATTCTCCACTAGGGATAAATGCAGCCTTAATGGGGGAACTAAATTAGTTTGTGAATTTGCAATTACCCAAGAAAAACTTCTGATTATGAAAATAATTTGTTAACTCACCATAAATTTACAGCATAAACACATATTCTGTAACACATAGGTATATTGTGTTGTAGATGATTATTTATTGATGGTTGTGCAAGTAGCATATCAAGAAAAGAACTAGTATACCGAGTTCACAATATATTTCCATTGTGCCTATATAATATTACTTTCAAAGATAAATGTTTTAAAAAAATAACACGGAAATAAAAAACAATCATTCAATCCATTCGTTTATCAGGACACATATGCTAAAGGCAACAAGAACATAATAAAAACACATTAAGGGGTCGATTCCGATTCGGGCCGGAAAAAGCACCGACCGACTCGGATCCGGAAATAATACCGACCGACACGTACCCGTGGCGCCCGACACGCCAAGTATGATGCAAGGCGTGCAAAATCCGACCGACACGTACGAAACCCAAGTCGACCGACCGAGCCGCACGGAAAACAGCAATCCGGTCGGAAAAACACGTGAATCCAACCGACCGACACGCACCCGGAACAAATCCGACCGAAACGTACACGCGAACTCCAAACCGCAAAGTACGATGCAAAGGCGCGAAAACCACGAGTGAGTCGGACGGAGGCCAAGCCGTACGACCGACACGCATACAAAACCGAGCCGAAGCAACACAAAACACCGCGACCGACGCGTACGCAGCATGAAAACTGCACAAACACAGCGCGAGCGAAGCGGAGAACACCGTACGAGACAAATGCAGGGTCCGACTCTGTCACAAGAACGTTTCCAACATACACAAACAGCACAAAGGAAAAATCACCCAAAAAAAGGCCAAACAAGCAATTACCAAGCCAATAAATACTGGGGGGGTGGGGACAGAGAACAAAGACACACCCACAACTCCACCTATATAAAGGACACAAATCACAACCATGAGCCTTTGCAAATGCCATTCCACTGCCAGCACCCAGAGAAAGCAACCACACACCCACAGCTCATCCCTCACACAAGCCACACACCATCAGCACACCAACAAATACCTACCTCACATACACCCAGCAAAACACACACTCACACACCCTCACCTGCACACCAACACACACATCACTCACCATCACCACCCATCACCATGCCCCCAAGAAGAATCCCAAGTTCCTAGATAGTGAATTGGAAGTCATGGTGAGACGAGATCCTCAGGGTAGAGCCACAGCTGTTTGGCACACTGGTCCAACAGACCCCCATCTCCCAGAAAACCAAGATGTGGGAGAGGATCATCAACAGGGTGAACGCACAATCACCATGTCGGCGCACAAAGACCGACATCCAGAACAGGTGGTATGACGTGCGCAGGAGGGTACAGGACCTGCTGAAGAAAGACTACATCAACAGCCAACACACCGGCAGTGGCCCTCCTGCCAAGCCAATATACCTCAGGCCCTGGGAGGAGAAGGTGCGGGCCATCCT
This sequence comes from Calotriton arnoldi, assembly GCA_963921515.1. Lineage (NCBI taxonomy): Eukaryota > Metazoa > Chordata > Amphibia > Caudata > Salamandridae > Calotriton > Calotriton arnoldi. The sequence continues at coordinate 683,711 of CAWUFW010009081.1, forward strand.
TCCGCCAGTGAGCGTATATGGACTAGAGGACATCCCAGAGCCTGGTGAGTACACAACAAATGTACACAATATACTGCAACAAAACACACACATCACTGTCAAGGGAGAGTCAAATCATGCACTCATAGCAATTACACAGCAACCAGAACAGAATCATCCCAAAATGTGTATGTCAGTCAGATAAACACAACACATGCCATCAAAAAAGTCACATCCAACTGTGCCAACACATGTGCAAACACAACTACAACTACAGCTAGGCAGTGGCACAAATAGAACTAACAAACACATCCACACATGTAGCCACCACAACAACACCAACACACAGTGAAGACCACTCAAAGGAAGGAATCCTGTGTATGCTGGCCAAGTCAGTGTAGCCAATAGCATCATGGGAGTCGCAGTCACACATATTGCCCCCCCCACAACTGTCCCATCAACACCACCCTGAACCATGCTCACATCACAGGGAGTAGAGAAGGACTCACAAGATGTCTGACACTGGCTACTGCTGTGGGGAGCACAAGGCCCTGCTGCCAACTGTGCACCAACAAACAGCAGGACACCACTGTCAGCCATCTTGCCATTGCTCTCACACCCACACACACTGAACTCCCCACAAAAGCAAGTAAGTATGGGAATGCTGGGAAGTGGGGTGGAGGCAATAGCATGATGGGAGTCGTAGTCACAGACATTGCTCACCCCCACAACTATCCCATCAACACCACCCTGAACCATGCTCACATCACAGGAAGTGGAGAAGGACTCACAAGATGACTGACACTGGCTACTGCTGTGGGGAGCACAAGGCCCTGCTGGCAACTGTGCACCAACAAACAGCAGGACACCACTGACTGACATCCTGAGAGACAACTTACACTCCCTGCAATGCAAGCACGTTCCATGGTGGGATATCTGGCTAGCTGGGTGGGAAGGGGGACTTGCAGCACTGACCATAGTCACAAGCACCTCCCCTCACACACCCCCAACACAAACTCCACAGAACCCACCTGGTAGAATGCAATGCCCCCCATCCTAACACAAGATCCCACAAAGAACCACCACCCTGGGTTATGTTGTGTGAAGCACAGGGACACTCTTGGGACTTTTAGCCAAACAACTGCCAGGACAACACTCCCAGCCATCCTGTCAGCACAGCCAGCCCACCCCACAGGGAAGCAGAGTCAAAAGGAAGGAAGCATGGGCATGCTGGGAAGGGGGTGGAGGCAATAGCATGATGGGAGTCGTAGTCACTGATATTGGTCACCCCCACAACTGTCCCATCAACACCACCCTGAACCATGCTCACATCACAGGAAGTGGAGAAGGACTCACAAGATGGCTGACACTGGCTACTGCTGTGGGGAGCACAAGGCCCTGCTGGCAAATGTGCACCAACAAATAGCAGGACACCACTGAGTGACATCCTGAGAGACAACTTACACTCCCTGCAACGCAAGCACGTTCCATGGTGGGATAACTGACTGGCTGGGTGGGTGGGAAGGAGCGCCGGCTGTCAACCAAACACAACCAATGCAGACCATGTTCACACCCCAGAAAATACATAGAAATGCCCAAATAATGCAGGACAATGTGTCACACCAATATCAACCCCTGACTGTGACGACTTAGGACAATGCAATGTACAGGCCCGCACCCAGAGGCACAGTCACAACTGTCATGTGTGTCAACCATTGATGCCTGCAGAAACATAACATACATTGTTTGTGTCTCCCAAAAACAGGTGATGATGGGGACACAGCAGCAGACGCTGAGGAGTCCCAGTCCCAGGCTCAAGAGGATGCGGAGCTCACTGGCGTCATACAGCCTCTGTCCTCCTCGGACGATGAAGACCAACCTGGCACATCCGGTGCAAGTCAACATGCAGCACCAGCAGGACCACCAGCTGCAGCACCAGCAGGACCACCAGCTGCACCCCCTGCACCCACCCCTCCAACGACTGTCACCACGAATACCATCCCTGCCGACATGGACAGAACAAGGAGCAACACCAGCACAGGGACCCTGGACCAACCTGGGGCCATGGACACCACCACCACCACCAACCCCCAAGGTGGACCAGGGTTATCTGTGCGTGCCACTGCACACACTGCACATGTCAGCAGGGGTGGTGGGAGGGTGGGAGACAGAGGTCGCTGCTTGCAGACGTTGCTGGTGTGCATGATGACCCACAACTGGTACGCATAGCTGATGCGTACCAGTCCAGCACCGGAGAGCTCAGCCAGGTAGTGGGGCTCCTCAGAGACATGAAACAGCAGCAGGCTGCCCATCATGCCCGCTTGGACTCCCACATGTCCCACGTGGAGTCACACATGTCCCGCGTGGACTCACACATGTCCCGCGTGGAGTCCAAGTGGGATGCACTGCATGAGATGACGGCGGTGCACAGGGACATTTTACAATGCCTCCGCCAGATGAACAGCAACCAGTCCACACCTCCATGTGTGCCAACAACATCTGGTGCCGAACAAACTGCAACTGCCACAGGGAGGGAGGAGGACTCTGGCGGAGAGTCCCCTGCACCGCAGCAGCCTGTACTTGAGGGCCCCCCCAAGAAGAGGGGTCGTCCGAGGAGGGAAAAGTGAGAGGCCGATGGCCAAGCGCAACTCCCAGGAAGCCTGAACCTGTTCTGGATGTTCGCCTTTGTGCACAGACTGTTCACCCTGTTGACGGCAACACTACTCCCACACATTGCATGGGGAGTACATGTTGGACCAATGTGTCAGACAACTGTGGCCCGATACTGGGGATCCTGTCTACCAGGACTTTCAATTCACATAGGAACTTCGGATTGCAAGATTTATGTACAGCACTACCCATCCTATGCACTATTAACACAAATGTATCACAATAAACACACTAATACACCATACTTGCCTCTGTCGTGATTCCAACGTGGGTGCTGTTATGGGGATGATGAACTGCAAAATTACACTGTGCATGCGAACTGCAACAGCAAGGACAACACAGGCATGTGAGTACAGGCAACGTGACACACATGAGGGAGACACACCACCAGGGCTACACAACACATACACACCTAGGCCATCTGACTCATTGCCTACACTGATGTTGCCAGGGAAGACGGTGCAATGCACAGACACCACACCCATTCCCAGTTGTAGTCAAGTAGCCCACAGGTGCAGTAAGCAAATGGCAGTCAAATGTGTGACCACAGACAACGCACATCACAAAGTGAAGCACAGGTTTATTACACAGTTGCAACAAGTCGTAACCACTACAGATGCAAGGTAATCCCACCTGGCAGCGGGCACACAGTCAACAACTGTAGACGGAAGGAAGTCCATGGGTGTGGCGCACATCACCTGTAGGGACACAACAGCTACCAGCCTGGATGTGCAATCACGTCGTCGGTGGACACAGTTGACCAAACGAATCTGAAAGTACCCTGTGAAGGACAGAAATGACACACAGTCAAAAGCAATGGAGTACAGGACAGAACAGCAAAACTCATGCACAATACATGTTACAAGATACCCACCCAGAACCAAGTTAGCATGTCAACACTGTTGGGGAGTACAGCCCACCTGTCACCACACATCGCAACACACATCCAGTCAAGTAGCCCATGGACACACTCCAACAGCACCAGAGCACCACCCACACATCATGCCAACTCACATCATTGACATGACACCTCAGGATACTCACATTCAGCTAAAGAAGTTGGTGATGAGCTGTGTGCGGACATTACCCTCATCATCATCGTCACTGGCATCGTGGTCCAGGCCAGGATCCTCCACAGGTGGCGGATGTTGGTCATTGTCATCCTGGATGAGAGGCAACTCCTTCCGCACTGCTAGGTTGTGGAGCATGCAGCAGACGATGATAATCTTGCACACTTTCGCAGGGGCATATGGGAGGGACCCTCCGGTCTTGTCAAGGCAGCGGAAGCGGCTCTTCAGGAGACCAAATGTCCGCTCAATCACTCTCCTGGTCCGACCATGTGCCTCATTGTAGCGCATCTGTGCTGGTGTCACAGGGTTCCTGAGGGGTGTCAGCAACCACGGCATGTTGGGGTATCCCGAGTCACCTACGGACAGACAAGTGCACATTAGCTGACTTGGAAAAGTGGGCAGAATACTACAGATCAGATCACACACAATGGCACAAAGTCAGTACACACCGACAAGCCAGGCACGCTGGTTCTGCATCTGTGCCATCATCCTGGGGATGCGACTACTCCTCATCACAAAGGCATCGTGTGCTGAACCAGGGAAACGGGCACACACGTGTGTGATGGTCATGTCTGCAAGACACACCACCAGTGCATTGACCGAGTGGTAGTGCTTGCGGTTCCTGTAGGCCTGCTCCTGGGCCTGTGGTGGTACCAAAGCCACATGTGTCCCATCAATGGAGCCAATGACATGCGGCATCCTCCCCAGGGCATAAAAGTCACTCTTCACGTCAGTGAGTCGTACGCAGTCTAGGGAAATAGATGTACCGGTTCAGGAAGAGCAACATTGCTGCCAAAACATCGCGGAGCACACGGCTCAACATGGTCTGTGACATCCCACCAGCAGTCGCCACAGTATGTTGGAAGGTACCGGTGGCAAAGAAGTGTAGGGCTGCCATCACCTTCACCTTGGGGGTCAGCGCTGTAGGATACGGCCGGCCAGGCTGCAAATGTGGGGCCAACTGCACTGCCAAATCCTCAATCAGCTGCCTGGTGAAGCGGTACCGTCGGATGCTGTCCCGTTCCACCATCGTTGCCAGGTCTGGGAATGGTCGATGGACAGCAGGAGCCCTGCAGTGCAGAGGAGAAGTAAGCAAGATTGTCAGTCACCCCACATATGCGGCATTGAACACACTCAAGATCCCAACATACATCATTATGAGGCACAACTACATGAAGTGTGCAGTTCCGGAAGGACATGTATGGTACATACATGGCCAACATCTGTCAACACGGTCCAACAGGTGGCATCAATTAGTCCCAGGTTGGCCCATTGGATATCATGAGGCCGTGTCACAGTTCCCATCTCCTGCTGCCGTGTCACAATAACCCCCACAGTGACATGTGAGGACAGATGTGCCCCAGGCACCACAGCTCAACGACAGGTACATTCCCAGGGACCCTGTAATGCCACATGGACACTGGCATTACATGGAGTATCATGTATACACCACAGCAAAACAACCATGACCCCAACAGGTAGTGGCCCCACTTGCCACGGCAGGACAGACATGGACGTCTGTGACACACACACGCACAACATCAAAGTCCATGCACACACAACGTGGATGTGGAGACTGTCTCCCATTGTGCACATGAAATCAGAGACATTGTAAACACTACATGCACAAAGACTGTGGAGGACCATCACTATTGTGCCACTGGGACACCCTGGCTCAAACATACCGTCCCACATGGGACTCACGGGGTATGTGACATGACATACACATACACCACCGTGAAATGTGACCATGGCACATGCACAGATATGAACAGTTGCACATCACAGTGGTCATGTACACGTAACACCCAGGATCCTGTCCCCATGAACACGTGCACAGCCTGGGGGTGGCTGCCCACAGGTGACACCCACAGGACAACATGTACACCAACATACACACAATAGGAAATGCAGCCTTACATGCCTTATGATAAAGTTTGGACAGGCTGTCGTGATGTAGGTGTGCCCCTCACTCCCTGGGAGCTATCTGTGGCTGGCATATGTCCATCTGAGACAGGCATGCTGACATATGCCAGTCACATGTACAGTGATGCGTTGTACTGCAATGGACCGATCGGTGCCTCCGGCCGGCCCATTGCATTCAATGTGTGCGGGTACGCGTTGTACCCCTGTGCGCGTTGTACTGCAATGGACCGATCGGTGCCTCCGGCCGGCCCATTGCATTCAATGTGTGCGGGTACGCGTTGTACCCCTGTGCGCGTTGAACTGCAATGGACCGATCGGTGCCTCCGGCCGGCCCATTGCATTCAATGTGTGCGGGTACGCGTTGTACCCCTGTGCGCGTTGTACTGCAATGGACCGATCGGTGCCTCCGGCCGGCCCATTGCATTCAATGTGTGCGGGTACGCGTTGTACACCTGTACGCGTTGTACCGCAATGGACCGATCGGTGCGCACCCATTGACAATGGGCTTGCCTGGCAACGGACGCGTTTTCGAATTTCGAACGAGTCGGTTGCTGTAAATTCAGTTGGTCACCCACAACAATGTTGCAAAATCATGTATGTCATGAAGTTGAAGATTTGAAGAATGCTGTGGGCGTGTTTTGGTGCTGCTATTCCATGGATTGGCCAGATTCAGAAGATGCAAACGACTTGGACCTATCACTTTGGACACAAGGGACAGTATCTGCCTCTCCAGCACATATATATTGCTGGCTGTTCCCCTGAGAGCTCACTTGCCTGCACTACATGCTCCAGGACGACATCTGCCACTGCACTGCTGCTGTCTCTGCCCCTCTGGACCCTGCAATGGCACGTACTGTGGAGAGAGCCCCAGCCTTCAGCCTTGAAGAGAACCAGGCCCTGCTGGACAGCCTACTTCCACAGTACAGCAAGCTGTATGGGACACCAGGGGAGCAGGTGAGTGTTCTGTGCACTGCCTTTCTGAATGTGCATTTTGTGTGACTAGCAAGGCTGAAAGTCTGCACGCCACTGGCTAGCAGGCTCACTGAGTAGTTGTCACCCCCATAGTGTGTAGTGACTTGCACTGGACAGGTATGGTGCAGTGACAGTGCATTTGAACATGGTTTTACTTCCCATGCAATGATACCATGTAGTGACGTCTGGCAAACTGTCCATGGGCAGCTTTGCACTGCCTGTGTACATCATGTGCCCCTGTGATTGAGACATGTATATACAACTGTGTCATGCACGGATATGTTGCATGTGTGGTAATGGCCTTTTCACTTTGTCATCCTGACAGGTTAATGCCCATCGGAAGCAGGAGATCTGGAAGGACATCGTCCTGGGTCGTCCGGTCCGTGGGGGTCTACAAGCGCCGGATCCGCAACTGCCAGAAGAGGTGGCAGGACCTTCGGGGCTGGACCCGGAGGATTGCACGGGTCCAGCTGAAGCTGTCGCCTCCTCTCAGGAGGGGCGGAACACGGACCCTGACCCCCACATGCTCCAGATCCTGGCGGTGGTGTTTCCAGACCTGGATGGGCAGCTGAAGGCCAGACAGCAGCAAGGAGGGGTGAGTCAAAGACTGCACTGTGAACTCTGTATTACATGCTTTGTGCCCTCCTCTGGCCTGGTTCAACTGCCACAGTGCAGCAGTCATGTTGTCCAGGAGCCATGTCCCTCTATTGTGCACTGCCCACTGCTCATCTGATACCCAGGTGTGGCCCTTACATTCAGGGAATTGTGTCACTTGGGACTGTGTCCTTGCAGTTTGCTTCACTAAAGGTGGGGGACAGCATCTGTTTCCCTAACTCTGTTGTGGGCATCATGGGTGGGTCCATTGTTCACACAACGCCTGTGTTTGGACATGTGATCTGCGTGTTGCTTTGATATGCGGTCCACTTGCTGAGCTGAGCCACCACATGGGCCTGGGGTATGTGGCACACGCCCATGCAGCGGGTGGGAACAATGTTTGGGCCCCAGGAGTGTGCAGATTACGTGTGTCACACATACATAGCCAGCTATCCACTGTCCAGGGCACATCCCTCATTCATGTGGAGCAGGACAGTCATGCCTACTCCAGGCCATGCAATGCACTCTGTACTCCCACTCCCGTGTATCAGCTGACACATTGTGCACAGTGATTTGACCCCTCAGGTGTCTGCCTCTGTGTCAGTGTGCTGTGGATTAGTTGCCAGGACTGCTGGGGTGTTTCTTGGTAGGGGCTCAGCATGCCCCTGGAGATGTGACCATAGGAGACGATACTTGTGTGTCACATAGGTGTTTGATCAGCTGCGCGTGCAGACTGGGGTATGCGAATGTGAAGTTCAGGCAGCTGTTCCCCATTCACAGCAAATTGTGAGGGGCTCAGGTTCAGAGGATAGTGTCACAGGTCTCCCATATGTCCAATAGGTATGACCTGGACAGATGAGGGTTAAGATGATGTGTTGTGTGGGGGATGTACATGTGCACTTGTGCAGCTCCAGGACTTGCATTCCCCATGACCTACTATTGTGACACAGTGCATAGTGTTGTTGTCTGGCTGCCAAGTCATACATCACTGAGACAGTGATGTATGACTTAGCAGTCATGCCTCTGCCATGGCATGTGTCAACTTATTGGTGGTCCTGCAGGGGAGTGACATGTGCTACATGCACACCATTGTGGCGATGGCTATCAGGACATGGGTGCATCATGGTGTCTGTCGCTGGTATGCATCACATGCATTTCCTATTTGACTCTGGGCATCCCTTTCATCCGGAAACCTGTACTGACTCAGTGGCAAGAGCTGTGATGTGTGCATGTCCACATGCCACACCGTGTCCTCTGCACTGTCCAACTACTGTGTACTTGGTGCATGTGTCCACACTGGGGTGTTGCAATCCAACAGACACCAGACAGATGGGTGCAAGGCCATGTGGGATGTGAGTGCCATGCTTGGCATCAGACTGACAATTGGCTTCTCCTGTTCAGTTAGGGCACTTTTAGCAATGTACAACTAATGATGCCAGGGCTTGCTCTGTAATGTGCTGTGCTCACAGTGGTGTGTGCGTTTGGTGCAGGTGACTGATGTCTGTCTGTTTCCCCATTGTTTGCAGATACATCCACGGCCACGGAAGGGGACAGCTCCACGGACCAGGAGGAGCCAGAGAGCCAGACTGGGTCAGCAGCCGAGGAGTGGTCGGAGGGACCCAGTGGCACGGAGGGCGAGGGGAGCCACACCGAGGAGTCCTCAGCACCATCCACCTCAGCTGAGGACCAGAGCAACTCGGAGGATGACTCCCTTGTGGAGGCGGGTGTCAGCAGCCACCACACCCCAGCTAGTGTTGCTGTCCCCGCCACCACCAGCACCACCACCGCCCTCCCATCGGCTCCCATTCCCCAGGTCCGTGGAGGCTCCCATGTTCGGGAGCGTGTCTCCTTTGGGCCAGGCACCGCACCCCCTGCCCCTGTGTCCCCTGCTGCCCTGAGTGAGGAGTCTGTGTACCTCCTTCGCCAGCTCCATGTAGGGCAGACAGCCATGCTGAGTGTCCTCCATGCGCACACCGCACTGTTGACTCAGCTGGTGTCGTTCATGGAGGGCATCTCATCGGGCATGTCTGACCTACAGAGGGGCAACAGGTCCATGGACTCCTCCCTGACGGCAGCAGTGTCCCTCCTCAGACAGTCCCTCACCCCTCCTGCCTCTGCTCCATCCACACTCCCCAGCACCTTACCCGTCCCAAGCACACACACACCGGCACAGGCACACACCAGCACTACACACGTCCAGCACACAGACAACACACGCCACAAACTAAACGCACACGCACGCACAGTCAGGGGACTGAAACCAGACTCACAGGGGATGGGGCCCTGGTACACACACACGCATCCACGGGCACTGCGCAGTCCTCAGTTGCCTCTCCCTCCAAAGCACCCTCCCTTGCCTCACCTGCAACCCCAAAGACCCAGCGCCTCTTCCTCAGTGACCTCGGCCTCTTCCCCTCCGATCCAGCTGCCCCAGCATCCAGGGGTAAGAGGAAGCCCCCCACACGGAGCAGAGTGCCCCTCGCCCCCGGACACCCTCCCCCAGGCGCAGACAGACTGAGGCCCCCACCCGCAAGTCCCCCGGAGTGCTAAGAGCAAGACCCCGCCGCCGCCCTGCAGCTCAAGCACCAGGTCTCCTTCCTCCATCCCTCAGGCCCCCACTCCACAGGTGCCCCCACCACACCCTGCCCCAGGTTCCCCCACCCACAGATATACCATCCCCAAGAGGCTCCGGCCTTCTCCCCCTGCCACTTGCTCTCCCGGAACCACACCCCCCGCTGCGCTTGTCTGTGCCACTGATGTGGTGAGGGTGTCCTCCCCCTCTGTCCAGCCCACCTTGCCTGTTCCCCATTCTCCTCCCCTGGTGGTAGGCACTGCAGTGGAGTCCACTACCACCCTGTCTGACTTGGGCACTGCAGTGGCGGACCTGTCCACTCCATCTGCAGGGTCCACTGCAGTCGTGCCGGCACCCACAACATCTGAGCCATGCCCCCAGTTGTGCCGGCACACACCATGTCAGACACCTCCACTGCAGTTGTCAGTGGCTCTCCAGCACCCACCACCCCTTCCCTGCTTCCTCCTGGTGAGCCCTGATCCTGTCCCTGCGGTGCCTGGCCTACCCCCCGGTTGCCCCTCCTAGTGGATTGTCCCTGGTTTTGTGCAGGCATGTGTAGGGTGGCATCTGCCACTGTCACCCACTTGTGACTTTGTTGATGGACTGGCCATTGGCCTTTGTTTATGTTCTACCGGACTTCTACTTTTAATGCCACATATGCTGAATAAAGCAACTTTCTGTTCTCTAGTGCTTTTGCTTCTGATGTACATGATGTTGATGATGCTAACCATGCCCTTGCTGCAGTGATGGTGATATTTGGTCTCATGATAATGAAGTGTTACTGTGCAGGAACCCATGTGGTCCAGGGGGAATGTGTCCTATCCTGTGGTGTATCCATGTCATCCATAGCAGCATCTGAGGGTGTCATGTGTTCAGTATTTGGCAATGGGATTTCCTACTTAGATTGGCAATTTCACATCTGTGGCTTCCACCCCAGCACATCTGTTGTGCCTGCCATTGTTCAATTCGTCTACTTCCCTGACCGTGTGGCCATCTCCACTGGACATGCAGGTTTGGGCATCAATGGGGAAGGACTCATCTGTGTTGTCAGTGCAACATTGCTATACAAGTGTGTTGGATCTGTGCTGATGATTCCGTTGGCACTTCCATGACCAGGCTGATGTGACGGGAGCCCTCATTTGGTGCTAATTGTTGATTGTGTGACCAAGTGCTCAGCTGACATGGTGGGGCCCTACTGAGGCAACATATGGCACAGCTTTCCTCACACAGGAGTGGAGTCCCCTCATGGCAGTGTGTACTCCTGTGACATTGCCTGCACCCAAGGTGTGTGTTGTATGTGCATGTCTGTGTGTTCACTTCCATGTTGCTGTGCATGCTAGTATCCCTAGTTATGTTCCTGTTTGTGATGCCTGCTGAGTTGAGCTATGTTCCCCCAAAGTCTTCTCCCTGGGTTCTCTGAGATGTGGGTGCATGGCACATTACTGGTCATCAGGGTGTCACCCATAGGTGTGCTTGCTGTCAGGGCTGAGTTTGTGTGCAGACGCAGATGGGTCACAGTCAGGTTTCCCCTTGGCACTTGTTGTTTGCCCCTGTCATGTGATTTCCAGTTTGTGTTATCTTTCAGTGATTGTGACACGTTGTGTGTGTGACTGCTGGCACTCCTCAGGGTCCGGGCTGCAATGTTGGTTGTTGTCTATGTGTGTTCTTTGTGGGTGACCTTGGCTTCTTCATTGGTGTGTGACTGTGGCTGTGATCCCATTGGTTGGTGTGGTATTGCCGTCATGTCCATGTACGGCGTAGTGTGCAGTGTGTCAGACATTCAGGAGTCTTGTTGAGTGTCCATGTGTGATGTGTTTCTGCACCTTGGTTCCCACCCACCACCCTGGAATAGTCATGGGTGCATGTGCAATGTCACCAGTGCATGTGTGCTTCACTGCTGCACATTGTTGGAGGTCGAGGGGTGTGGTGTTGAGTGTGTGCAGATGAGAGTTGTTGCCCGGCTAGGCCCCTGCCTCCATGTTGGCCTTGGCTTACTGGCCATGCTGTTTGATTTGTGCTTGTGTAGGTGTGATGGTAGTTAGTTGCTCAGTACACATGACTGTGGTTCACAGTGTGAACAACATTTAGCTTTGTCATCACAGTGGGATTGTAATGCAGCCCAGGGTCACCACATTGTGGGGGCCCTGGGGGTGGTGCTGTGGTGTGTCTGTGTCTTGCTGTGTCAGTTGCTGTCCCTACGTGCCTGTGTGACATGTGTGATTTGTGCTCCCTCTCATCTGACAATGCCTGCTTGCCCACATAGGGAATTTGGATCCATGAGTTACCTTTGTGTGGCACTGTATGCACATCTGTATGATTGGTATTCATGTCTCCTCATGTGTTGTGTGGTTGCCTGGGGACACTGGCACCCCCACCCTCACCTGTTGTGTATGATGTGCAGGGTGGGTCTGCCTGTTTGTGTTTGTGCATCTGCACCACTGCATTGGCATATCTTGGGTGTGCCATTGGCTGTATGTAGTTTGGTGGGTTTCCCCTGCTGTCCCTGGGACTCCTAGGTCATCGGTCAGCACAATGATCATGGTCTGTGTGTCCCATTGCTGCCATGGTATGGTATCTGTTCACCTCACATCTGCAGTCTCCACAGGGTATCTGCATGTGTGTGCCCATTGGTGCAAATATGTGGATCTGCATTCTGATGGTCACTTCTGTCATTGTGTCATTGATGATTGTTGACGGTGTCAGCCCCCATGGGTGTTGTTTGTCTGCACATGGCCAAAGTTATGTCTTATTTGCACTGCAGGATTTGGCTCCCCCAATTTATGTTGCAATGGGACACATACACTACTTTGCCACTGATGTGTTTGTTGTTCTGTGACCAGGAATCATCCATGCAGTTTGGCAGTTGCACCTCTTTCTTTGTCAACACTTACCTTTTGGTCACTGTGATGATGGGGTTTGGACCCCATTGCCACAATGTTCGAAATGTGCTTCAGCTATGGACCCCACACTTACATTTTGGTCACTGTGATGATGGGGGTTTGGACCCCATTGCCACAATGTTCTAAATGTGCTTCAGCTATGGACCCCACACTTACATTTTGGTCACTGTGATGATGGGGGTTTGGACCCCATTGCCACAATGTTCTAAATGTGCTTCAGCTATGGACCCCACACTTACATTTTGGTCACTGTGATGATGGGGGTTTGGACCCCATTGCCACAATGTTCAAAATGTGCTTCAGCTATGGACCCCACACTTACCTTTTGGTCACTGTGATGATGGGGGTTTGGACCCCATTGCCACAATGTTCGAAATGTGCTTCAGCTATGGACCCCACACTTACCTTTTGGTCACTGTGATGATGGGGGTTTGGACCCCATTGCCACATTGTTCAAAGTGTGCTTCAGCTATGGACCCCACACTTACATTTTGGTCACTGTGATGATGGGGGTTTGGACCCCATTGCCACATTGTTCAAAGTGTGCTTCAGCTATGGACCCCACACTTACATTTTGGTCACTGTGATGATGGGGGTTTGGACCCCATTGCCACAATGGTCATGGCCTGCTTGCATTGTGGGTGCCACACACATATATGTGTGGCACATGTGCTAGGGGGTCACATTGTATGTTCAAAGTCATGTTCGGTGTTGTAGGCATTTGACACAGTCTACACACGCTTGTCATGGTGTTGGGGGGATGTCTTCTTCTTGCATTCCCTAGGTTGTGGTGTGCTGGTTGTGTCATGCATTGTCCATCCTATGAGTGGGGGTGGTAGTAGTCCCAGGGCATCCTGCCCCCCCTGGGTGAGGGTGGTAGTAGTGGTAGGCATCCAGCCCCCCCTGGGTGAGGGTGGTAGTAGTGGTAGGCATCCTGCCCCCCCTGGGTGAGGGTGGTAGTAGTGGTAGGCATCCTGCCCCCCTGGGTGAGGGTGGTAGTAGTGGTAGGCATCCAGCCCCCTGGCTAAGGGTGGTAGTAGTGGTAGGCATCCAGCCCCCTGGGTGAGGGTGGTAGTAGTGGTAGGCATCCTGCCCCCCTGGGTGAGGGTGGTAGTGGTGGTAGGCATCCTGCCCCCCTGGCTAAGGGTGGTAGTAGTGGTAGGCATCCAGCCCCCCTGGGTGAGGGTGGTAGTAGTGGTAGGCATCCTGCCCCCTTGGGTGAGGGTGGTGGTGCGCATTCAGGCCCCTGTGTGCATATGTGGCATTGGTGATGGGCATCCCGCCCCTATGGTGCTGCTGTTGCTGGTGTAAGTATATTCTGCATCCCTCTGTGTGTGTGTGATGTGTCGTGTACGTGTTGTATGTGTTTTGTGGTTGGTGTCTGGCTTACCTTCTGCGCCGTACGCGTCCGTGCCTGTTCCGGTAGTAAATGTAGAATATTGGTATGATCGGGACGAAGGGATTCATGGTTGGTTCGTGTCGTTCGTCCTTCTCGTTGCTTCGCGTCGTCCTCGTCGCTTCGCCTCGTCCTCGTCGCTTCGCGTCGTCCTCGTCGCTGCCGTGTTTGTCTCGGAGCCGTGGATCGTGTTGTGGCGCGAATCGGAGCTTATGTGCGCCTCTCCCGGATGCTTTGACGTGCCGTGCGTAGCGACGGGTTCGGCGCATACGGAAAGCGCATCGTACTCGTTCGGCCGGACGGAGCTGCATTTCCCCTTCCATGCGACTCGATTCAGCGTTTCCGGATTCGCCTCGGTCGGAGAACAGGACCTGGATTGGGTGAGTACGACTCGGCCGGATTCTGTGCTGTTGTGTGCATCGTACTTACTCGTTCGGTGTGCTGTACGGATCGGTCGGGAAACAGGCTTTCGCATGGCTTTTTTCCCGACCGAATGGTGTTGGGTACGCCTCCGACCGAGATCGGAATCGGCCCCTTAGTGCCTTTGTCATAACATTTTATAACAAACAGATCAGGCCTGTAGCAAAGATCATTGGCTTGCCACCATAAACAACTCAGTTCTGCAATGTTCGTTATAAACTTTACCACAAGCCAGAAGTACAATTCAATCTGAGGGAACTGCGGGCAAGTTGGGAAGAAAGTGAGAGCATTTGCATTTTTCCTTGATACTCCTGTGGAGGTGATTGCACATCTTAGAGCTGCAGAATGGATGCATAGAGTGGATACATGAATTGCCTTGACACAAACTGCCATACAAACCTGAGTGCAACTGGTGAAAAAAAGTGAAATATTGCAAAGCTGAGACATATCAAAATGGCCTTTCCAGTGATGTGCGACTACGATGCACCATGCCATGATGACAACACTCAAACGAGCAAGACTGGGCTTGTGAATTCTTGGCGCTTCACAGCTCCTTGCG
The DNA here is from genome assembly GCA_963921515.1 of Calotriton arnoldi. Taxonomy (NCBI): domain Eukaryota; kingdom Metazoa; phylum Chordata; class Amphibia; order Caudata; family Salamandridae; genus Calotriton; species Calotriton arnoldi. The sequence goes on from CAWUFW010009081.1 coordinate 698,769, forward strand.
TCTTCCCCTAGGTCGCTCATGATATATTCAGAGCACATGGTGGCCTCCCATACTGTTATCGGTCTGTGGCTCCCCTGCCCCTCTCACCTGGGTGCTCAATATGACAAATGACTCCACTGTGGACCCCCTCTTGATTTTGTTTGGCCCTGGCTGATGCCAACCATTGCCTTTGTGCCCATTTGCAGGACCCTCTCCTACTATTAGATAACAACCTGCAAGTGAAGGAAAGCCCCCACCCCCTTCCACAGAAATTCCTCTTAGTGCATCAAGAGTCTTGAACTGGACATCGTCAATTTAGGGGGGTATGGAACAATACAAATACCAAAAGTTCGATCTAAAAAAAATGATGTCCTAAATATCGTTTAGAAAAATGTGCTGTTATTTACTGCCGTAGGACGACATTTTTGTAATCAATATTTAGGACTCCATATTTTTGACAGATAATATTTAGGCCACGATATTCTTGTACTGCATCCCAAACGAAAGCCAAACCATGCCTCTCTCGACTTAGCCTTGCCTCAACTCAGATCCAGCACCACCATCCTTGGCTGTCCATCATTCCTCACTGCCCTCACAAAAAACTCTGTTTTATTGCAAACCTCCTGCTGCCCAGCCCATGCCCAGAAAAGCCAATATTCTAATACAAAACCCCGATGGTTGTCTCCTCAGATACCCTTTAGGACCTTCAATGGCTCCCTCTGCCTGTGGTCCATAGGGGCCGCATTGAGCTCCACCTCTTGCCATCCACTCAATGGTTCACACAAGCAGGTCCAGAGTTACAATCGCCACACAGGCATGTCTTGACATGCCTGTTGACCCACATGTTGGAAAACTAATAGGTCTGACTTGTATTTCAAAATGCAAGTCAGACCAATGGGCATTGGCACTGTTTGTTTAAAGACATTTTCAGTTCTCTGCATTCAGCAGTCTTCTGCAGAGCATTATTATATGTGGTGCAAAGGAAATCAATATGTTAAAAAGTTAACAGAATTCGCAACATAATGATCCTGATCTAGTCAGTGGACTACTCCCTTCCCTCCATAGCTCCGCCTGGTAGCTGCTGCCCCATAGCTGCTTCTGACTCTCTGGTCAGTGGTTTGAGGCCCTCCTCCCCCATAGACTCCAGCATGCACTTCATCTCTGGTGGTCCAGTGGTAGAGCGCCTTTTCTCTGCCGCTGCTCTGCCCTCTGTCTCTCTGCCGTCTGATCTCTTTTTCCCTCCTTTTCATTTTTCTTTGATTTTCTTCTTTTCACTTTTTTTTCTCACTTCCCGCTTTCCTGCCTCCCAGCTGTCCAGCCCTCAACCTCACACTACTTATGGCGACCGCTGCACGGCCATGCAGCAGGCGCTTCACTGGCGTGCCAAAGGCAAGCCTGTCTGCGCCCGTCCGTGCCTGGACCCTGGTTCTCGGACCATCCAACGATACGACGCCAGTACCCTCCATGCCCTCAACACAGGACGCAACACCGCCTGATGCTGGACATTGCCGATGGACTCTCAAGGCCCTTTCTCCTGCTGGACTTGCAGCTGCACCTTCACCTGCCAATGCATGCCAGCCCCACCCACAGCATGACCAACAAACACTTGACCCGGCCACGTCAACTGCATCCTGCTCAACACTTGTTGCCTCCACAAACATGTGGTGGAGACCTGGGACCTGCTTGACTCAGTCGACCCCAACATCTCCTCCCTTACGGAAACCTGGATGAACTCTACCTCCACCCCGGACATCGCCACCACCATCCTGGATGGCTACAGCATCATCCACATGAACCGCGTCAACAAACTGGTGGAGGCATTGCCATCGTACACAAAAGCACCCTCCGCCTCACCACCCACGCGGACGACCTCTCGACCAACATGGAGCACCTTCACTTCCAGGTCCAGACCAACCCGAACACCACACTCCGCGGCACCCTCATCTGCAGACCTCCTGGACCCCTCCCATCCTTCAACGATTCCATCATAGACTTCATCACACCCCACGCTCCCGCCTTCACAGACTACATCCTCCTCGGCAACCTCAACTTTCACCTGGACAATTTCAATGACAAAAACACCTCATCCCTGCTGGAGAACCTCGCCAACAACTGGTCACCTCCCCAACCCACTCAGCAGTACACACTCTTGACCCCATCTTCACCCCAGCAACATCACCTTCAGCCACACCACCAAGCTCCAGTGGACCGACCACTGCTGTGTCCACTTCTCTTTTACCAAGCTCACCGCACACCACCACATCCACCGATACCCTCTCAGAAGTTGGAACAAGGTCACCGAAGAACAGCTCACCATACTCCCTCAGAAAAACCCCTCCACCAACATCCCCCGACGCCAACACCTCAGCACGCAACCTCCATCGATTGATCTCCAAATGCTCCGACTCTTTGGCTCCCCTGAAGAAAGCCCCAAGCAAGCAACACTCCAAGAAAGCCAGCTGGTTCTCTCCCGCCCTTCATGAGTCCAGACGCACTTGTAGACGGCTCGAGAAGAGATGGAGGAGCAGCAAGACCCCAGAAGACCACTCAGCCTTCAAGACTGCTGTCACCGCACACCACCACCTCATCAGAACAACGAAGAAAGTGGCCCTACAAGAAAGGATCAATGCCAACGCACTCAATAGTAAAGACCTTTTCGCTGCGGTCAAAGAATTCGCCAGACCCAGCACCGAGACAGTAGACAACACCCCATCCAAGACGTCTGCAACAACCTTGCACCTTCTTCCACCACAAGATCAAGGAGAAATAATACAGCTTCGACAACCTCAATACCTAAGACCCTCCCAACACAACCACCGCACCCTACGGCACCAGACCCCAACAGATCCAACTCAGCAGGACCCCTCTCATCATAGATGACACCCTCAAGATAATTAAGAGCATCCACTCCAGAGCGCCTTCGGACCCCTGCCCGCATCACAACAGAGCAAGCAGCACTTTCGCCCCCAAATTCTGCTGCACCATCAACTGCTCTATGAACTCCGCCACCTTCCCAGAAGACTGGAAACACGCAGAGATCAACCCCTTGTTGAAGAAACCCTCTGCCGACCCGAAGGACCGCAATAACTTCAGACCCATCTCTCTTCTCCCCTTCCCAGCCAAGGTCATCGAGAAGGCCATCAACTCCCAACTTTCCGAGTTCATTAAAGCGAACCACATCCTGGATCTCTCCCAATCCGGCTTCTGAAGCAACCACAGCACCAAGAGCACCTTCCTCACTGGCACAGATGATGTCCGCTCCCTCCACGACCGAGGCAAAACTGCATCCCTCATCTTCCTGGACCTCTCTGCCGCCTTTGATACCGTCTCTCACCAAACCCTAAGCAAAAGACTCCTAGACGCTGACATCCACGACAAAGCCCTAGAATGGATCTGCTTCTTCCTCAACGGCTGGACACAGACTACCTCCATTTTTCTCAGAACCCACAGAGATCAGCTGCAGAGTGCCTCAAGGCTCCTCCCTGAGACCCACTCTTTTCAAAATCTACATGGCACTGCTCGCATCCATCATCAGGAACCGCAGACTCAACATCGTCTCCTATGCTGACGACACACAGCTGATTCTCTCCCTCACAAACGAACCCACAGTTGAGAAACACAACTTTGACAATGGGATGAAGGCTGAATGAAGAACAGCTGCTTCAAGCTTAATTCAGACAAGTCCTGATCATGGACTCCACCCCCTCTGCCTGGAATGACGACTAGTGGCCTGCAGCAAACCCACAGATCACTCACGGAACCTCTGCATCATCTTGGACCCCTCACTCACCATGAGCTGCCACATCAATACCGTCTAATCATCCTGCTTCCACACCCCACATCTGCTGTGAAAGATATTCAAGTGGATCCCCACCGAGTCCAGAAAGACGGTCACCCACGCACTCATCAGTAGCAGAATTGACTACGGCAATGTACTCTATGCTGGCATTACCCAGAAACTCTTCAAGAAACTGCAGAACATTCAGAACGCCTCCGCCAGACTTGTCCTTAACATCCCCCGCCGCAGCCACATCTCCAGCCACCTGAGAGACCTCCACCGGCTCCCAGTCAACAAAAGAATCACCTTCAAGCTCATCTCACATACCTACAAATACCTACACGAGGTAAGACATGTGCACCTCAACCACCGCTTCGCATTCCACTCACCCACCAGAGATCTCTGTGCCACCCAACCGGCCCTGGATACTGTCTCACGTATCCGCAAGACCACAGCCGGAGGAAGATCCTTCTCCTACCTTGCAGCAAATACCTAGAACACCCTGCCTCTCCACCTCAGGCAATCACCATCACTGCCTTAATTCAGGAAGGAACTCAAGACTTGGCCCTTCGACTGAACCACAATGCCTCCGATGGACCAGTAGCTCCCCCCCTCCAGCGTCTTGAGACCCTTTCGGGGGAGTAGTCGCGCTTTGCAAGTCACTTGATTGATTAATTGGTTTCTCTCCATGCAGCTCAGGGTTTTTAGCTGTATGTGTTTGTTTGTTTTTTTAGCCTATGAAATATATACAGACCATAATGTAGCACTGCTTGAGAAAGGTATTTAAATAAAAAACATACGGGAAGCTTGAGTATCAAGAAATGACAAATACAAGAATTTTGGGGATTATTTGCTAATGTTAGCTAGAATCATTTTTATGAAGTTTATTAATTATCTCTGAGTTGTGCACTTCTAAACCATCTGTATTTTTAATTCTGTAGTGGTGAAGCTGATAAATAAGCTCACAGGCTCTATTTAAAAACTCTTTACAATTAATTAGAGCCAGGTTTACTGCATAACAGTATCAATAAAATATTAAAAGCTGTATGCATTCCACATAATGTGAAACCAAAAACAGGATTTAGTAAAATATGTGTAGATCTTCAAATTAATTAAACATCCAGTAATTCCAGGTTTACAATAATCACAGAGCCTCGCAAAATATACTTTAAAAATACACCAACATGACATAGGATAGGCTTGTCAAGAATAAGTATTTCTCTGTAATTACTGGCCAACTTCTTCTCTGTAACTTAAAGGCAGTCCATATATACCAAGCTACTAAATGCACAATCACTAAGGGCCAGCTGTACGGCGCATTTTACAAAGCATCAGAGCATTGTACAGGGGTGAGACAGACCATGCTGTGAAGGCATTGAAGTCAGGGGTACTGAAGGGAGGGGAGGTAAACCTGAAGGCGGAGTTATATAGTTCGGGAAATGGAGTTGGTGTCAAAATAGGATGTATGTTGGAACTCTGCAGAAATTTCCAACGCCTGCCTTTCCAACGCGATCAAAACCACAAATGCATCAATACAACGTAGTCCTTTACCACGCAGTCATTACAAGGACTTGCCTTGGGGAAAGCACTGGACTTTGGAAAAGTATAATTTATTATTCCTACTCCAGTCTCCGCAACAGTAGGGAAAGTGTTAGACTTAAAGTCCAACATCAGTTCAACAATGTTTTCCTTAAGGCAAGTCGTCGTAACGTCTTGTATGGTAATAGAATACATTGTAAAGATGTATTCGTGGTTCGTACAGCATTGTTAAGGCACAGCGTCATTTGAGCCACGATGTAAAGGCAGTTTCCCATCAAATTAGTAATTGGACCACTTGGAAGGGTTTTAGTAAGAGTGGTGTGATCGGTTATGGGATATGTAGAAGTAGAATGGATGGGGTATTATGCTTGCAGTTCATATTTTCCTATCCTATGCCACTAGTTTCTCCTCAGATTAAGTTCAATCAATCAATCAGGGATTTGTGAACCGCACTACTCACCCGTGAGGGTCTCAAGGCGCTGGGGGGGTTTGAGCAGCTCCGTCTCATCTGAAGAGCAAGGTCTTGAGGCTCTTCCTGAATGTTTGCAGTGTGATGCTGAGGGGAAGTTTGTTACAGGTCTTGGCCGCGATGTAGGAGAAGGCTCTTCCTCCCGTTCTGGCTCTGCGGATGTGAGGGATTTCGGCCAAGGCAAGGTCGGTGAAGTGGAGGTTTATCTTGGGTGCACAGAAGGAGATTCATTAGTTGAGGTATTGGGGTCCGGTGTGGTGGAGGGATTTGTAGCTGTGAGTGAGCAGCTTGAAAGTCACTCTCTTTTCGACGGGTAGCCAGTGGAGGTCTCGTAGGTGCTGGGTGATGTGGTCTTGTCATGGAATGCCGAGGACAAGTCTGGCTGCGGGGTTCTGGATAGTCTGGAGTTCGAGGAGTAGAGATTTTTTGATTCCAGCATAGAGGGCATTCCCCTAGTCCAGTCTGCTGGTTATGAGTGCATGGGTGACGGTCTTTCTGGATTCGGGGGGATCCATTTGAAGGTCTTGCGGAGAATGTGGAGGGTATTGAAGCACATGGAAGATACAGCATTGATCTGTCAGTTCATGGTGAGGGAGGAGTCGAGTATGATGCTGAGGTTGTGGGCATGGTCCGTGGGGTTTGCCGAGGGCGGTGGTCCACCAGGTGTTGTCCCACGCAGAGGGGGTCGATCCGAGGACAAGGACTTCCGTTTTCTCCGAGTTGAGCTTCAGGTAGCTGCTGCTCATCCAGGATGCGACGTCCTTCATTCCTTCCTGGAAACTGTCTGGTGATGTCGGGTTTCTTGGTGAGGGAGAGGATGAGCTTGGTATCGTCGGCGTAGGATACTATGCTGAGTCTGTGTTTTCTGACTATGGTAGTGAGGGGGGCCATGTAGATGTTGAAGAGCATGGGGCTGAGTGAGGATCTTTGGGGTGCTCCAAAGCAGATCTCTGTGGGTTTGGAGAGGAAGGGTGGGAGTCTGATTCTTTGAGTTTGGCCGGTGAGGAAGGAGCAGGTCCAGTCTAGGGCAGTTCCCTGTATACCGGTGTTGTGGAGTCTGACGGCTAGTGTGCGGTGGGAGACGGTGTCAAAGGTTGCTGAGAGGTCTAGTAGGATGAGGGCTGCCATGTGACCTTGGTTGAGGAGAGTGCGGATGTCGTCCGTGGTGGCTAGGAGGGCGGTCTCGGTGCTGTGGTTGCTGCGGAATCCTGATTGGGAAGTGTTGAGGATCGAGTTCGATTCTATGAAGTTTGTGAGCTGGTTGCTGACGATCTTCTCGGTAACTTTGGCGTCAAACGGGAGGAGAGAGATGGGTCTGTAGTTCTTGAGGTCCGTCGGGTCTGCGGAGGGCTTCTTGAGGAGGGGTTTGACTTCTGCGTGTTTCCAGTCATCGGGGAACGTGCCTGTTTCAAGGGTGCAGTTGATTGTACATCGTAGTTCGGGTGCTATGGCAGAGGCAGCACTGTGGAAGATGTGCGGCGGGCAGGGGTCGGTGGGGGCTCCTGAGTGTATGCTCCTCATGGTCTTTGCGGTGTCTTCTGTGGTGACAGGTGTCCAGGCGGTGATGGTAGGCTGGGTGGCGTTGCCGGTGGTAGGGTGTAGTGTTGCTTCCTTGGTTCTGTTTGTCAAAGTTGTCATAGAGGGTCCTGATCTTGTGATGGAAGAAGGAGCTGAGTTTGTTGCAGAGGTCCTCGGAGGGAGAGACTTCGGAGGTTTCGCTGGGGGTTTGGTGAATTCTTGTATGATGCTGAAGAGTTCCTTAGAGTTGCGGGAGTTGGAGAGGATTCTGTCCTGGATGAAGTTCCGCTTCGTGGACCTGATGAGTTGGTGGTGTTCTGTCATGGCGGTCTTGTAGGTGGTGTGAGCTTCTGAGATTTTGCTGTTCCTACATGCTTTCTCGAGCGCTTGGATTCCCGGAGGCCCGTGGTGAACCAGGTGGCTTTCGTGGTGCATTGTCTGTTGGAGTTCTGGAGGAGGGCGAGCGTGTTTGCGCAGTCAGTGATCCATCTGTGGAGTACGGTGGTGGTTGAGGGCGGAGTTGTGGTGCTCTTGCTCCAGTTCCTGCGCAGGGGCATGGTGTAGGTATGTGTGCAGTGTGTTTCGAAAAGGAGAAGTGGACGCAGTGGTGGTCCGTCCAGAGGGGTTGCATGGTGTGGCTGAAGCGAATGTTGTTTCCTTCTGCGAAGATGGGGTTGAGGGTGTGTCCTGCCTTGTGAGTGGGGTGGTGATGAGCTGTTTCAGTCCGATGTTGGGGAGGTTGTCCAAGAGGGCGGTGGAGTTGGGGTCGCTGAGGTTGTCGAGGTGGAAATTCAGGTCTCTGAGCAGTGCATAGTCCGTGGAGGCGAGGGTGTGGGGCACAATGAGGTTTGCAATGGTAGTGGTGAACGTGGCACGCGGTCTGGGAGGTCTGTAGGTGAGGGTTCCACATAGAGTCATTATGGGGTTGAGCTGTATCTGGAAATGGAGGTGTTCCATGGGGAACGAGAAGCCGTTCGTGCTGGTTGTTGTGAGTCGGAGGGAGTTTTTGTGTACGATGGCGAGTCCACCTCCAGGGTGGTTGGGGCGGTCCTTCCTCTGGATCTTGTATCAGTCGGGGATGGCGATTGCGATGTCGGGTGTGGAGCTGGTGTTGGCCCAGGTCTCTGTGAGGAAGGCGACATCGGGCGAGAGAGTGTTGAGGAAGTCCCAGATTTCTACTGCGTGTCTGTGTAGGGAGCATACGTTGAGGAGAATGCAGCTCAGGGGTTTGGGTTCGCTGGCGTCCGGTGGGTTGGAGGTAGCTGTGGGGGTCCGGAGGTGGGTGAAGGTGTGGCGGCAGTGTCAGCAGGAGAAATGGTCATGGGTGGTGTTCGGCGTTGACAGCTGGCAGTTGTTGTTTCTTCCGGGGTTGAGTGCGTGGAGGGTTGCTGAGTCATAGCGGTGGGTGGTCGGGGGACCAGGGTCCTTGGCACTGGTCATGGTCAGGTCGCAGACGGGCGCAGACGGGCTTGCCTTTGGTGTGGCAGCGGCGCGTCCGCTGCGTGGCCGCGCAGCAGCCGCCATTAAGTAGGGGTTTGGGGGAGGGAGAGCAGCTGGGAGGCAGGAACACGCAGGGGGGAGGGGCGCGCAGGCAGCAACGGCAGGGCACACAGAGAAAAAGCCCAAAAGAGGCACAAACGAGGCACAGACAGACAACGGAGGCACAAGCACAAAGAAACCACTACAGTGGTTTATACACCTCAGAACCTACTGTACAATTTGGACAAACTATTGAGCCCATTAATCAAGACATCGCCCCTTTACCAAATACCAGTTTCTTTACCTCTTAGTGCCAACACCTCACTGGACACAGGATCTGATAAGGGAAGCCATTTCATATCAAAAAATGTCTACAAATATCAAACCTTCTAAAACCCACAACATGCAGTTAAATGACTATAACACTCAAACCCTGAATGTAAGTCCCAAAACAAATGTGATATTTTGTAGATCTCAACACAACATGTAGCAATACCAATATGATACATGACAGATTATATATGGTACTTAGCAAAATATATGATTAATGAATATGCTGAATTGACTAAGATAAAGTGAAATAAATTCAGCAGCGATACTGAAAAGAATATAGCAAACAATGAAATACATATGATGTGTATTAAGAAGATTCTGGTGTTCAATTAAATGACTGGCATGCGTCTTTCCAATGAGTGACATATTATCGTCAATGTTATTCATTTCAGTGTCAGTAATATTAATTTCAGTATATCCATACTCATTTTAAAGCATGTCCTATTTTAAAATCCAGCACATTCTTTTGAACAGGTAACTTTCATTCAAGCTTAAAACATTTTTAATTTGATTTAATGTTTCATATTAATTTCAATATATGCCAAATTAGTTTTAACACAAGTCATATTAATATCTCCATGTATTATATTACTTTCAATGCATGCAATATTAGTTGCAATGCATGCCACATTCCTTTTGACATGCCATATTCGTTTTAGCACGTGTTATATTAATTTCAACTCATCTAATATTCATTTTCTCGTGTGCCATATTGAGTTTAAAACATCTCATATTCATTACAATATGTCTAATGTTCACTTCATGGTGTTTCATATTATTTTCAACATGGCTTATATTAATTTCAAAATACAATGTATTAATTCTATTGTGTGTCATATTCATTTCATTGAGGGCTATATTAATTTCAGCAGATCATATTAATTTCAGAATGTGCCATTTGCTTCTTAACACAAGTAATTTTAGAAAATGTTCTATCCCTTTTGATGCACGTAATATTAATTGTCATGTTTGCTATTTTATTTTTAGTGAAGGCCATATTCATTTCAGTATGGCTGAAATATATTTCAGAGTCTCCCTTATTCAATTCAGTGTATACCTTATTCACATGAATCAGTAAATTGCATATTCGTTGTAACTGATATGTTTGTTTTCATGAATGTCATATTGATTCTGAAGTATACATAAGAGTGATGGCTGGAATACTTGAATTAATTTTAGCCACTGGTAATTACTCTGCATTGCATGCCACCTCAGTTTTGACCCAATCATAGGCAAATCCGTCTTGGCAGGATCCAAATTTAGGTGGCATGGTGGGCAGGGAAACAATGGGTTGGAATGCTGCCCCAAGCAATTGCCAGTGGTTGGACTTGTTGTAGGCATCCTCTCACCTTTTCTGCATTTGATGTACTGCCTTAAGTGGGAAATGAATGCCCAGATGTGGGTCCTGTGCTCATTGTGCCACTGGAACCAAGCTGCACTGGACTGACGAGCCTCAATCCGGTCAAAACCAATGTTACGTTGCCTGTGTTCCGGTTCAGTGAGGACCTGGCCTAGAAGATCAGGCCAGGCTATTCCTATTGGAGCAGGGTCTGAGGTGGCATGGGGGCAAAAGAACAATAAGTTGTCAAATGGAATGCTACCCCGAGCAATTGCCAGTGGTTAGTCAAATTGCAAGCAGTCCTCCCATCACTTTTTGTGCATTATATTGATTCTGCCATACACCATGTTGGTTATAGGACCTGTTGTAATCCTTTTAGTGTGTCTAATATTCATTTTGAAATGTGCTACTTGCTATATAAAGTGTCCTATCTATAGATATGTACGTTTGACATAAACAGCTTCTCACAGTCCGATTCAAAGTTTTTGTGAGAAGTTGAGGCTTATACTCTCAAGTACCATAAGCAGTGCTTACTGTTTGTTAATTGGACCATATAACTCTCTGTAAAACCTGTAAGTATACATCTTAATTTTAAGAATGAAGACACTTTCAAACTAAGCTTAGTCCACACCACTGTCAATGTGTCTGTATGGCTGTCAGGAGTACTTAATATTTAGTCAGAAAAGGTATAGATATTGTAATAAAAAAGATTGTATGCACCGATACAATAATATCGTTTCGTTTTTAGGACTAGGAATATTTACTCACCTCCTGCACAGAACAGGAACATATTCAGTATAAATGGCAACACATCTTGATTGGGGAATAAGAGGATAGTACGATTATCAGAAGAATACTTGAAAACATATACAAACAATACAACATTTCTTTGCCTTTTTAAGTGTACATTGTTTGATTTGCAGTTTTCGGTTGGTTACATTGTATAAGAATATGAACATTTTCAATTCATGAGACGTATTCTGTGCTTGCACTATGTAAAATGCAATCCTTTAACTTAATATTTCTGTGAGTTAGTAAATTATTTTAGATAGCACAGCTCAGAAACAGAAACCCTGAGCTGGAGTGTCTGAAAATCAAGGTCCAACTTGGAGAAAGATTGTTTTAAATGAAGCCACTTTCCACACTGCTGGCACTTAAAATAGGCTTTGCACTTAGCTAGGGCAGCTGTTTATGAAATAGCCCCGTATGTGCAGATACGTTGTTGTAAAAGATATGCAACCATAAATATGTGCTGGAATCAAGCATACTTTCGATTTTCCATGTGACTAAATGAAGTAAAATCTACATTTTATTAAAGCCAAGGAGGCAAGTACTATGCTTTTCTTCTCTTGCATTAATTGAATAGCAGCATTCAAGAACGAATTGAAACTATAGTTCCCGTAAGGCCTTGAACCAATTGGAAAATGTGAAGATAAAAGTATGACAAAACGTACTGCAATAGAACACCAATGAATGGTGAGCTATACATACAATATCTATCACTGACTTCAAGCAGCCTTCTTTTTTCTTGTGTGAGAAGGTGGAATTGGGTATTCTGAGCATAAGGGAAATGGTAGCAAAAGCCAACAGAGTAAAATGTCCTTGAGGCAGTTCTTCCAAAAGTCTTTTACCTGCCACTAGATGTGCGGATGAGGCCATAACAGCACAAGGGTTTGAAGAAAGTTCATTCTTTGAATGATGAATTCCGAATCCGTAAAAGGAATCTAAGAAACTGCTATGACCTAGGAGTGACTTGATTGCTTAATGCTGAAAATATGGGAGGGAGAAAAAAACCATTAGTAAAAAAGAGGTGGGATAGTACTCACCTACGTGTCTAAAATGTATACTTTAGAAAGGTCAACCTGTCTGCACAAAAACAATCCTGCCTGTAACGCGGGCACACTTGCTCCATGGCACGGGTGTGTCTGCATTGGTGCTAGGCTGCTGATTGTGTGTAAGCGCAGGCAGAGGACAGGAATATGCCATATCTTGCTCGATATGGCTCATTCTTGCCCTCTCCCTTTAAAGTTGTCTTGCGGCGTTGTGTCAAACAATGATAAATATTGGCCCTGGTCTCTAGCTGAAAAAGGATAGGAGATGCATATTCAGAGGAAAAGCAAAGAGGTCTGTCAAGGAAGGACCCCATTTGTAGGAGAGTTTCTTGAATATGAAAGGATAAATTCTCCTGACCCAGGAGGTATTTGGAATGCTTATCCGCAACCGGAATGAGTTTTCCAGAGAAATACTGTGCTAAAACAGATAGAGGCATATTAACAAGCCCCTATTGCCACCACAGCGTCACTTTTAAAGATGTTGTGGTGGCAATACAGGCTTTGACTTATTCACAAGGCAGCGTTCAGCCACTTAAGGTGGCTTAATACTGCTTTGTAAGTAAGGCTCCCTTTCACGCTAAACTTAGCATGACAGGGGAGGGCAATGGGTGTTGCGGTGGGCGTTCAACTGCAACACCCTTGATTTTGTCACTGCCCCATATTTACAAGGGTGGCTCAAATATGGGACAGCGTCAAAATTAAGGCCAGGAAAAACCTGGTCTTACCCATGCGAAACGAGGAGAAGTGATTAATTTCTCCTTGTTTTTGCTGTTTCCATGTGTGCTGCGTTGTGCAGCACACATGGAAACAGCAAAATGCCATTGATTGTTTATGTGCAGGAAGGTGTCCCTTCCTGCACATAAACAATCATAAAAAAATGACGTTTTGCAACTTCTATGTGTGTTGCATTCAGCAGCACACATAGAAGTTTCAGATCACCATTTCAGATTGTTTATGTGCAGTAAGGGACACCTTCCTGCACATAAACAATCACTCACCTCAACGCAGGCACAATTGCACTATGGTGCAAGGGTGCCTGCGTTGGCGCTAGGCAGCTAAATTTAGTGCCAGCGCAGAGGGAAATGCTGTGTTGCCATATTCTTGTAAATAAGGTGCTGCCCTGCGTTTCTAAAGTGACATAGCGTCTCGTTAGCCTTCTTGGCTTAAAGACATGCTTCACCACTTTGCTTGTAAATATGCCCCATAGTTTTCCTTCCAGATAGAACTCCAAAATACTGAATGGTGAAGAGGAACATGGCAGCCGCCGTCTGAACGGTCGCGGGAGCACCTCCTCATGGCGGTGGGATCCTGAGTCTCGGATGACCTCCCGTAACCACCCTACATCGATGGAAGCATTTCAGAAACTTGGATTATAGTTGAATTTGATTTTTACATTTTCTCCTCTTTTGTTGCCGTGGCTCCTTACTCTCCGCAATTGTTATGCGGGGGTGGTTCTTGCACAGTCAGGCAGCAGTTGTGGCGGTTAACGCACTAGTTCTTTCATCTCCTCCAGGCCGTGTTCGAGTCGGCGTCGGCATCAGCTGCGGAGAGCGTCGATCAGCGGGATGGGACTCAGGCTGGAGGTGGGGGGTCGCAGCAAGTGAGTGGAGACGAAGCGAGCTTCTTCCCCTGTTGTTCTGCTGTACGGGAGCAAGAGCGAGACCGTATAGCCTGAAAATTGTTCACTCCTTCTCCTCGGAGCAGGTAGGCGAGGTCGGCTCTCGGGGTAGTGGCTCAGTTGGTGTATTGCCCGATTGTGCCTTACTAGCGGGCGAACCCTTGCCAGTACTGGTTGGGTTGGAAGGTGAGCCCTTGTGTTTCAACTGTGGAGAGGATACGTGGATTGCCGAGAAGGGCGGTATTTTCAGTGAGGTTTTCTCGGATTGTATGGAGAGGAGGGCTGCACTTCAAGAGGGACTATCTCCCCCCAAAGTAACAAGATACTCATTGCGGGCAAGGGCGGCCTACTTGGCATCCAATAATTTAATTACTCATCCAATCTTACCACAGCGAGTACCACCCCCAGTGGCAGAAGTTAAAATATCGGAAAAACGGACGAAACAGGCAGGGGGGACGGGTCTACCTACAACTTCAGGGAAACCTAAATCCCTAAGAGGCAAGGGGAAAATTCGGGATAAGAAAGTGGCCAGTACTAAGCCTAAAATTACACCATCATTGAAAACCTTTTATCAGGTTATGTCCCTTTCTTCAGCGAAAATACCGCCCCCGTCTGCTTTTCTTCCTGGAGTAGAGGGGGCTTCTGAAGCTTTGTCCGGGTCTAGCTCTGATCTTCTTCCTGTCTCCTCTAAGGTCTTGGCGATGTCCACTGTACCCTCGTCCACTTTTACGATCTCAAATATGAAGATATCGGGGGCAAATCAGTTTGAACATAGTGAACTTCAGGATAAAACTACCCCGCAGAACTGTGTTGATCTAGTTAAACCTGCAGACAGAACTATTAGTTCGGAGTTGGAGGTACATTCGGCCATAATTCTTTCTAATAGATATTCTGCGCTAGGTCAACAAGAGGAGCCTGATTTAAACCTAGTTCCAGACCAGGTGGGGGAGCAGGGAAAAGCTCAGGATAGGCAAGAAAATCCTGAGAAGGTTGGGGTAGAGCGTGTGGAAGAGTTGTCTAAGGGGTGGACGGAAGATCTTAGTGGCTCTGTTGATCTGGGTGGTAAAAATATACCCTCTTCTTCTCTGATAACTCAGAATACATCTTTGTCGAACTCTCACCCTCACTCTCTGGCAGATGTTCTCTTGGCCTTGAAAGAGGAGATCGCAAGTCGATTTACTGTCTCGGAGGCAAATCAAGCTGAGTTGGCGAATAGGTTTTCAGTCTCTTAGGCAAATCAGGTGGCTATACGATCTTCATGTGAAATACTCGCTAAGAAGTTGGAGGAAGTTACTGCAAGAACTGAGGCAATTGAAGAGGAAATTCCTAGGATGAAGGGAGTAATTGAGTCCACGGCTTCTCAGATGGAGGAATTGGTCATTCAAAATAAGGAGCTCAAGGATAATCTTGAAAGATTGGAAAACCATTCGAGAAAAAATAACTTGAAATTTTTAAATATTCCAGAAGCAATGGAGGGAGAGGATATAAAGGGGTTTCTGATATCATTATTAAAAGGTACAGTTTTTAAGAGTTTCCCTAATGTGGATTTAAATCATGAGATTCAGAGGGTGCATAGGGACCCCTTTAAAAGGAATATGGGCAGACAGAAACCCGAAAAATTCTTGTTAATTTTTTATCATATTCAATCAAAGAACAGATTCTCTCTGCAGCTCTTAAAGAAGGGGTCTTGTCTTCTCCTCTTACTGACCTATCTCCTTTCTCCTTTTCCATAAGATCCGATATTTCTCACATAACGGCTGAAAGACAGTGGGAACTGGGTAAAAGATTGGCAGAACTAAATAGCTTAGGGGCAAAGGCCCAATTAAGGTTCCCAGCAACATTGCGTGTTATGTGGAACAACCACATGCATATGATTCGGTCGACAAAGGAAGCAAATGCACTTATAGCAAACATTCAGTTAGAAAAGCAGGGGGGTTGTAGGGTGGGGAGTGGAGGTCATTCTGAGAACTCGGCTTCCTACCGCTAGTTCTTTGTAGTCACTATGTAACATATATAGCCTTGAGGGGGGTGGGCCCGAATAGGCGTTTGCCTATTGGAAGGTAGGGTTCCTCAGGGTAGTAGGGGATCGGGGGGGCATGGGGGTTTAGGGTGGGTGGGGAGGGAGGTGGGGGGGAGCACAGGGTGAGGCACAGGGTGGGGGTAAAAGTGGTAAAAAATATTCCTCATCTCATAGGTTTAGTAAGGTAGACTTTGTTTTTCTTGGTTTAATTAGAGAACTCCCTCAAAATTTTGGTATAAGGTATTCAAGCTGCGGAAGAGTAAAATGAAGGGGGGCCGAAATATTCAATTCATATCCTGGAACTTGAATGGCCTGAGAAGTCCAAGGAGACAAAGATTGATCTTTAAATATTTAGAGTTGTCACCAGCTCAGGTATGTTTGTTGCAGGAAACTCATTTAAATAAACTGGAGTCTGAAACAATCTTTTCTAAAATCCCTTGGATACAATGTTATTGTCACTCTCAGCAATTATTAAATTTTCGCGGGGTGGCAATCATGGTTAAGAAAGGTATTAATTGTAGGATAAAATCAGTTCAGACAGACCAAACAGGTAGATGGATTATTGCCCAGTTAGATTTTGAGGGGGAGGAGATCACTTGCTCTTCTTTTTATGGCCCTAATACGGACGACCCATCCTTTCTCATTAGGCTTCAGGACAATTTAATAATGGCAAACCCCCCCCCCTTATAATAGGAGGGGATTTTAATGTTGGCCTTGATCTGGTAAAGGATCGATCTAATTTGAGCCACGCTAAAGGGTCCTCGCAGTCTCGTAGGGTCATGAAAAACTTGCTTGTCAATATTAATCTGGTAGATTTATGGAGAGCGAAGATGGGGAGTTCAGATGGTTTCACATTTTATTCTAAAAAATATCATCACTCCTCTAGGATTGACTACGTCTTGATAAATCGAGAGATCACAGATAATGTTGTCAGTATATCTGTACTCCCGAGTCACCTCTCGGATCATGCTCCTCTTTTATTTTTATATTCTACAAGTAACATCTCCTTACAGTCAAGGTGGACTTTGGATAGGGTAATGTTATCGGATTCAGGTATTATACAGGCAATTAAAAAGTCTTCCCTGGAATTTATTTCTTTTAACTTAGGCTCTACTACAATAGAGTATGTGTGGGAGGCTTATAAAGCAAATCTGAGAGGGGCTTTACGTAGTCTAATAAGCTCCAAGAATAGGAGTAGAACTTTAGAATTACAAGCCCTGGAGGGTAGAATCTCTGCTCTAGAAGAAGAAAGGAGTCATACCCCTCAGGAGAGTCTAGGAAAATTGGTACAGATAGAGAAGAGACTCGAGGAGGTAAGGCAGGACTTAAGGATCCTTCTGGACTTGAAATGTAAGGCTCAGTGGCAAGTTCGTAATATGGAAATTTTTGAGTATGGGGAAAGAGCAGGGGCCTTATTGGCTTGGAAGGCGAGGATAGATCGGGCAAAAAACACTATTAATGAACTTATTATTGACGGTGTTGGTACTATATCCGGTAAGCCCGTGGAAATGCAGAATTGCCTTTTGTCCCTCTTTTCGAACTTGTACAAGGAGGATATTGATCCCTCACAGGATGCAATAAGCTTGTGGTTAAGAGATAAGTTTTTACCTGTTCTCACAGAATCGGCCAGAGATCTTTTAGATTCACCTATATCTATGGAGGAGATTAGGGTTCAAATAAAAAGGGCAAAAAATAAGAAGGCGGCGGGCCTAGATGCCCTTCCAAATGAAGTTTACAAACTGTTACTTGATGAACTCCTGCCAATACTCCATACTGTATTCAATTCAGTCTATAGCTCTGCTGGGGTGATCCCCTGTTCTTGGAAGGAGGCTACGATTGTTTTAATATTGAAGCCAGGTAAGGATCCCATGATGGCTGACTCTTATCGTCCAATCTCCCTGCTGAATGCTGATTATAAGATTTTTATGAGTATTTTGGCAGGGAGATTGGCAAAACTGGCACCAAGCCTGATTAATATTGATCAGAAAGGCTTTATGGTCGGGAGAGTCCTCCAGGAACAAACACAATTACTTATTGGCAATATCGATCTTGCTGAAATAAGAGGCGATCCCCTGGCAGTAGTGGCCTTAGATGCCGCTAAGGCTTTCGACCGTGTGTGTTGGAAATATCTTTGGGAGTTGTTGGAGGTTATGGGTATGGGTCCAATCTTTGTGCAGACTTTAAAGAATTGTTATTCCGGGGCTTCAGCTAAGATCCTGTTAAATGGTTCTCTGACTCCAAGTTTTGTCATTCAGAGAGGGACAAGACAGGGGTGTCCTTTATCTCCCCTTCTATTCAATATCTATATTGAGCCCCTTGCCCAGGCGATTAGGCTGGATAACATTATAAGCCCTTTTAAATCGCAAAATTATCAGTGCAAAATCACCTTATATGCGGACGACGTAATAATCTACACTGGAGACCCTGATATTTCTATTCCGCGGCTTGAAATCTTGTTGAGGGAGTTCGGTTCAATTTCAGGATATCTCGCTAACTCGGCTAAAACCGAGGTTATGTGTTGGAACACAGTGTACAGTCAAGGCCCCACAAGTAGAGAATTTAGGTATCTAGGGATAAAAATTGTTAAGGATTTGAATGCAATTCAACAGATTAATTTGATGAAAATCGAAAAAGATATTGACTATCTCTTTGCCAGGTGGAAAAACCTCCCTTTGACGATCTACGGGAGGGTCAATCTGGTAAAGATGTCAGTATTACCTAAATTAACTTTTCTTTTTAGTGCGGTACCCCTTACTTTTTCTCAGAAAAATATCAGTAAGATTCAGGGCAAAATTGGTAGTTTTGTATGGGGACAAAAAAGTGCAAGGTTATCTTGGAAAAAATTAAGAAGGAAGCTTTTAAAAGGTGGTTTAGCATTGCCAGATATTAATTGGTACCTATTGGTTTTTCAATTCAAGGGTGTAAGGATGCTGTTGTCTACTCCTGAGGAAACTAAGTGGGGTAGGCTATTGGGCGAATTGGCCTTAGTAGAGGGAGGCAGTGGACAAAGGGGGTTCCTATATAAATTTGGGACACCTAGATTTTTCAAGCGGGTACGTCTTAAGGTCTTAAAAGCTGCCCTGATGACCTGGTATAAATTAAGACGTATCTGGGGTATTGGTTATTTTTCCGCTTTTGCACCAATTTGGGATTCTCCGGGGACCCCCTCTGCTTGGGCGATAGTCTGGCGATTCCGATTAGAAGAGCTGGTTTGGAGAAGTGGTTTGATCTGGTGGATTCAGATGGGGTTCTCCCTTGGGAGATATTGCAAGATAAGATCGGTCCCTCATTCTCCAGGTTTAAGTACCTCCAGTTAAGATCATGGTATGAGGCGGAAGCCCTAGAAGCAGAAGGGAATTGGGAACTCGAGCAGCTATTTCAAGACTCACGCCCAAGGAAGAAAGAAATATCTCTGTGGTATTCAAGTCTCTTGGAAGCAGAGGATTACGAGGCCCCCTCTCAGTCATCGGTGTGGAATTCCTCCCCACTTGCTCAGGACATTGAAAACGTTTTCGAACTCTCTTTCAAGTTATTGTATAAATATATTAAGCCTGCTAGGCTAAAGAAAAACCACTTTTTTGTTTTAAACAGGCTTTATTATACCCCGGCCAAAATAGCTAGATTTGCACCTGTTCCCATGCCAGTATGCCCGAGGTGTTCTTTTGGCAGGGCCGATGACATTCATATGTTTTTTGATTGTGCAGATCTAGGTTCATTTTGGAAAAATGTGGGGGTCACCTTGACAGCTATTTTTCGAACATATATTGAGATGGATCTCCATCTGGTGGTTTTTGGTGTAAACAACTACGTAAAAGGGAGGCTCCCTCAGATCCACATTGGTTTGTTACTCTATCTTGTGATTTTGGCTAGGAGGGAGATTTGTATAAGATGGAAAGATCCGTCTCCCCCAATAGAGAAAGTTGGTTAAAAGCGGCACTGCGCATGGCCTGTTTAGAGCAAGAAGGGGCATTGGAAATTGATAACATCTGGTCTCCCCTCCTAAGTTGGGGTCGGCACCTCCACCTGATAACTCGATAATTTGACTAGATCTCTGGTGCGTCCAATGATTACACCAATCCTCAGGAATGAGAGGAAGGCCGTGGGGCATCAGACGAAAAGCAGTAAGTCGAGGGGCGCCCAGTAATCCATAAGTCGACTTGTCAAAACTGCTAAAGTCTCTGGTGAGATGAGGACAAAAAAAAAAAAAAAGAACTCCAAAATACTCTTTGCAAAATCTGCTCGTTGTTTGGATTTTGCTCCTTCGCAATGGTTTATATACCTGATCACTTTCAGATTGTTCATGCATCATAGAATGGAACAAATTACCTATTTGTTTGCGAAGTATCGGATAGCAAAGACGCCCGCAAGAATCAATTTAAGTGCATGCTTTACTCCTCCTCTGACCACTTGCCTCTAGTCAAAAATGGACCACATCTGGTGCCTCAACCTCTCACACTTGCATCTCACTCTAATGCTATGTCAGGGGCAGAAGCAATAATGGTTCTCTCATTCCAAGTGTCTAACCACCACTGAATTTCTATCTGAGAATCTTGATCTAGAGCAATCACATCTGCATATGTCAAACCTTTGTAGAGATGACTAATTTTTAGTCTTTGAAGGGCTCAATAGTGTAGAGGTGGTGGAAAAACTGCTTGTATCGAGGAGGATAAAAGACCCACTAGTCTTGCTAGAACTGGAGGAACACTTTGGATTGAGGAAGATGAAGAGTAGAAATTCTGAATTTATTAAAAATCTTAGAAAATCCACCTGTCTTGACAAAATTAGAATGGATTTTTCCAAGTTCAGTACAAACCTAAATTTTAAAGTAGTCGCGAAGTAATATTTATCTATTGATGAGAGCTAAAAGATCTTGTGCCATAATCAATATGTTGTCTAAGTAGATTATTTATCAAATTCCTTGTGCTCTGAGCACTGAAGCTACTAGTATCATAACCTTTGTGAATCATCATGGAACTGATGTCAAGCCGAAATGAAGACAAGTAAATTAATAAAGTATATTGTTCCACTGGAATAGAAGCAAGTTTCTGCATTTTGGATGAATAGAAATCATAAAGTAAGCATCCTGGAATCTATTGGGACCATACAGTCTCCTTGTAATAGGGAATACCCAACAAGAATGGTAGTCTTCATCTTAGTGGCAGATAACAAAATAGTTGAAGTGCTTAAGATTTATCACTAGGGCCATTTTCCGTTCTATATTAGTGCTTAGGAAACCTGAGGGACGATGGGATGTTTCTTGAATTGCTTATTTTTGCAAATGAAACTGTATTTATTGAGACACCGTATTAAAGGTTGAAAAGGAGTTGCATAAAGCACTGTGGAATAACCCTGAACAGTAGCCAAAACCTAAATGTCTTCTGTGATACTTTGCCATTTTGGAGGAAAATTGACTAATCAGGCTCCCTGTGATATGATGGCCAGAAATTAGACTTATCATTTGAGTTAGCACTTCTTTGCAATTATGCACCAAGGTTCCTGGATTTCCTACACCTTTGAGTCTTAATTTCTGGAAGTACAAAGTGACCACTTCTTTTGCCTGCCCTGACAAAAAAAATGCTGGCGTTCGCCTCTCCTCAGAGATTGCTGGGTTTTATTCAACAAAGCAAAAGTCATAATGTATATGCTTAGTTCCTTGATAAAAAAATCTAAGAAGAGCATTCCATCCGGCTGTTCTCAAGCATGTAAAGATGCCATGTTTCCCAATTTTGTGTCAATGTTCAAAAGGATGACTTATCTATACTTGGGGGCCATAGCTCTGTTTTTATTACCTAAATGGCAAATTGTCCTTTGAGTCCATTTAGTAGGCTCATCTACATCAATAGAGGAATTCTGTCTTTTAGTTAAGTCAGCAATAACTTAAATTGTAGTTAAAGGTAATACCAAATCTAATACCTATTAATTTGTCCTGTCAATTAGATGAGGATTTATTGACCCCTTTACTTGGATTTTTGCCAACTTTTGAGACAAATATTGACATATTAGGGTCTATAATTGGAGTGATGGTAATGGGATTTGAAGACTAGGATGAGGACATTCTGATTTAAGAATATTGAGCAACTCTTTTGGTGTGGACGTTTACCCATAATCCGTGACCGGATCTTCCGCTGTCTGACGTACAAGAGACTTTTTCTGGAAGGCATAATGTCACCACACACTGCAATATGTGGTAAGAGTAAAAAGCCAAAGGTGTAAAAAAAGCTCCTTGCTGGCCAAAGACTTCAAAGGATTGAAGAAAACTATGGATCCGGAATCTGGTAGTCAATCAATCAATCAATCATAGCATTTGTAGAGCGCACTACATACCCGTGAGGGTCTCAAGGCGCTGAGGGGGGGTGGGGAGGGGTGCTGCTACTGCTCGAAGAGCCAGGTCTTCAGGAGTCTTCTGAAGGTCAGCAGGTCTTGGGTCTGCCATAGGCGGATGGGGAGGGTGTTCCAGGTTTTGGCGGCGAGGTGGGAGAAGGATCTGCCGCCGGAGGTCGCTCTTTGGATGTGGGGTATTGTGGCGAGGGCGAGGTCGGCGGAGCGAAGCTGGCGGGCGGGGGTGTAGAGGCTGAGTCGTCTGTTGAGGTACGCAGGTCCGGTGTTGTGCAGTGCCTTGTGTGCGTGGGTGAGGAGCTTGAAGGTTATCCTCTTGTTGATGGGGAGCCAGTGCAGGTTTCTCTGGTGAGGGGTGATGTGGCTGCGGCGAGGGATGTCGAGGATCAGGCGTGCAGAGGCGTTCTGGATGCGTTGCAGCCATTTCAGGAGTTTGGCAGAGGCTCCAGCGTAGAGGGCGTTTCCGTAGTCCAGCCTGCTGCTGACAAGGGCCTGGGTGACCGTTCTTCTCGTTTCGGTGGGGATCCACTTGTAGATCTTGCGGAGCATGTGGAGGGTGTTGAAGCAGGCGGAAGAGACGGCGTTGACCTGCTTAGTCATGGAGAGGGTGGAGTCGAGGATGACTCCTAGGTTGCGTGCGTGGTCGGTGGGTATTGGGGCTGCTCCCAGTGCGGTCGGTCACCAGGAGTCGTCCCAGGCCGAGGGGGTGGATCCGAGGATGAGGACCTCCGTCTTGTCAGAGTTCAGCTTCAGTCGGCTGTTCCTCATCCATTCGGCGACGGCCTTCATTCCTTCGTGGAGGTTTGTTTTGGCGGTGTGGGGGTCTTTGGTGAGGGAGAGAATCAGCTGGGTGTCATCGGCATAAGAGATGATGTTGAGGTCGTGCAGTCGGGCGACGTGGGCGAGTGGTGCCATGTAGATTTTGAACAGCGTTGGGCTGAGGGATGAGCCCTGGGGTACGCCGCAGATGATCTCGGTGGCCTCGGAGCTGAAGGGGGGAGGCGGACGCTCTGTGTTCTGCCGGAGAGGAAGGAGTTGGTCCAGTCCAGGGCCTTCTCTTGGATTCCGGCGTCGTGGAGGCGTGTGCGTAGTGTGTGGTGGCATACCGTGTCGAAGGCGGCTGACAGGTCCAGGAGGATGAGGGCCGCGGTCTCTCCGTTGTCTAGCAGGGTCCTGATGTCATCGGTGGCAGCAATGAGGGCAGTTTCGGTGCTGTGGTTGCTGCGAAACCCGGACTGGGACGGGTCCAGGATGCTGTTCTCCTCGAGGTAGCGGGTCAGTTGTTTGTTGACGGTCTTCTCGATGACCTTCGCCGGGAACGGGAGTAGGGAGATGGGCCGGAAGTTCTTGAGGTCCTTGGGGTCCGCCTTGGGTTTCTTGAGTAAGGCGTTGATCTCGGCGTGCTTCCAGCTATCCGGGAAGGTTGCTGTCTCGAAGGAGATGTTGATGGCTTTCCGGAGATGGGGTGCGATGGTGGTGCTGGCTTTGTTGAAGATGTGGTGTGGGCATGGGTCTGACGGAGATCCGGAGTGGATGGTGTTCATGATCTTGATGGTGTCGTCATCGTTTATGTTGGTCCAGGAGAGCAGGCGGTTGGTGCAGATGTTGGTCGTGGGGGCAGGGATCTCAGTGGTTGTCGGGACGATCGTGGTGTTGAAGCTGTCGTGGATGTCAGTGATCTTGCGATGGAAGAAGGCGGCCAACGAGTTGCATAGGTCTTGCGAAGGTGGGATGTCGTTGGTGTTGGAGCTGGGGTTAGAGAGTTCCTTCACGATGTTGAAGAGCTCTTTGCTGTTGTGTGCGTTGTCTAGGCGGTCTTTGAAGGAGGCCCTTTTGGCGGATCTGATGAGGTGATGGTGTCTGCGGGTGGCGTTCTTGTGGGCTGCGTAGCTGTCCGGTGTTTGTTCGCGGTGCCAGTTCTTCTCTAGCTTTCGGCAGGTTTGCTTGGAGGCCCGGAGGTCTTCAGTGAACCAGCTGGCTTTCTTGCTGGTGTGGCTGTTGGGGGTTTCTTGAGCGGGGCGAGGGTGTTGGCGCAGTCGTCGATCCACTGTCTGAGGTTGCGGGCGGCGGTGTCGGGGTCGGTGGGGTCGGCTGGTGGGCACCGGGCTAGGGTGGTGGTTAGCTGGTCTTCGGTGACTTTGCTCCAGCAGCGGCGAGGCCTCTGTTGGGTGAGGTGGTGCGTGGTGGCTTTCTGGAAGGTAAAGTGGACGCAGCGATGGTCGGTCCAGTGGAGTTTGGTGGTGTGACTGAAGGTGACGTGGGAGCTTGCGGAGAAGATGGGGTCAAGCGTGTGGCCGGCGGAGTGGGTGGGAGTTGTGACGAGTTGTCTGAGTCCGAGGTTGGCGAGGTTGTCGATCAGGGTGGTAGAGTTGGTGTCGTTGTTGTTCTCGAGGTGGAAGTTCAGGTCCCCGAGGAGGATGTAGTCCATGGAGGCGAGGGCGTGAGGGCTGACGAAGTCGGTGATGGAGTCGCTGAACTGTGGTCGAGGTCCGGGGGGTCTGTAGACGAGGGTTCCTCTGAGGGTGGTGTTGGGGTCGGTGTGGATCTGGAAGTGCAGGTGTTCGGCGGTGCTGAGGGTGTCATCGTTGTTGGTCGAGACTCTGAGAGTGTTCCTGTGAACGATGGCGATTCCTCCTCCTACTCCGTTGGTGCAGTCCCTGCGGGAGATCTTGTAGCCTTCCGGGATGGCAATGGCGATGTCGAGTGCCGAGGAGGGGTTCAGCCAGGTCTCCGTCAGGAATGCGACGTCAGGGGAGGTTGAGTCGAGTAGGTCCCAGAGTTCGATGGCGTGTTTGTGGGCGGAGCGGGTGTTGAGAAGAATGCAACTGAGGTGGTTGGGTTTGTTCCTGGTCGGCGGGTTGGCGGGCTGGGTGCTGGTGAAGCTGCAGTTCCGGCAGGAGAAAGGTCCTTGGGTGCTCTTCGGGGCGGCCAGGAAGCAGGTGCGTGATCGTCGTCCGGTGTTGAGTGCTTGGAGGATGCTGGAGTCGTAGCGGAGCCGGGCATCGTGGCGGGCGCGGGGACCAGGGGTTCTGGCGCTGGGCGCGGTCCAGGCGCGGACGGGCGCAGACGGGCTTGCCTTAGGCACGCCAGCGGCGCGCCAGCGGCGTGGCCGCATAGCGGCCGCCATATTTGGGGAGGTGGGAGGGAGGAGCAGCTGGGAGGCGGGAGGCAGGGCAGGGGCAGCGAATGGGCGGTCTGGGGGCGGGGCCGTAGGGGATGCAGCGGCTGGAGCGGGAGCGGTGAGGGGCAACGAGGGGAACAGAAGGCAAAAATGGGCAACAAAGGGAGCAGAAGGCAAAAATGGGCTCAAAAACACGGGGGCAACGAGGGGTACAGAAGGCAAAAATGGGCACAGAAGGCACAGAAATACGGGGGCAACGAGGGGAACAGAAGGCAAAACGGGCTCAAAAACACGGGGGCAACGAGGGGTACAGAAGGCAAAAATGGGCACAGAAGGCACAGAAATACAGGGGCAACGAGGGGAACAGAAGGCAAAACGGGCTCAAAAACACGGGGGCAACGAGGGGTACAGAAGGCAAAATGGGCTCAAAAACACGGGGGCAACGAGGGGAACAGAAGGCAAAACGGGCTCAAAAACACGGGCGCAACGAGGGGAACAGAAGGCAAAACGGGCTCAAAAACACGGGGGCAACGAGGGGAACAGAAGGCAAAACGGGCTCAAAAACATGGGGGCAACGAGGGGAACAGAAGGCAAAACGGGCTCAAAAACACGGGGGCAACGAGGGGAACAGAAGGCAAAACGGGCTCAAAAACACGGGGGCAACGAGGGGTACAGAAGGCAAAAATGGGCACAGAAGGCACAGAAATACAGGGGCAACGAGGGGAACAGAAGGCAAAACGGGCTCAAAAACACGGGGGCAACGAGGGGTACAGAAGGCAAAAATGGGCACAGAAGGCACAGAAATACAGGGGTAACGAGGGGAACAGAAGGCAAAACGGGCTCAAAAACACGGGGGCAACGAGGGGTACAGAAGGCAAAACGGGCTCAAAAACACTGGGGCAACGAGGGGAACAGAAGGCAAAACGGGCTCAAAAACACGGGGGCAACGAGGGGAACAGAAGGCAAACAGTAAAGGCAAAAAGGCAAACAAGGATACAATAGGAGGCAAACAAAGATACAATAAGGCAGACAATAACGGCCAGCAAAGAGATACAAACCTACGGCCTACCACGGGCCACCAGGGATGAGGCGCAGGTGGTAGCGTGGAGGAGGGCCTCGAACTTCCTCAGCAGCGGCAGCTGGGGCAGGGACACACAGGCGGAGCTGTGCGGATGGTGAGCGACCTACCAAGCGGGGTCAAGGGTCGCTTGACCCCGGAATTCTTCAGGAGCGATGAGTCTGGATCAGCAAATCAAATCAAGCGAAGGAACACCGCTTTTTTGTGAAGCACACTTCAACCAGACTGGAGACTTTTATATAGTAAAAGACGAGGAAAAGTAAATAAATCAAACATCACATGAAAGGAAGCACAAAGAATTGGGAAAACCAAAGCAATAAAGGTAGAAACAGCCATAAGCAAAAAGTGAAAGCAACAGAAACAAAACCCGGAACCCGACTAGCTGCAGATCAGCTTGAAAAGGCATCTGCAAACCCTCAGGTAGATGATTGCCATTTTGGAACTGGAGGAGAGAGGAGCAGCAACTGGGATCCCAGGAGTAGGAGGGAAGGCAGCCTCAGGCGAGTGAAACTCACAGATCTCAGCTGAGGGCTTCATGCAACGTTTCCTGAGACCCGGGAACTGCGGGACCGCACAAAATACTGCGGTGATGAGATGCTGCTGTAGCAACAGGCTTGTCAAGAAAGGCCATAAAAAAGTGACAAACCAATCTAGGGCCATGAACTGAAGAGGCAGATTTTCTAGAGCACTCACTAGCAGGATAGCCTTTCTAGTGAACAAAGAACTGTAAGCGACCTCTGAAAATCAGGGAATTGCAGCACTCATTAATTTTGTACTATGGCTCTCCATCTACCATAACAGGAGGGGGAAGAGAATTATGACAAAAAGGATCAGGCACAAAATGCTCCATCTGGGAGACATGAAAAGTAAAATAAATCTTGCAAACATTTGAAAGACAGAGACTAAAGGCAAAGAGATTGATTTGTCAGGTTATTACAAAGGCACCAAGTAAATGGAGGATAAAACCAGACTGGCAATATTCGAGTGGGCAAGAATCTGGAAGACAGCCAAACGTTTGCTTCCACCTTAAAGTTTGGGCCCAGCCTTCTTAAGCTATCGGTTCTAGCATTCATAGCAGTAAAAGAATCACTTTTCTTTCAGAGTCTAGTCTCTCTAGGAAATCAGCAGCATAAGGCACAGGAGGAGTGAACGATGGAGAAAATGGAAAGGAATGAGGATTGAAACCTTAGACAAAATCAAATGGAGAAACCGTAGTAGCATAGCGAACAGAGTTATTGTACCAGAACTCTGCTATTGGTAAGAATTCTTCCCAGTAGTTTTGAGTTGCATTTTAGGAACACCTAAATACTGTTCAAGACTCTGGATTTCCCTCCCAATCTGTCCATTGGATTATGGATAGTAACCTGAGAACAGAGCTTGATGTATACCCATGGTAGAGCAAACTGAGTGCCAGAACCGCATAACCTATTCTGACAGCAAATTTCTGAGATTACAGTGCACTGGATTCCATGCCAGCAGAATACATTAGACAGAAATTCTTTACCATCATGCTGGCAGATGAAAGTCTCTGTAACAAAGTAAAGGGTACAATTTTAGAAAAGAGGCCCATTGTGACCATGATCACTCAGTTTCCTGCCAGTTAGGGTAAGTCCACAAATTTCAGAGAGATCTCAGTGTGAGCTGTGAAAAAGACCTTGCCAGAAAAAGGACAGGAGTCTCAAAATTCTCAACCAAAGTGTGCAGTCTCGATAAGATTTTGGCCAAAACACTTTGTGTGCCAGGGATGTGAATAACATAGAAATAAGTTTGAGAAAAGCAATAGGCCCAGTGAGCTTATCTGATGTTCCAACATTGCGTGCTGTACATAAACTGGAGGTTTCAATGGTCTGTCCGAACTACAAAAGGTTTGACTGCTCCAAGTTAAAGATGTTGCTACTCCAAACAAACATGCTTGAGTGCCAAGAGCTTGCAAATCAGAACTGAATAGCATTGCTTGCAGGAATTCAGGTATTCACATGAGAGTAATCCCTCAAGCTCCAAGGGGACAGGGTTTTCTTAAAACCAAAATAAACAAATTTTCCCCAGGTTAAGATAGTGTTCATGTTACCAATCAACAACCACTCATTAAGGACTTCAAAAGTATATCAGAGATGTAAAGATGGTTTGTAGTTAAGAAATTGACGGTTTCATCAATGATGGAATGAGTGAAGGAATATTTGGGGAGGTATATAGAAAAATGTTTGTATCCTGATGATGTTTCTTCAGATCACATGGAAATTTGCAATTATGATCAGGATAATTGTTGTGAACAATATTGATTGGGGAAGAAGATTAATTTGTTATGTCTTGAAGAATGTGGTTTTAAGGAGTTTTTTGCCACTGAAACTCATCAATGATTACAAACAGTAACATAATCAGATCTGAACAATTGAATATGAAAGATCAACTCACGATTGCACAGTGACACATATGAGGAATATATACAAGTTTAAAAGTGTAATACATATGCTATTAAACTATTAGGACATTTTAGGATATTACAACCCAAATTCACCTAAAAACTTACTAAAACATACCCAAACTAAGCCAAGTCCTATATGGACGAAACAAACACGTGCCTGGAGCCCTAAAACACAGGAACCTTAGCCCACACCAATTCTAACCCTTAAAAACTTGCCACACAAGGTGTAACACTGCCACCTACTGATCAATTGAGTGATCAAGTCTTGCGTTCTTAAGTCTTGTGTTGTAACAGTCTTTTCGAAGTAAAAAATGCATGGTAAATATCATCCAAAGTAAAAACTTCGGAGTAAAGGCTGTTTCCCGTTCTAGAATATACCTCAAGGTCTTGTACTCGAGAAACTGGTGTTTCTAGAGACTGGGTAGAAACCCCAAGGAGAGTTTAGTTTAATTAATCTGATAGAGCAAAACACTTTACATGACTGTTGGACTTGGCCCTTTTTGCAGGGTCATCCCTGAACGTTTTGTCTTCCTCCTGGTATTTTTTCTGACCTGGTGTTTGTGGTTTTAGGACTCTGAGCACTTTATCACTGCTGTCCAGTGTTAAAGTGCATGTGCTCTCTATGGTAAACGTGGTAAGATTGGTCTACACCTGTTTGGCGTATTTAATTTACCTATCAGTCCCTTGTAAAGTGGTATCTCATATACACCGGGCCAGTAAATTAAATGCTACTGGTGGGCTGGCAGCGCTGCTTGTGCCACCCACCAAAGTAGCCTTTCAAACCTGTCTCAGGCCTCTGCCATTGCAGGGCCTGCACGTGCAGTTTACTGCCACTGTGACGTGGCACATAAAGTGGGTGCCACATCTGTGACTCCCCTTTTACCACATATCAGTCACCCCTAAGGTAGGCCCTAGCTAGCCCTATGGGCAGGGTGCGCTGTAGGTAAAAGGTAGGACATGTGCCTTAACTGTGTGGCATGTCCTGGTAGTGACAAACAGACAGTTTGGTTTCTCACTACTGTGAGGCTGCCCTCTCATAGGAATGCATCGGGGATTCCCTGATATGTGTTTCAGTGGTAATTCCTGACATGAGAGGAGTAGCGTAATCAAGTTTGGTATATTTGGCATAGTGGTAATAAATGCTGCGTAATGGTGTTTGCAGATTTATTATCACTATTTTAGAAATGCCACTTTTAGAAGTGGGCATTTCTGTTTGCTATGTGTCTTTGTGCCTGCCTGTTGTATATTGCATGTCTGGCTCTGGAGTGACAGGGGCTGGGGAGGTGCAGTGGCTCCAGAGAGGCTGGGTGAGTCAGCGCTAGGCTGAATAGGCCGAACTGCATTTAGAGTAGTGGGAGGAGTAGCACCTGGGCCTGAATAGGACTGTGCCTGCCTTACACAATGCTGGCTCTGCCCCCCTGTGGTGTGCCTGGGGCCAGAGCCTACACTGACAAAGGAGATGTTCGTACACATGTAAAGAAATGAGTCCTGTGCCAGGGGAAGAACAAAGACAGTATGTGGTATAAATATTGGGGCTGTGACCCCATGTGCTGGGGAACTTTGGGACCTGCTTGTTGCTGAAGGACTGCAGGGCGCCAGGAGGAACCGCCACAAAGGACTGCCCCTCTGCTGGAGGGCCCTGTGAGCTGGCCTGACTGGGCCCAGCTCTGCCCTGTGTGATTTTGGGGCTGAGCGCTCCACCTTGATTGTCCTGGGCCTGGGCTGGGAGCGCTACAGGATTCCTGGCCCTGTGTACCTGAGCCCTGGTGTGGGCTCCCAGTGCCCCAAAGCGTGTAGAGCGCTTTCTTGTTGTGCGCTCGAGAGCACTGTGCCCTGCATGCTGTTTTGACCAAGGGATACCTGGTGAGCAGTTCCTGATCGTCAGAGGAAGCCTGGTTGTGGGAGCCCCGCGTGCTTGCTGAACTTGAGGAGACTCTGTCGACCCTCAGAGAGAGCCGTGCCGCGCAGCCTTTGGCCAGAAGCAGGGCTTGGCCAGGCAGCGGGTGAGGAGCTGCCTTGCCGGAACCAAAACGTTGTGGAGACTTTGCTCTGTGAAAATCAGAAGCCAGGCATGGAGCGCCTGGCCTGGGGCGGAGCCGGCCAGAGGAAGCAGGGCCAGAGCTGGAAGTCAGGCAAGCCTGTGCCTGAGTGTGGGTGGGGCTCCCGTATTGCCAGTGAGAGCCCTGCGTATGGCCGAAGAGAGGAAAGGCCCCATTGAGTGGGGGCCTGTGAGGCACACTGTTGGTGCCAAGATAGAGCTGGAGCCTTGCAGGCTCCGTAGATATTGAGAGCGGCCGAGGAGAAGAAAAGCCCCATTGAGTGGGGGCCTGTGAGGCTCACTGTTGGTGCCTGATTATCGTCACAGCTGCACCACAGGAATGCGGGGAGCTGCAACGTGGGGGCACTCCTGTTTTGAACCGAGGGTGAGTTGCAACCCCCGCTCCTTCTGCCTTGTGCACATTGAAGTGGCTGCATCGGCAGCCAGGGGGCCAGTTTGAAGGCCTCAGGATAATAGAGCCCTGACTTTGCGGGACAGAGGGCATTGCGGGGAAGCCCAAGATGGGCCCCCGAGGTTAAGGCCAGTAGGCCTGATGGTCGCCCCTATGTTTAGGTGGAGCCTGATGTGATGTAGTGTAAGGGTCACCTAGGGTGCAGTTTTATCCCCAAGAGGGGCCTGCTATGATTATGGGTGATGTACTGCACTACTGTTGATTATGTGTTACATAATATACTATGAAGGGTATGCATAATGAGTTTATGCTAAGTACAGTGTTTACCAGTAGTTACTGGTTGCTTTACTAACTGTGTATTGTGTGGTTATAACAGTGGCCTGATGGGCCCTGTAGTCCAAGAGGGGCCTGCTATGATTATGGGTGATGAACTGCACTACAGTTGATTATGTGTTACATAATATATTATGACGGGTATGCATAATGTATTTATGCTAAGTACAGTGTTTACCAGTAGTTACTGGTTGCTTTGCTAAATGTGCATTGTGTGTTTATAACAGTGGCCCGAGGGGCCCTGTAGTGTATATAATCCCTGTAAAATAATACCTTGTGCCAGGTGGCACAGTGTATATATGTGATTGTGTTCTAATGTTTTTTATGAGTAATACAAAGGCTATTTTTTATATAACCTTGTGTGGAGTTTCTTTTGTGGTGTGCCTAGTGTGTCATGGCGGTGTGAGTGTGTTGCGCAAACGCTTTACACATTGTCTCTGGGATAAGCCTGACTGCTCGTGCCAAGCTGCCAAGGGGGTGAGCAGGGGTTATCTTCAGCTTGTAACTCCCTTGCCCTGACTAGAGTGATGGTTTCTGCCTGGCTTAGGCGCATGCCCTAGCCAACCAGAAATCCCATTTCTAACAATGACACTTTTACCAATTTAGACACAAAAACCTGAACATGCACTTTGCACGAGATGAACAAGGTGATACAGCAGTAGAGACAAGTGAAGTTACAGCACTGTAAAACAGTGCTTAAAAGAGTTAAGAAAAAGAGAAAATACATTGATAATTAGTTATAATGCTTATTAATAGATTTCCATAACAAGATTACTCATAAAATGATGTTGTAGTATTTGTTTACTGATGAAAACTAATTAATCTAATGATGAGGCCTAACAGGTCTATCAACTTTCATTGCAAATATATTAGAAACAGATTGTAGTGCAATTATGCAAGAAAATTTGTTAGGACATTGAAACTTGCAGATCTGACAGTACAGGCAAAAAAGATTATAAAAATGAGGAAACAAATTAGTAAAATGTTTTGTAAGAATAATTTACATGTATGGATGTTGAAAATTGTGGCAGTAGACCATAGCTAAGATTAATTAAATTTGGTTAATAATGCATTGGTGAAACAACTCTTATTTTCCTTTTATTGTGAAATGATGATTTGATGGAATTTATTTGATTCCAATTATGTTTAATTCATTTAAAGCTGATGTATGCATTTTAGGTTTTAAACGTGTTCTTTCTTGAGCTGCATTTTTCCCTTAGCAAGCATAATAGTTAATTGGCATTTCTGCAAAGGTTGCATTATTTGTTCTGGCATATTTCATTTAAATACAAAGGACATTCTTTTCGAAGATCGCTGTGAAATGGTTCTGTGGGAAAAACAACTTTAACCTGATTCTGTAATTTGATACATTGTAAATTTCTTACCATTAACAAACCTGTGAGGCCCGGAAAGCCAACTTGTTAACATGAAGTGCTTGGGAAAGAAGGCAGGAGTAACTAAATTGTTTTTGGTGACTACATACATAAATTAATCATACGATGGACTGACTAGTGGAGTGATACCACGTCATCAAGGTATCATAAGGACTATAAAAGAAGACACCCCACAGGAGGGGCAATGCCATATTTTTCTTCTCTCTGGTGCAACAAAACTCTATACTTTTTCTCCTTTGGTGCAGTGTATTATTTTTTCCTTCAATGGGACGCACATCCACTTAATGCCATCATTTTTCCCTACCTTGGACTGACTTTTCGCTGATGCTGCTGCCTTTATGCAGTTGACTTGGAATCCTTCTTTGCCGAACTACTTGAATTTGTTTTATTTTTCCTTCTGCCCATGCTCATGAACTCGCCCTTAGAGGATTTTAAATATATTCCTTTTCATCCCTTTGCTTTAAATCTTTATATGCTGTTAAACAGAACTGAACTATCCTTCTGCCTTTAATGGTGGTAGGAATCTGTAACCTCGAAATTGACGTTTTTTTAAACCATCCTTTTTGGATTCAAACTTCTGACTAAAGGCGTAGTCTGTGAGAATCAGCAAATCTTTACTGAATATCAAGTTCTACTTCTTGTATTCTGTGTGGCAGTAGCAGAGCTTCTACTGTCTATCATTCTAGTTAGACTTAATTTCTTTAGGCGATTGGGTCTACCCATTGCGATACTCTATTTATACGATATGGTCTTGAGAGTAGTGTATTTTAACCTTATCTCAAACTTGTGAGTTAGTCACCAATTAATGGTCCTCATTTAGTGGCTAACATTGTGTTTTGGACATCCTCATTCCCACCCCTCCTATCGGCGGAGAAAGATCCATCTGTGGACCATTCGTCTCTGTGGTGAGGGTAATGCTGAGCTCCATCTAGGTGTCGGGGCACAGTAATTGAAAGTTAAGCTTAAATATTTATAACGCTTACGCTGGATCAAACAAGACAGAATTAGTTGAGGTAAATCCATGCTAAACTGGGCATATGTGAAGGGATTTTAGAAAGGGCATGGTCGAAGCAAAGAGATTAGCTATGGGGACAAGGCATGCAGCTGTATTTTCTGCTACATGAATCCACTGAAAATTAAATGAGGGGAAGCCCAGATTAAGAAAATAGTCTAGCATAGACCTAATAAATGAAGTGTAACAACTGGGCAATGTTGGAACACACCACTGCAGCAATACGAGGCAACACAGAAAGATCTGAATCAATTTTGATCCAACTTGTCCAGTGATGGGCAGGTACCAATTCTTAGTTGTCAAAAAGTGGAGTGCCACAGGTTCTCACTGTCACTGGTGTCATGCGTCTCGGTATTTGTTTCAGCAGTGAAGTGCAACCACTTGTGGCCCGTCCAGTCAGACACTTTGACCATACACTGCTGGATCATAGGTGCAGTGACATCAGGATCTCAGTCCAGCCAGAGGTGGACCTGGGTATCACATGCTTGTATACAAGTTTAATCAATGTGTCTGAATTAGCCAAGCAAGAAACTCAACACACACATTAAACAGATTATGTGACAATGAATCAAACGGAAGGTCACAGCTCAGCTTCAAGGAAGGTAATGAGAAGAGTGAAATGAGATTGCTTCAGAGAGAGAGAGAGAGAAAAGAGAGGAACCGTTGAAAGAGTTCTCTGAAATTCAATGGCCTCTAGCTGATGAAACAGAATTGTATGATTTACAATGCCAAATGCAGATTGCAAATCTAGAAGAATCAATGCACCACAGTAACCATCCACCAGACTAAAGTCATCAATGACCAAAATCAACTCCGTACCTCAACTAGGGACTAATACTATCTGAAAACTGTTGAAACAATTCCTATTCAAAGAATTCCTAAAGCTATGTCAAAATATAGAATGTGACAGGGGCAGGCCTCTAGGGAAGCCAAATTTCATGCTGGCTAAAAGAACAGAAGATTGTGATTCAGACAAAGATGAGAATTACAGGAATGAAAAGGAGTGGGGATTTCCACATACAGAAGAAGGCTGAAGGAAGAATAAAGATTTCTAACTTGTATCACCTTAGATTCAAAAAAGGAAGCCAAGGTATCACAGAGTGTCACAGAGTCATCTAAAAAGGATGAAGCAAAGGGACGAAAAAGTTCCTTCACAACACTGAAGGTTCACCGCTGCATATTCCTAGAGCAAAAATGCAAAAGGAATGATCAGCTTTGTAGAAGTTAATTCTGTCTTTTTAGGTTTCTTCACCGGACGCATTGTAGTGTTCCCCCATAAGTGGTCAACAGCATTAAGACTTATTTACACATAGTGACAATGACAGGAGTAATGACAGAAGTGAATCAACGTACAGGTTTGAGACAAGAGATTATATGAATAGACTTCTCTGTAATCATGAAATAAAATGCAAAAAAGAGCAGGAGGATAAGTGGGCTAAAAGCTACATCTGTCCACCTTGAACCTGGAGAACTAGGTTCCAATATCAGCTCTCGCTTAACATCGTGGGCAAATCACTTAATATTCCTTTGCTTTAAAAAGAAAAAACGGTGTAACTAGCCTGGCTCTGTTGTGCATTAAACAAAAAGGAACCACTTATTTCCTGATTCAGAGCAATTGATTGATCTGATGAAAACAGTAAGTATAACAAAAAACAGCCAATGAAGCAGTTTATGCAGCCAAGTAATAACAGTAAACATGTAACAAAGTAAGTAATGGCGTACATTGTATAATTAAAATTCTTTATGGACACTGTTAATTCAATACTAAAAGGGGTTCAGTTGAAGCACAAACAAAATTATATCCAGTAATATACTCAGTAATTCTGCAAAAACGCTAAAGCACATATATGTGCCACTCTGCTCAAAGGTAAATAGTGTCCATAAGTTTTTTCAGCAGTTATAAAGTTGGCACTTGGCTAGGTCCAGACTAGATGCAGTGAAAAGTTGATGTTTCGGTATCTGTGTTAGTGAATAGTTGGGACCATCCTCAGGTCTGTATGCATATGGCAAAATGACAGACCCATATTTAGGATATTCAGGGCCCGATTCACAAAGGGCCTCTGCACTTGTGGCGGAGGCCCGCACTCGTGGCAGGACCTCCATACTGCGTGCAGGAAATCCGTGCTGCCCATACCCATTGCGGACGTCCCACCATGAGTGCGGCCCCTGCCAGGATTGTGGAGCCTCCGCCATGAGTGCAGAGGTCCTTTGTGAATCGGCCCCATAGTTTATAAGCACACAGGAATCTGAAAAATGGTTATGCTGGTCCAGAATAAAGCATGTGCATACTATCAACAAGTCAAGAATGAGAATAAATCTTGAGACAGAGGGAACCTCACTGGCATTCTCTGCTAACTAGCTATCGTACAGCGCTCCAACGTCATTGGGTAAGCTTCGCACTATATAAGACTGCAAAAACACAACTACAAAAAAAAAGAGCAGTGTCATAAAGTCATGAGATGGGGAGCGCGCGCGGCGCCAAACAAAATGTCCGCCTGACCTTGGAGCTCCCTACCGCGGCGGGAATTGCAGCGGTGATTTCTGCAGTTTAAGCATCTTCTTCGCATTGAAACTGAGATATTCCTACATCGGAAGAGCCCCTGTATGGGTGCATGATGCTGGTAGGATTCCTCTCTCTTCCTGCTTGGAGAATTTTTACGAATTTACAACAGCTACTCTGCGGCCGCCATTTTGAAATTCCTGCAATGGCAGTTTTTCCTCAGACACACTATTGTGAAGGGATTTTTTTTAAATTCAACCATTTGCATAGCTTATTTTTCCTTGCATAATTAACTTTCTACTCTCTTCTTCTTTTATTTTGTTTTCTTTTGGACCAGTGTCATTTGGAGGTTTTAACGCTTTGCTGCGGTTGTTGCTTTTGATATTTTTTGACAACTTTGACCTGTGCTGCAGCGCTCATCTTTCAAGAAATAGTATTGGAGTGCTTCTAGGAAATATATTGTGCTGTCCTGCGACCCCTCTTGTTCCTGTAGTCTTTTCTCTTCCTCGACTTATGGGTAGGAGTAAGAAATTGCTGCTTACTAACAAGAAATTTACCGCTCACGCTCCTGTGTCTTACTCCTCCCATATTGACTCTTCGTTGCACAATAATAGTAATATGGCGCAGTCTGGCTCTTCACGACTCATGGCTTTGCCAACCTCTTCAACCAAAATGCAAACTCCAGCTTCTGCCAATAAGTGTCTTAAACAAGACCCTCCATCTCCACCGAAGTCTGTGTCTCTGGTATCTTTGGACATTGTTTTAGAGGAAATAAGTGCTTTACACCCATTTATTGAGGAAACCA
Organism: Calotriton arnoldi; assembly: GCA_963921515.1. Classification (NCBI taxonomy): domain Eukaryota; kingdom Metazoa; phylum Chordata; class Amphibia; order Caudata; family Salamandridae; genus Calotriton; species Calotriton arnoldi. Next base: position 736,124 of record CAWUFW010009081.1, read on the forward strand.
ATTGCCGCCTGCAATTTCTGGATACTAAATGGTTGTCTATGGAATCTCGTATTACCGTAGTGGAGCAGCATGTTGATGAACTACAAGGTGCATCCACCAAATTGGTTACCTTAGAGAAGGAGGTCCTCTTGTAGAAAAAATCTGCTGAAGACGTTGAAAATAGAAATAGACGCAATAATCTCTGCCTATATGGTCTTCCGGAAGGTTTGGAAGGTGATGATCCTGTTCGTTTTTTCACTACCTTTCTTCTAAAGCTTCTTGATCTTCCTGCGTCTATGAATATGAATATTCAACGGGCTCATAGATTGGGTCCCCGCTTGTCTTCTTCACCTGCTCCCTCGAAGCCACGGATGTGATTCTTTTATTTCTGAATTTTACTGACCTTCTACAAGTTTTAAATGCAGCTAAACTTAAAAAATGGCTTGTTTGGTCGTGTTCTAAATTATTCATTTCCCAGCATGTTTCTTCAACAACAGCCAACCGACAGAAGAAATTCCTTGAACTTCGTCAAGCCTTACGTGCACTTGGTGCACGTTATGGATTATTCCACCCATGCTTGTTCAAGGTCACTTTTCAAAACAGCACTTCTACCTTTGATGACCCGGAAGACCTAAGAAAATTTATTCAATCACTCTCCACAGTGTCTATGGAAACTTCTGGTCCTTCTTCTGTGTCTTCCATACCTTGATTTTTCTTTTGCTATTGCAGACATGTTTGATTCACTTGGACTCATCTAATGTTTCTTATGCAGGGTATTTGTAACAATTGTCTTATAACATGTTAATCTTATTCTTTTTCCCTTCATAACCCTACAGGTTTTCTTTTTGAGATCTCTTTTTATCCGTTTCCTACTTGTCTTATATGGTTCCCCGCAGTGGTGCTTTCTCCCTGGGTGGTTGTGTCTTCTTCATCTGTGTGTCGCCTCTCCTTGTATCTCTCTTCCTGCTTCCTGTTCTCCCCATGAAGGTACATATTACAGTCATCAGTCATTCTCATTTGTAATCATATACTTGATCAGTTGGTGGCATGTACTGTCTTCTCTTAACGTCCTATCTATTATCCTTTTATTTCTCCTTTTTTTCTTCTATATTACCTTTCTTTCCACAGCTCTTTCTCCTTTTTTCATTGTTTCATCTTCCTGTGGTTATTATTGTTGATCATGTTACTTCATATATCGTTCAATGTGTATGCATTCAGAGTTATATCTTGGAATGTGAAAGGTTTTATTAACCCCATTAAAAGGCAGAGAATACAATCTCATTTAGCCTCCTATAACCCAGATTTAGTTCTCCTACAAGAAACCCATTTGCCGAAACAGAGGCTATGAAGCTCAAACGAAGTTGGGTTGGTTCACTTCTTGTTCTCCTACCTCCAATAAGAAAAATTGTGTAATTATTCTATGTCGCAAAAAGTTGAATTGTTCTGTTATATCTCAAGACACAGACTTGGAAGGTAGAAGGTTATTAGTTAAGTTACTTGTTAACAATATATCTTTGACTGTATTCAATGTTTATGGCCGGACTCAACCGGACTACACTTTTTGGCCCAATATTACAAAAAAATGTATTCAGTATAAAGATTAATTTTTTATTTTAAGAGGCAACTGCAATCAGATTATAGACCCATTTATTGACCACCAGTCCCAGGTTCGTTTCATCCCTCATAAAGCTCACAAACAATTTCTCAGACACATCTTGTTGATACTTGGCGTTTATGTAACCCAGATGTAACAGAATTTTCTTTTTTTCTCCCCTCCTCATGGCTCCCTCACTCGGTTAGACTACATTTTCCTCTCTAAACCTTTATCCCAGAATCTCATTTCCTGCTCAATTGAACCTATTGTAATTTCTGATCATGCCCTGGTTGTTGCCGATTTTGACTTACTCCGACCACAGCCAAGATCTTCCAGATGGAGGTTTAATAATTTCCTTTTACAAGATCCTTTTTTTCTTCTTCCTTTATTTCTTTTGCTGAGGAGTTTTTCTCCTTGAATGTAGATCCAAACTCTCCCCCCCTCATTGATTTGGGATACATTCAAAGCTGCTGCCCGTGGTTTCATTATAAATTTTGTTTCCAGGAAAAAGAAAAAAACACTCAATCAATATAATACTTTATTAGCAAACATAAAACATCTAGAACATCAATTTTATTCTTCCTCCTCTAGTTCTACTTTAGAGGAACTTGTTCGTGCGAAGCTAGATTTTAATAAATTAACCAGGGACGACGCTTCATCTATTTTTTTACGTAGTAGTGCCCGTTATTATGGCGGACGGATTAAAGTAGGTAAACTTTTTGCTAACTACCTCAAAGCTCGAAAAGAACGCGTATTAATAGACTCCATTCAATCGTCGGAAGGGAATCATCTTTTTAAGGAACAAGACATCTTAGAAGAATTTGTGAAATTTTATAAATCTTTATAAACACTGTAATCCCCCGCATCTACTTCTTTAATCAATACTTATCTTGCTCAAGCTACTCCCTCTGCACGTGAAAACCTGGACTTCGATGCTCTTGAGTCGGATATATTAATTACAGAAATATCTAAATCTTTGAATCTTCTTAAAAAAGAGAAAACTCTGAGTCCAGATGGGTTTACGGTAGAATTTTATTTGCATTTTTTAAACGTACTACTCCCAAAACTTTTACATCTTTTCCATCATTTTCGCACTATTGGTAAGGCAGAGGGTACCTTTTTAGAAGCCACAATATGCTTAATTCATAAGAAAGGTTGTGATCCTAAACTCTGTAAGAATTACCACCCTATATCCCTGGTAAATGTAGATTACAAAATTTTTGATAAATTACTCACTCTGCGTCTCGAACCTCTTCTGCCTGCTCTAATTGGCCCAGAGCAGTGCGGCTTCATTAAAGGTAGATTAACATTTGATAATTCTCGGTTGTTTCTTAACGTTCTAAATAAGGCTTCCACTCTTTCTTATTCTTTAGCCGCAGTCTCTATCGATGCAGAGAAGGCATTTGATAGAGTTGATTGGTATTTTTTATTTAAATCTCTTCATTGGCATGGTTTTGGTCGCAAATTTATTTCTCTTATTTCTTTACTCTATACGAACCCCAGTGCTTCTGTCTTAATTAATGGTCTTATTTTGCAATTCTTTCCATTGCAACGAGGTGCACGTCAGGGATGTCCCTTATACCCTCTCTTATTTGTTTTATCTATTAAACCCTTTTTGTCTCGTATCCGTCAAAGTACTTCTATATCAGGATTTCTTTATGACGATTCTCATTTGAAACTATCAGCTTATGCAGACAATATTTTGCCTATCATTTCTAATCCTGAAACCTCTATTCCCTCTTTAAAGCAAGAATTCTCAGATTTTTCTATGGTCTCTGGTTACAAAATTAATCCTGATAAGACAGAAATGTTGCCCATTACCAAATTTTGCTTTAAACAACACTTTGATTCAACTGGTTTCTGATGGAATAATTCTAAAATTAAATACTTAGAAATTTGGTTCAATAACTCCATACTAGATTCGGTTAAAATCAATATGAAAGAAGGTCTTGATCGTATATCTAAACTTCTTTCCTCCTGGAACCCTCTTTTTCTTTCATGGTGGGGTCGTCTTGATTCCATTAAGATGATGATTACCCCTATCTTGTTGTACATTTTTTTAATGCTACCCATTCGCATTTCCTCCATGTATTTTAAAAACATTGACTCCCTTCTTTTTAAATTTTATGGCATGATAAGAAACCTAGAATGTCCTTGAAACATCTTAGGAAACCAAAGTCTAATGGGGGAGTAAAATTTCCTGACTTCAGACTTTACCATAAGGCTTTTTGCCTGAAGCAGGCATCTAAATGGCTTCTTACAGACATCTCCCCTTTTACACCTTTATGGGTTAGAGTGGAATGTTCTCTGATTGCACCTTTTTCTGTAAATTAAATTCTTGCATTTACTTCAAAAGCAAATATCACATCTCTTCCATTGTTTCGTCACACATGCTCTCTATTAAGACCTCATTGTCAACCAAAGATCTCTACTAGAGATTCTTTTCTACAATCCCCTCTTTGGTATAACTGCCTTATTACTATTATTAATAGACCTTTATATTGGAAATCTTGGAGACTCCGAGGAATAGTTTGGGTTCGAAATATGTTTGGTGGCATGACCCTTTGTTCTTTCCCTCATTTTCAAGCTACTTTTAAGTGTCTGCGCTCCTTTTGGCAGAAATTTTTAACACTTATGGAGTTAATTTTGGATATCTTCTATTCCTTTCTCTTCTGATACCTCTACATCCTCAGACAATTCACTTTTAACAATGTTACTATTGTTTCCAAAGGCTTCCTTGATCTATAAACATCTCTTTACCCCAGACCCTGCCCGTCTAAAACTAATTTAGAATTGGCCTCGGAGACTGATTTGGGATGTGTGTGGAGCGTTGACTTCTGGAACAAGATCTGGGCAAGATCATTAAAAATCTCTAGATATGCTTCTACCACTCAATCTATGTTTTTTCTTTATCATAGTTTGTATTTTACTCCCCTATCAATAGCTACATTTTAACATATTAATAACAACTCCTGCTGGTCCTGTAAATCCCCTCTAACTGATTTGTTCCATCTTTTGTTTTCCTGTCCCAATGTAATCTCCTTCTGGGTGAACATATGGTCTCTTATATCCAAAATGTTCAATTTAAATATTCCTTTATCTAATGTTACTCTTTTTGCAGGAAGTCTGATAGAGTCCTTGGGTTTATCTGTACATGAGCGAGGTTTATTTGACCTTATGTTGGCTTTAGCTTTTCAGTAAATTGCAAATGTTCAACTAAACTTTCAGTTAAGTCTTGGTGGAATAATGTTTGTCACTATAATAGACTGGACATTGCCAGGGCCGGACTGGGAACCAAAACTGGCCCTGGCAAAGTGCTCCGCTGGCCCCCCAGGAGGTTCGGGGTGCGGCCGAGCTGTTTGCCATGGCCAGTTTCGGCCGATTTCGTTACAGCGGGCGATATTGCAGCTATGCTGCAAAAACGGCCATGTGACAAAATCGGCCCCCCGGGGCCCCAAACCAGCCCCCAACCCTGGCGGCCCACCAGAGCAATGCCCGGTGCCCGCTACGGCCAGTCCGGCCCTGGACATTGCTTTTGCCTCCTCTTACAATCCACTTGCTAATAGAGACTTATATTGGTTACCATTAACTAATTATTTAAATAAAGTTGCAAAAATGCATGTATCTTTTAAACGTTCTGAATATTTTAAACCGCTGTAAGTTGTTATTTTCTCTGCTTATTTACTCTATGTTATTTCTCAACATTACATTGTTTTTAGGTATGTTTCGTTCTTTATTATTAATGTGTAATGATACACTGTCTTCAGTTGTAGAATTATATTCTACCCTCTTTCCCCTCCCTCCCTACCAAAATGTCAAAATGTAAAATGCTTTCTACTTTGTTTAGTATTTGCCTTCTCGTTTGTTGTTATTTCAGTTAAAGATAATTTGTATGGCTTACTCTTTGAAATTGTATTTTATTTCAAATAAAGCTTTTAACCCGTTTACCGCGGCGGTAATTCCGCCGCGGTGCGGGGCGTTCCATTGAGTGGGCGGGGCCGCGTCGGCCAACGGACGTGCGCAGCACTACTGAGGTAGTGCTCGCGACGGCCCTTGGCCGACGGGGGCAACGAACGGGTTAAACTAAAAAAAATAAAGTCATGAGATAGAATCCAGGTTAGGCTGGACGATAGGTCTTTCATTCTTCCTGGGTAGGTAAATTGAATGCAATTAAAGTGGTAGTAGTAACACTTATTACCAGCACTACAAAATGGCAGATGAAGTGGATTAGTGGGAGAAATATATGTAAGCATGAAGCATGTACATTATAGAGGGTCGCACTTTACCTATGGATAGATGCTCTTGTCAAGGGCATTCTTATTTTTGAGTATCCTCATACCTTGTATTTTCATTGTCTTGAAGCTGGTTGGTTTTTTGATATTTGACACATGTAAGTCCTAAAAAACAAGAAAATCAGGTGTTTCTATATATATCACATAAATGATAGCTGTTACAGTATGTGTTATCACAATTCGGTTCTATAAGGCAACGTGTAAAATTGACGGCCGGAGAGTCGAAGGCACAGATTTGAATGCTCAAATAATCCCTGGCCACATCATTAAGACGTAACTGGACATTGCTGACTGCTTATAAGACTTCCAGACTGTCCACAATGTGTGAGTTTTATTGCTTTGAGCCTCTAGCATTTCTACTACATAAATTGGTCTCTAGCCTAAATTATTTTCACATTGCTCTTTTCAAACTGATGACCTCCCAGGTTGTAATTTTGGATGATGGCAGAGAAGTATTAGGATTAGCAAGATGATATATGCTTTCTGTCAGGCTGGCTGAACTTCAATCAAAGAAAAATATGCCAGTGAAATATAATATTGTTGCATTCATCATTTGATAAAAATCGAGCACGCTTCAAGAGTTTAAAAATGGTAAAACCTTCATTACGGGGGATGGGGCCGGAACTTTTTGAGGGGATGCCTGGGGAACAGAGTCTCCGAATATGCCGGTACCCCTGCCCCAGTTTGAGTGATTACAGCTTTTCTCCCAAAAAACGGGAAATAACTGCACGGACCGGTAATACCAGGTCATTTTCCATGAAGTTATTCAGATAAAACCCCTGATGTTGTCCCCCTGCTCAGAGTAGGTGGAAAGTGTCAGTAAGAGGCCCTGTGGGTTGTGGGTAGTTAGTTAGAAAGTCAGGGCAGGTTTCAGCATGTTCAGGAGCAGGAGCAGACCGTGCTTCTGCAGGGGTCAGGCAGGGTCCAGGCTGTGCTTGCAGTAGCTTTGACTTCATCTTCATGTATGTAGCCTTTCATTCTACGCTGATCTCATCAATGGCTGCCTTTATTTGAAGTAGTGCAGAAAACTCTAATACAAGAGTCGCACTGATCTCCAAATAAAAGGAAAACACTGCAGAGCTAAACTACATCTGAAGAATATTGGTAATAAAATAATATCATTTTTCAACAGTATACACGATTAATGCATTCTTTGAGACAACATTTTGCTTTTGAGCCTGTATGCCATATGGGATCTGAGAAATTTAAGGAAATACATCTACATCAAGGGGCTAATATATGAGAGCCCTGCCTCACTTTTGCACCACGTAAAGTGGCACATGCTCTCATAAAAATGTATGAAGCCACCCAAAGCCACCCTGCGTGGCTTTAAGTGGCCTCATAAATCATGTGTAAGGCGATGCAGAGCAAATCGCTGCATCGTCTTACTCTGCGCCTGGGTGGCGTTTCATGGGCATTGTGGTGGGTTTTCCCACCCAACACCCATTGAATTTGATGCTGCACCAGATTTACATAGTGATATAGACCTGGGGAAGCCTGAAATCCATATGGATCCCGAAAAGAGGCGTAACAAGAAGAAATCTATTAATTTCTCCTAATTTTTTCCTCTTTCCATGTGTGCCGCATTCTGCAATATGCATAGAAAGAGGAAAACACCCCGTACAATTTTTTTTGTGCAGGAAGGTGCTCCTTCCTGCACAAAACCAATCCTGCCTGAAACGGATTCACCCTTGCACAATAGTGCAAGGGTGCCTGCATTGGTGCTAGGCTACCAAAATGGCCCCAGTGCAGGCAGAAAGGACAGGAATGTACCTTATTGCTTAAATATGGTGCATTCATGCACTTTCACTTTGGCATAGCGCAGCGCAGAAAGGTGCCTTGCTGTGTTGCCCTATGCCAAAATGCCATAAATGAGGGCCAAGTTTTTTTTTAATAATAAAAATTTTAAAAACAGAATCCGATGGAGGCCAGCTATTGACTTAAGTGAAATCCAAAACAAATGCTTTTGATTTAACCCCTTCGCTGCTAGGCCTTTTCCCCTCCTGTGCTAAGCCTTTTTTTGGCTATTTGGGGTAGTGCGCGCTTAGGCCCCTGTAACTTTTTGACCACATAAGGTATCCATGCCAAATTTGCGTCCTTTTTTTCTAACATCATGGGGATTGTAAAGGTACCCAGGGTTTGTGGATTCCCCTGGAGGTGACCCAGAAATTAGTCAAAATACAGCTAAATTTTTTTTTTGGGGGGAAAAATGCAAAAAAAGGGCTACAGATGAAAGCGTCTTGATTTTTCCCTGCAAATGGCATCAAAAAAGGGTTTGTGGTGCTGAAATCACCATCTTCCCAGCTTTCAGGGACAAGCAGACTTTTGTCAGAAAACCAACTTTTTTACACAGTTTTGGCATTTTTCTGGGACATAGCCTATTTTTGCTATTTTTTGTGCTTTCAACCTCCTTCCAGTTAATGGTAGAAATGGGTATGAAACCAATAATGGATCCTGGAAAGCCATAAATTTCTGAAAAGTAGACAAAATTCTGAATTCAGCAAGGGGTCATTTGTGTAGATCCTTAAAGTTTTCCTTATAGAAACTAACAGTTAAATAAAGGAAAAATTGAAAATTAGTTGAAAAAAACAGCCATTTGTGTCAACGTTTTCACCTGTAACTTCTTCTAATTATGACAGCTATTTGAAGGCAATATACCGTTATATCCGCTGGACCTTTCTGGTTGTGGGGATATATAGGACTTGTAGGTTCACCAAGAACCCGACGAACCCAGAGCCAATAATTGAGCAGCATCTTGCAATGGTTTTTTATTATGTACCGGGTATATAGCAATTATTTTGGGAAAATGTATACATGGAAAAATTGTTATGAAAGACACCTATGTATTTCTGAAATGGGAACAAAATGTAGATTTTAGAAACAGTAGATATTTGCACATTTCCGAAATTGGGAGTACCCATACTAGCATGAGAATTATAGGTCATTTTTCAAAATGACTTATTTTTTACACATTGTCTTTCATTTGGAAGGCAGAAATGCATCGAAAGTCAATAGGTAATAACAGTTGCTCTACAATTCTGTGTTACCCTAAGTCTCCCGATAAAAATGGTACCTCACTTGTGTGGGTAGCCCTTGTGCCCACAACAGGAAATGGCTCAAAATGCAACGTGGACGTACCACATTTTCACAATGAAAAATTACCCTTTTTGGGAAAGTGCCTAGCTGTAGTTTTTGAACCCTAGCTCTGCCGGCACCTAGGGAAACCTAGCAAACCTATAAATTTTTGAAAACTAGACACCCAGGGGAATCCAGGATGGGGTGACTTGACTGCCTCCCACCAGGTTCTGTTACCCAGAATCCCTTGCAAACATAAAAAATTGTCCAAAAAACACATTTTCCCCACATTTCTGTGGTGGAAAGTTCTGGAATCTGCGTGGATCCACAAATTTCCACCCACCCCGCGTTCCCCAAAGTCTTACGAGAAAAATGGTACCTCACTTGTGTGGGTCGGCCTAGTGCCTGCGACAGGAAACGGCGCAAAACGCAACGTGGTCACACCTCAATTTCGCAGTGAAAAATGACCCTTTTTTGGCAAAGTGCCTAGCTGTAGTTTTTGAACCCTAGCTCTGCCGGCACCTAGGGAAACCTAGCAAACCTATACATTTTTGAAAACTAGACACCCAGGGGAATCCAGGATGGGGTGACTTGACTGCCTCCCACCAGGTTCTGTTACCCAGTATCCCTTGCAAACATAAAAAATTGTCAAAAAAAACACATTTTCCCCACATTTCTGTGGTGGAAAGTTCTGGAATCTGCGTGGATCCACAAATTTCCACCCACCCCGCGTTCCCCAAAGTCTTACGAGAAAAATGGTACCTCACTTGTGTGGGTCGGCCTAGTGCCCGCGACAGGAAACTGCGCAAAACGCAACGTGGTCACACCTCAATTTCGCAGTGAAAAATGACCCTTTTTTGGCAAAGTGCCTAGCTGTAGTTTTTGAACCCTAGCTCTGCCGGCACCTAGGGAAACCTAGCAAACCTATACATTTTTGAAAACTAGACACCCAGGGGAATCCAGGATGGGGTGACTGGACTGCCTCCCACCAGGTTCTGTTACCCAGAATCCCCTGCAAACCTAAAACATTATCAAAAAAACCAAATTTGCCCCACATTTCTGTGGTGGAAAGTTCTGGAATCTGCGTGGATCCACAAATTTCCACCCACCCCGCGTTCCCCAAAGTCTTCTGAGAAAAATGGTACCTCACTTGTGTGGGTCGGCCTAGTGCCCGAGACAGGAAATGGCGCAAAACGCAACGTGGTCACACCTCAATTTCGCAGTGAAAAATGACTCTTTTTTTGCAAAGTGCCTAGCTGTAGTTTTTGAACCCTACCTCTGCCGGCACCTAGGGAAACCTAGCAAACCTATACATTTTTGAAAACTAGACAACCAGGGGAATCCAGGATGGGGTGACTTGACTGCCTCCCACCAGGTTCTGTTACCCAGAATCCCTTGCAAACATAAAAAATTGTCCAAAAAAACACATTTTCCCCACATTTCTGTGGTGGAAAGTTCTGGAATCTGCGTGGATCCACAAATTTACACCCACCCCGCGTTCCCCAAAGTCTTACGAGAAAAATGGTACCTCACTTGTGTGGGTCGGCCTAGTGCCTCCGAAAGGAAACGGCGCAAAACGCAACGTGGTCACACCTCAATTTCGCAGTGAAAAATGACCCTTTTTTGGCAAAGTGCCTAGCTGTAGTTTTTGAACCCTACCTCTGCCGGCACCTAGGGAAACCTAGAAAACCTATACATTTTTGAAAACTAGACACCCAGGGGAATCCAGGATGGGGTGACTGGATTGCCTCCCACCAGGTTCTGTTACCCAGAATCCCTTGCAAACATAAAAAATTGTCAAAAAAACCACATTTTCCCCACATTTCTGTGGTGGAAAGTTCTGGAATCTGCGTGGATCCACACATTTCCACCCACCCCGCGTTCCCCAAAGTCTTACGAGAAAAATGGTACCTCACTTGTGTGGGTCGGCCTAGTGCCTGCGACAGGAAACGGCGCAAAACGCAACGTGGTCACACCTCAATTTCGCAGTGAAAAATGACCCTTTTTTGGCAAAGTGCCTAGCTGTAGTTTTTGAACCCTAGCTCTGCCGGCACCTAGGGAAACCTAGCAAACCTATACATTTTTGAAAACTAGACACCCAGGGGAATCCAGGAAGGGGTGACTGGACTGCCTCCCACCAGGTTCTATTACCCAGAATCCCTTGCAAACATAAAAAGTGTCAAAAAAACCAAATTTTCCCCACATTTCTGTGGTGGAAAGTTCTGGAATCTGCGTGGATCCACAAATTTCCACCCACCCCGCGTTCCCCAAAGTCTTACGAGAAAAATGGTACCTCACTTGTTTGGGTCGGCCTAGTGCCAGCGACAGGAAACGGCACAAAACGCAAAATGGTCACACCTCAATTTCGCAGTGAAAAATTACCCTTTTTTGGCAAAGTGCCTAGCTGTAGTTTTTTAACCCTACCTCTGCCGGCACCTAGGGAAACCTAGCAAACCTATACATTTTTGAAAACTAGACACCCAGGGGAATCCAGGATGGGGTGACTTGACTGCCTCCCACCAGGTTCTGTTACCCAGAATCCCTTGCAAACATAAAAAATTGTCAAAAAAAACAAATTTTCCCCACATTTCTGTGGTGGAAAGTTCTGGAATCTGCGTGGATCCACAAATTTCCACCCACCCCGCGTTCCCCAAAGTATTACGAGAAAAATGGTACCTCACTTGTGTGGGTCGGCCTAGTGCCTGCGACAGGAAACGGCGCAAACGCAACGTGGTCACACCTCAATTTCACAGTGAAAAATGACCCTTTTTTGGCAAAGTGCCTAGCTGTAGTTTTTGAACCCTAGCTCTGCCGGCACCTAGGGAAACCTAGCAAACCTATACATTTTTGAAAACTAGACACCCAGGGGAATCCAGGATGGGGTGACTGGACTGCCTCCCACCAGGTTCTGTTACCCAGAATCCCTTGCAAACATAAAAAATTGTAAAAAAAAAACACATTTTCCCCACATTTCTGTGGTGGAAAGTACTGGAATCTGCGTGGATCCACAAATTTCCACCCACCCCGCGTTCCCCAAAGTCTTACGAGAAAAATGGTACCTCACTTGTGTGGGTCGGCCTAGTGCCTGAGACAGGAAACGGCGCAAAACGCAACGTGGTCACACCTCAATTTCGCAGTGAAAAATGACCCTTTTTGGCAAAGTGCCTAGCTGTAGTTTTTGAACCCTACCTCTGCCGGCACCTAGGGAAACCTAGCAAACCTATACATATTTGAAAACTAGACACCCAGGGGAATCCAGGATGGGGTGACTTGACTGCCTCCCACCAGGTTCTGTTACCCAGAATCCCTTGCAAACATAAAAATTGTCAAAAAACCCACATTTTCCCCACATTTCTGTGGTGGAAAGTTCTGGAATCTGCGTGGATCCACAAATTTTCACCCACCCCGCGTTCCCCAAAGTCTTACGAGAAAAATGGTACCTCACTTGTGTGGGTCGGCCTAGTGCCTGCGACAGGAAACGGCGCAAAACGCAACGTGGTCACACCTCAATTTCGCAGTGAAAAATGACCCTTTTTGGCAAAGTGCCTAGCTGTAGTTTTTAACCCTACCTCTGCCGGCACCTAGGGAAACCTAGCAAACCTATACATTTTTGAAAACTAGACACCCAGGGGAATCCAGGATGGGGTGACTGGACTGCCTCCCACCAGGTTCTGTTACCCAGAATCCCTTGCAAACATAAGAAATTGTCAAAAAAACCACATTTTCCCCACATTTCTGTGGTGGAAAGTTCTGGAATCTGCGTGGATCCACAAATTTCCACCCACCCCGCGTTCCCCAAAGTCTTACGAGAAAAATGGTACCTCACTTGTGTGGGTCGGCCTAGTGCCTGCGACAGGAAACGGCGCAAAACGCAATGTGGTCACACCTCAATTTCGCAGTGAAAAATGACCCTTTTTGGCAAAGTGCCTAGCTGTAGTTTGTGAACCCTAGCTCTGCCGGCACCTAGGAAACCTACCAAACACACACATTTCTGAAAAGTAGACACCCGGGGGCTTCCAGGGAGGTATGGCTTGCGTGGATCCCCCAACGTTTCCTACCCAGAATCCCTGCAAACCTCAATTTTAGCTGAAAAAATCACTTTTTCACACATTTTGTGTGGGAAAGTGTGGCATCACTGGCCTCACACAAATTTCCTACCACCCAGCGTTCCCCAGGTCTCCCGATAAAAATGGTGCCTCACTTGTGTGGGAGGCCCAAGTACCCGCGACAGGCAAGGGCCCACAACGTATTGAGGCGACCTCAAAATGGCCTTTCACAAAACCACCTGGTTTTGCAAGGGGAGTCACCTGGGTTTTTGGCCCCGTGCTCGGCGGCCATCTAGGGAAACAACAAGGGCCCCAAACATTTTTTGATAGGCAATGTTGATGTTGCCTCAAAACGTTTTGTGTCCTTGCATGTCGTGGGTACTTGGGCCTCCCACACAAGTGAGGCACCATTTTTATCGGGAGACCTGGGGGAACGCTGGGTGGTAGGAAATTTGTGTGAGGCCAGTGATGCCACACTTTCCCACACAAAAATGTGTGAAAAAAGTGATTTTTTCAGCTAAAATTGAGGTTTGCAGGGGATTCTGGGTAAGGAAACGTTGGGGGATCCACGCAAGCCATACCTCCCTGGAAGCCCCCGGGTGTCTACTTTTCAGAAATGTGTGGGTTTGGTAGGTTTCCTAGATGGCCGCCGAGCACAGGGCCAAAAACCCAGGTGACTCCCTTGCAAAACCAGGTGGTTTTGAGATAGGCAATTTTGAGGTCGCCTCACTACGTTGTGGGCCCTTGCCTGTCACGGGTACTTGGGCCTCCCACACAAGTGAGGCACCATTTTTATCGGGAGACCTGGGGGAACGCTGGGTGGTAGGAAATTTGTGTGAGGCCAGTGATGCCACACTTTCCCACACAAAAATGTGTGAAAAAAGTGATTTTTTCAGCTAAAATTGAGGTTTGCAGGGGATTCTGGGTAAGGAAACGTTGGGGGATCCACGCAAGCCATACCTCCCTGGAAGCCCCCGGGTGTCTACTTTTCAGAAATATGTGGGTTTGGTAGGTTTCCCTAGATGGCCGCCGAGCACAGGGCCAAAAACCCAGGTGATCCCCCTTGCAAAACCAGGTGGTTTTGTGAAAGGCCATTTTGAGGTCGCCTCAATACGTTGTGGGCCCTTGCCTGTCGCGGGTACTTGGGCCTCCCACACAAGTGAGGCACCATTTTTATCGGGAGACCTGGGGGAACGCTGGGTGGTAGGAAATTTGTGTGAGGCCAGTGATGCCACACTTTCCCACACAAAAATGTGTGAAAAAAGTGATTTTTTCAGCTAAAATTGAGGTTTGCAGGGGATTCTGGGTAAGGAAACGTTGGGGGATCCAAGCAAGCCATACCTCCCTGGAAGCCCCCGGGTGTCTACTTTTCAGAAATGTGTGGGTTTGGTAGGTTTCCCTATGTGGCCGCCGAGCCCCGGGCCAAAAACCCAGGTGACCCCCTTGCAAAACCAGGTCATTTTGAGATAATGTGTTGTTTATTTCTGCAGCGTGAAAATTTTGGCACAATATTGCAAGGAAAATGTGACAGACATTTTGAGGTTTGCAGGACATTGTGGGTACCATAACTTGTTGGGATCCACAAGAGAGATATCACCATGTACTCCCATGGGTGTTTCGTTTACGACAATATCTACAGTTGGTAGGTTATTCTTAGACGGAATGTACACCTTGGCAGACAGACTAAAAAGACAAAGATTACTGCACAGCCATCTATTCCTCAAGCACACACACATACTGGTTGGATTTGGCATGAGGGCGAGTGATGGTTCAGTATATACAATTTTATTAACAAGAGATTTCACAAAAATGAAATGCACTGTCAATAATTGAAAGGACAAAAACGGAACCAGTGACTCGCAGCTCGTGAGCTGTAAAGCCACGTCAAGGCCCCAACCGCTTTACAGGCCATTCACACACCTTTCATACGTGATACACACAAGACCATTCACACCCCCAGGCACGAAACAAACACATTACAACATTCACAAAAAGGGACAAGGTACACCCTGCTTGAGAAAGACAAAAAAAATATTACTGCACAGCCATCTAATCCTCAAGCACACACACACATACTGGTTGGATTTGGCATGAGGGTGAGTGATGGTTCAGTATATACAATTGTATTAACAAGTGATTTCACAAAAATGAAATGCACTGTTAATAATTGAAAGGACGAGAAACTGAACCATTGACTCACAGCTCGTGAGCTGTAAAGCCACGACAAGGCACCAACCTCTTTACAGGCCATTCATACACCTTTCATACGTGTGACAAATACAAAACCATTCACACCACCAGCCGCGGGCCCATCACATTACAACACTCACACCAGCAGACAGCGCCATTCAAGGGCCCATCACTTTCACACGCCCACATTCCTAACACAGCAACCACACAAGCTGATGGATTGCGTGAGTGTCGCTCGGCTAGCAGTGTGTGTAGTGACCAGCAGCAAGTCACTACTCACACACTGCCAGCCGAGCGCCAGTCCACGCACACCGCCACCCAAGCGCCACTCCACGCACACCGCCAGCCAAGCGCCACTCCACGCACATCGCCAGCCAAGCGCCACTCCACGCACACCGCCAGCATAGCGCCACTCCACGCACACCGCCAGCCTAGCGCCACTCCACACACACCGCCAGCCTAGCGCCACTCCACGCACACCGCCAGCCTAGCGCCACTCCGCGCACACCGCCAGCCAAGCACCACTCCACGCACACCGCCAGCCAAGAGCCACTCCCCGCACACCGCCAGCCAAGCGCCACTCCACGCACACCGCCAGCCAAGCACCAGCCTACACACACCACCATCACATTTAGGATTTTTTTATACAAAAAAAGAAAACACAAACAAATCTACTAACACACAATCAGAAACTAAATACATTGCACTAATGCCAACCTTGAAACAGAACAACAATTCTTAAACATTACAGACCAGGCAGTTCACTTTACCACTCATGGTTGCTCCCAATAATTCTTTTGCTTGTGGTACGCTCTATAACAAGCAGGCACACACAGCCCAGGGTTAGAAGGACACTCAGGGCAGTACATACGAGTCTCCTTCCGCGTACCTCTTCGCCAACAGACTCTACATCTCCTAGTGGGAAAGTCTTTTGAGGGTGTAGGAGGAATGTGATCAGGAAAGTGGCGATCTTTCAATCGAGCCACATCCTCCACCACTCCAACTCTAGGAACACTTGCCTGTTCGACAACAACAAGGCTGCCTATGACAGACTCCTGAAACTGAACAAAAGTCAACTTTGACGCAGGAGAACACTCCTTGAACACAACAAAAGCATTGAAAGTTGCTAAATTGAAGAGATGGATGGCCAACTTCTTATACCAAATGTAAGACTTACGAATAGCAGTGTAAGGTTCCAACCTCTGATCTACTCTATCAACACCACCCATGTGCTTATTGTAGTCTAAAATGCACACAGGTTTGCGCACTTCAGCAATCTGACCCCAAACAGCCACAGGTGAAGTACTCTCATCATGGATGGTAGTCAGCATGTACACATCCCTCCTGTCCACAAATTTCACAGCTAGCAGTTCCTCACTACGCAAGGCACTGCACTGTCCCCTCTGAAGTTTTTGCAAACAAGCTCTTTTGGATAACCTTTACGGTTAGAGCGGATTGTGCCACAAGCAAAAGTGTCCACTTTGAACAATTCCTTAAACAATTGCACAGCAGTGTAGAAGTTATCAAGGTACAAATGGTGGCCTCTGTTAAACAGTCCTCTAGCAAGATCCCACACAATTTTCTCTGAAACTCCAAAAGTGGACGGACAACCAGGGGGTCAATAGTGGAATCCCTACCAGTGTACACACGCAAATTAAAAACATATCCTGTCCTACTCTCAGACAACATATACAGCTTAATTCCATAGCGTGCCCTCTTGCTAGGAATGTACTGCCTAAAAACCAAACGGCCCTTGAACAGGACCAAAGACTCATCAATAGATATTTCTTTCCCTGGAGTATAGATCTCTGAAAATCGATCTACAAAGTGATCAAGAACAGGCCGAATCTTAAAAAGACGGTCACATTCAGGGTGATCTCGTGGCAACGCCAAACCATTATCAACAAAATGCAGCATCCGAAGCAAAAGTAAATACCGATCACGAGTCATAACTGCAGGAAATATGGCCGTTGCCATCAAGGGACTGGTAGACCAATATGAACCCATGGACGGCTTCCTTATCAAACCCATCAAAAAGTCAAACCCAAAAACTTCTTCATCTCTTCCAGATTTGTGGGACTCCACCGGGTAGCTCTAGAATGGGGCCTAAGTCTGGCACTGTTGTCCCTCAAAAACTGTTCAGCATACAAATTAGTCTGCTCAACAATCTCACCCAAAAATACATCATCCATAAACAACTGAAAATACTGTATAGGCAAATAATGTTCACAATCCACTCTACACCCTGCATAACCACTAAAGGCAGGCAACACCGGCTGCACCATGTTTGGATCAACCCAGAGTCCAGCACTTCCAGTAGGAAGCCTAGCAGCCCCAGGCTGCAATCCAGATGCCTCTTGCACCATCGGCACAGTAGTATCCTCCTCTAAATCAGGCACTTCATCTGCACTGAGAGTACCTTCATCATCCGATGATTCCATGTGGAGAGAAAACTCACTGCCTGAATCTTCCCCTCCCTCCTCTCCCTCAGACGCACTGTCAGTCTCATAATCCTGCTCAGAGGAAGATTCAAGAAGCAAACCAACCACCTGCTGAGCAGTAATTCTACGGCTAGCCATAATGCTTACTAATAAAGGTTACTTGTCAAACAAGTCAACAACAACAAACCCTTTGTAAAAAAAAGAAATAAACAAAATGTAGCTTTATCACAAAGACCTATATACTCCAACACTATACCACTCACGTGACAGAAGCAGCTAGACTCACCACCACCTACTCTGCACAGACACAGTAAGGATCAACAATATCCCACTAAAAAAGAAGAAGAAAAAAAATTACACATAAGACAATGCAAAACATCGCAAAGAATTTCATGCTCTGAACACTAACAAATATGCTGCCATTATGGCACCACTTACAAAAAAATTCATTCATGCATGACAATAATACTCATTTGGAGTACACACAACAAAAATATTTTTCTTACCAAATAAATGCAATTACGCAAAACTGCAGAACCACCACTGCCGAAACCGCAAACAGGAATCAAAAGCTTTACACTAGAATAAAAAGGAGAAAAAAAACATTACAATCACATATGCAAATAATGCACCAGTCCACACACAATCCACCAGCCAAGCTAAGGAGTAGGTGGGCCTAACAGTATAAATAAAATATTCACCCCCGTAAAAGGGGAGCAACCCTTGCCCTTTTGGCCACTCCCCAACACAAAAATTAAAAAAAACCTGGTGTCTAGTGGCTTCTGCCCTCCTTGGGGGCAGATGGGCCTAAAAACATACTGCTATTCTGCCACCCAAGGGGTCACTCTCCACAAATAAAAGCCTGGTGGACTAGTGGGAAGATACCTTTATCTTCCGCACACGATCTCTCACTACTCAACTCTACTCTCAACTCTATTCACAACTGGATGTTAGCTCACCAACTCATTCTGAATCCCGCCAAAACTGAATTCCTCCTCCTCTCTACCTCTCTCTCACCTCCTCCTGTTCAATCTTGGATGGATCAGCTGAACCTACTCAACAACAAACCCATCATTGTTGACAGCGCTAAATCCCTAGGTGTCATTCTTGACAAAAGACTCAACCTAATCTCCCACATCAACTCTATTGCTAAGAACGCACGTTACCAGTTGCGCCTTCTACGGGGGATCCGTCGGTTCTTCCCGGAGAAAGACTTAAAAACCTTGGTACAATCTCTGGTTCTCTCAAGACTGGATTATTGCAATTCTCTTCTGACGGGCCTACCCAAATCCCACCTCTCCCCTCTCAAATCCATCCTCCATTCAGCAGCTCACCTCATTTCAGGGTCTAAGCGAAGCGACCACGTCACTCCTATCCTCTCTTCGATGGCTTCCGATCGAGGCAAGATCGATTTACAAAACTGCCTGCATCACACACAAAGCCTTACACACCTCCTCCCCTCGTTACCTGGCAAATAAATTGAAATTGTCCGGTGGCTCTCGCCCTTCTCGCAATGCGGAAAAGCTTCTGCTTGAGCCCACCCCCCGTCTTCAAAAAGGGAAAGATCGATGGCGCAATCCTTCTCAGGAAATGTGGTGAGAATCTGGAACTCGCTTCCCCATTGCTCCATGCCACCTCCTCTACCCGGATCTTCAAAGCTGACCTCAAATCTCTTCTCTTCCAAAGACACTTTCAGAACTAATACTTTCACTCTCAGCCCCCTCTAGGAAGTTCGCTCTTCATTGTAAATTTGTACTTTTTCCTGTACATTCCTCACCCTTGCGTGCTGGAGTTTATGTACCCTTCTACCTATACACACACAGTGTAGATGTAGTTCACAAACGCAGATATATTCTAAATTTACCTAGTCCAGTCCACATAACCTGTGTCTCTATGTAGGCAATACACGTGTCCTGCTGACACTCCTCATGCACTGACCAGCACCTATATAAATCCCCCGTGCACACAGTCAACATGCATATGCATTGTACAAAAATCCTGCAGCGCAAAGCTGAACACCAGTGCACATTAATTACCCACCTACACAATACGCTCACCGGTGTGAATTGGGAGCAGTTTGAATTGACGCGTCCTAGCCACATACCAATAATAACTTTGTGGTCTACTGCCCATTTACATTTCATGGAGAAGCAAATTAAAATAAAATAGAAGCTGGGGTGTACACACACACACACACACACATTCTCTCTCTCTCTCTCTCTCTCTCTCTCCCTCCCTCTCTCCCTTTCTCCCTCCCTCCCTCCCTCGTGCCTAGTGGGCATTCCTGCTGCACGATCACATGATCGTGCAGCAGGAATGCACAAAAGAGGCATCGGGGAAAGGAAAACCCTTTCCTTTCCCTCGATGCCTCTTTTGATACAAACCCCCCCTCCCGAGCCAAACCTCACCTGATTTCCCGACGCGCTGGAAGCAAATGGCTTCCAGCGCGTCGGGAAGAAAGGAAACCCTCAATGATGTCAGCGCGCCTCGCGCGCTGACGTCATTGATGGGGCGGGGGAGGCAGGGAAGCCCTTCCCCTGCCTCCCCAAAAAAAACTAACGATCGGATTCCCACGGGGAGCGCCAGCGCTTCCCGTGGGTGGTCTCATGACGAGCTGGACTTGTCATGAGCACACGAGCACTGTGTGCCATGACGAGTCCAGCTCGTCATAAGCACCGAAGGGGATAAAGGGTCAGAGCAGGATCTCAGCGGCAGACGAGGAGAAGGAACCTCCTGGTCACAGGAACTACACGAGCATTGCGCTCGAGAAATTCAAGGATGCAAAGACCTCCATCAAGGATTACAGCTAACTTTTCAGGGTGTAAATGGAGAGAAGCCACATCTGCTTAACCACGCTCACGAATTCTACACGAGAATTGCGCTCGAGAAAATGAAGGATGCAAAGACCTCCATCAAGGATTACAGCTAACTTTTCACGTTGGAAATGGAGAGAAGGCACATCTGCTTAACCACGCTCACGAATTCTGCACACCTGCCCTGCATATTTATCCAAGAAGATGCCACCGTTTTGTGCAATACCTCTACTCAACTGTAGTACTGTCTACTGGCTAATCAGTAAGTGTTACCTCGTTGGGTAAATGTATAGTGCCTTTCCCACACTACAGCTGCGTAAAGGACCAGAAGAATTGTCTCCAGTGACCTGTGTGTCTGTAATTTTGCCACCGCGCCGAAAGCGCCGGGAACCTTTGATTAAGCTGTCCATCATAGTGGGGAAAGGGCGGGCAGACGTTGCATACCGCTAGTGTATGTGTGGCGGGGCCAAACGGGCGGGGCTTCTAGGCCCGTTCACATGCCTCTTGTTTATAAAGGGTCAGAGCACGATCTCAGCGGCAGACGAGGAGAAGGAACCTCCTGGTCACAGGAACTACACGAGCATTGCGCTCGAGAAATTCAAGGATGCAAAGACCTCCATCAAGGATTACAGCTAACTTTTCAGGGTGTAAATGGAGAGAAGCCACATCTGCTTAACCACGCTCACGAATTCTACACGAGAATTGCGCTCGAGAAAATGAAGGATGCAAAGACCTCCATCAAGGATTACAGCTAACTTTTCACGTTGGAAATGGAGAGAAGGCACATCTGCCACGGGGCTTCTAGGCCCGTTCACATGCCTCTTGCCCTCCCTCCCTCCCTCCCTCGTGCCTAGTGGGCATTCCTGCTGCACGATCACATGATCGTGCAGCAGGAATGCACAAAAGAGGCATCGGGTGAAAGGAAAACCCTTTCCTTTCCCTCGATGCCTCTTTTGATACAAACCCCCCTCCCCGAGCCAAACCTCACCTGATTTCCCCGACGCGCTGGAAGCAAATGGCTTCCAGCACGTCGGGGAAGAAAGGGAAACCCTCAATGATGTCCAGCGCGCCTCGCGCGCTGACGTCATTGATGGGGAGGGCGGGAGGCGGGAGGGCGGGGGGGGCGGGGGGAGGCAGGGGAAGCCCTTCCCCTGCCTCCCCAAAAAAAAAACTAACGATCGGATTCCCACGGGGGGAGCGCCAGCGCTTCCCCCGTGGGTGGTCTTATGATGAGCTCGTCATAAGCACCGAAGGGGTTAAACACAATTCTAGATTAATTTTATTCATTTGACAATTATTGCATTTCATATATTAAAAAACGGGATTAAAGACAACTGTTTTAGGCGCAGTTCCCAAAGGCTCCATAACCAGGCCTGACTCTGCCAGGTGGTTTTGCGGCATGAAGTAAAATGGTGCGAAGGGCTCTCCTGTCACCCAAGAACTGGTCACTCTATCAACTGGGTTCAGAACTATTTAGACCAAAGACTTGTTGGATGTTCTATTCTTGTACAATGATGGTAGATTAATCTACAAGTATGATAGTGGGTGCTGTTGGATCTGGCCCTTCTGCAGGTACACCCCCAAACTTTTTGCCTTCACTCATATTTTTGCTGAATTCGTTTTTGTTGGCCTTGTGCTCTCTCCTCTAAACATGGAAAAATTGGTTTACACCCAATTGGCACATTTAATTTACTTGCAAGCCCCTAGTAAAGTGGTACAACATGTACCCAGGGCCTATATATGAAATGCTACTAGTGAGCCTGAAGCATTTTTTTTTTTTTTACTGAGTTTTATATAGAGCAAACTTGACCCGAAGGTATCGGGTATCAGAGCGCTTTACACGAGCACCAGTTGCATTACAAGAGGACACATTCATTTTTGTTAGGCATGGGGAGATTAAGTGATTTGCCCAGAATCACAGGATGTTGCGCGACCTTGCCAAGACTCGAACCCGGTTACCCAGATTTTAGGTCGACCACCCTAGCCGTTAAGTCAATTCCTCTCCACCCACTTAAGTAGCCCTCTTAAGCAGTTATAAAGTTGGCACATGGTTAAGTTCAGACTAAATGCAGAGTAAGCATTGATGTTTCAGTCTCTGTGTTAGTGAATAGTTGGGACCATCCTCAGGTCTGTATGCATATGTCAAAATGTCAGACCCTTATTTAGGATGTTCAAGGCCCGATTCACAAAGGGTCTCCGCACTTGTGGCAAAGGCCCCCACTCGTGGCGGGGGTCCCGCACTCATGACGGGACCTGCATATGCAGATACCCATTGCATAGGTACCGCAATGAGTGCGGGCCCCCAACCACGACTGCGGGGCCTCCACCACGAGGGTGGAGCCCCTTAGTGAATCGGCCGCATAGTTTATAAGCACACAGAAATCTGAAAAATGGTCATGCTGGTGCAGAATAAAACGTGTTCACAATGTCAAAAAGTCAAGAATGAAAATAAATCTTGAGACAGGGGGAACCTCACTGGCGTTCTCTGCTAAATAGCTATCGTTCAGCGATCCAACGCCATTGGGTAAGTTTCGCACTATATAAGACTGCAAAAACTACAAAAAAAAGTGCATTGTCACGAAGTCATGAGTTACGTCTTTCACCCTTCCTGGGAAGGAAAATGGAGTGCCACAGGCATGCAACATGTCTCAGGTCTGCTATTGCAGCCTGCCATTTAGACCCGGCAAAACAAACCTTTTTCAGGCCCAACCCTTCCTTTTTAATGCACATAAGTCACCCTTAGGGTGGGCCCTTGACATCCCAGAGGACAATTTGCATGTATTTAAAAAGTAGGACATGTACTATTAAGTTGTACATGTCCTGGTAGTGCAAAACTCTTAAATTCGTTTTTCACTACTGCA
Organism: Calotriton arnoldi; assembly: GCA_963921515.1. Lineage (NCBI taxonomy): Eukaryota > Metazoa > Chordata > Amphibia > Caudata > Salamandridae > Calotriton > Calotriton arnoldi. Next base: position 759,415 of record CAWUFW010009081.1, read on the forward strand.
AGGCATGCCTCTCCCACAGTATAACATCAGAGTTACCTTATTACATTTAATGAATGATAACTTCCAAATGGGAACTAAAATATACATGCCATGGTACATTTGGGGCATTTTTCATCTGATACATTTTGACAGTTTTGATCTGCTACAATTTATCAGAGGAAAACTGCGGGACGGTGGTCTTAGCCACAAAAATCCTAATTGCAATATGCGCGATAACTGTAGCCACAGCACATATCGCAGATTTTACTACTGAAAATCGACCCCCAGAATATCATTCTACAAGTATATCAAGGACGGACTAAAAAAACAAGAATATGAAGGACGGACTATCGAGCGGCAAAATATCAAAAGGTAAGTGGATATAGGGAAGTATAGATTTACTATTCCTAACTCCATATTGGTGTATGTTGAACATATATGTACTGCGTAGGTAAATATATGTGGAGTTAAGTACAGAAAATCTAGACTTACTTTACCTGTCAATATTTTCTTTGATATTTTGTCCTTGATATTGTGTCCAATCGGAATATGACTCATTACAACGCGTACTAATACCACGCGTGCCATTACAACGCGGGTATTACTATGCGTTGTCAATTACAACGACCTACCATTACATTGCATACTTTTACCACGAATATGCCTTTACCACGCATGCCATTACAACGCAAAGGCATGCGTGGTAAAGGTATACTCATGGTAAAAGTATGAAAGGTAGGTTACACTACCCTGCCCTAACCTAAACCCTAATTTAGTACCCCTGCATGACCCTCCCCCGACCCCCAGTCCTTTCCCTACACTTAAACACTACCCTGCATGACCCCCCGACACTACCCTAAACCCTAAAACACTACCCTACACTACACAGACACCACAACACTATCCTAAACCCTAAAACACTACCCGCAGCACGACTCTCCCTGACCCCCAGTACTTTCCCTACACTTAAACACTACCCTGCACGACCCCCCGACACTACCCTAAACCCTAAAACACTACCCTGCACTACACAGCCACCACAACACTACCCTAAACCCTAAAACACTACCTCCAGCACGACCCTCCCCCGATCCCCAGTCCTTTCCCTACACTTAAACACTACCCTGCACAACCCCCCAACACTACCCTTAACCCTAAAATACGGAAGAGCCTCTGTTTCCTCACAACGAGGTGGATCGCCATTACATCGCATGCATTGTAAAAGCGCATGCGATGTAAAAAAATGCGTAGTAATGGCTACGCGGTGTTACATCGCATGAGTTGTAATGCTTGCGATGTAATGGCATCCTGTCCAATCAATATCATGGGGTCGATATTCAGGATGCAGACCCATATCGCAGTTAAACAGGCCACTCGTAATGAGGGCCTTTCTATGTTGTATGTGTAGGAGTGGCTGCCCATACGTTGTAGTAAAAATTCTTATAAAATCAATGCTAATGGTATAAATTCCTATCCTTAAACTGTAATAAACTCAAATGAGCATGTTTCATGTGTTGGATAGCCTCATTGTTGCTCCAAAACAACTGGACTCACCAACTATGCTACAGCTACATGAAGTAGTTCTACTGATAATATAACACTACAGGTCAGGGAGTTTGCATCCTTTTCTACAGTTAAATTGAAGTCATTAGCATTATAACTTAGGTCTTATAGAGGGTGCATTAGCAGGATACAAAGATAATCTGTATGTTGCAGATAGACATAGCACAAAGCAGGACAAAAAAGCTGATTGGGTGCAACAGATGCACACTGGGATTGTGCTTTCAATAACATGCAAAATGCTCTCAGTCCAGCACAGGAAATAACTGTAGAGCATCTTCTAGTTAGTGCATCCCCTGAAGGCCTCTATGACCATCTGTAATATGATAAAACTGCAGGGGCTAACTCGTGCCTTTATTTGCAAGGGGTCACCCCCTCCATGCAAATGAGGGGAATTCCTCTTTACGTGAAGCTGGCAAAAATGTGCTCCAGTGCAATCAGACTTACAGTTAAGGTCCCAAAGATGTCTGTGACCCCTTCTGCAATAAGCAAGTGCCCATGGAGTGTGAAAAGTGAGCAACAATGCTGGCAGTGTTTAATCTGGCATCAGGAATATATAATTGGAGACACAGGGTGTCACATCTATCAAGCCTTTGCACTGGTGCAGTGTCACACAAAGCAATGCAAACCTGCACAAACTAACTAATTGGGATGTACGTTACACTGCAAATCCTGATTTGCACAGGAAAGTAGCTCCAAAGTAAGGCAAAATAGTAATTTGTGCTAATTTAGGTCCAAGGGGCACCCCATTGGTGATACACTGGCATTCCCATGCTACCAGCCATGGTTTCTGATGCTAAGCCTTATCTAATAAGAATTGTAGTCTGCGCTTTGCACCAGAAATGCATGCCTCCTTGAGGCAGGCGTAATGTTGAAGAAATGTTTTTCTCCAAATATTTCCAACATTCCATGTGCTGTACTGTGCAGCACATATACAAACTTTGTCTAATTACAGTATTTTGTACTGGAAGGGTGCCCTTCTAGGATTATACCTATGCTATACAGCACGCACACATCCCTGCAAGATGGTGAAAGTGTGTGCATGGCGAAAGGCAGCCTAAATTGTGAAAGTGCAGGGGGATAGAGATGCAATGACCACTTCAGCAATTACCAGCTCCTCAACACCATAAAGTCTGGAATCAGGCCCAACCACACTACACATGCATCACTCATCACTGCCACAGACAAAATCTGCATGATCCTTGGCAGAGGAGACATACCATCCCTCCTTCTCCTGGACCTGCACAAGATTGGCATCCAAGGATATGTTCTCTTCTGACTCACAGTTCATTGCTCCTCCCCACCCTCTTCAACAATACATGATCTTACTGGCAAAAGTCATCCACAACATGAACATTCTCCCCTACACTGACGACATGCAACTCATACTCTCCCTCTCGGACAAGACCCCCAATAGAAGAAACAAGTTCACAGCGTGCATGACCGAAGTCACTAACTGGATGAAAGCCAACTGTCTCAAGCTCAACACAGACAAGACAGAAGTAGTGATTTTCAGCATGGGATTCCAACAAGTGGTTGGCTGAACTCGGACCAACACCCAGCAATCATGCCAGGAACGTTGGAATAATCAACAGCAAACTGGACATGACTGCACTAGCCGACGCTGCCACTGCATCCTGCTGCAACACCCTGAAGATACTGAGGAATATCTTCAAATTGCTCCCAAGCAACACTAGAAAAAGTGTCACTCACACCCTAGTCACCAGCAAGTTGGACTACAGGAACAACTGCTATGCTGGGATCAGCGAGCAGCTTATTAGAAGACTACAATACATTCAGAACGTGGCAGCAAGATTCATCCTCAACCTCTAACACAGAACACTGCTATTTACTGATTGTGAAACTGTATATTGAAGAGTTTTGAAAGTGGACTTAATTAATTTGTTGTCTCTCTTATTCGATACATAGTTTAAAGGTGGGTTATACCATTTTTGCCTTTCATATTGAGACCAAGGCTCACAAGATTGTTGAAGTCCAGCCTGTGCCTTTCTCTATAAGATATCAATTTATTCCTAAATGCAAAAGAAGTTTGTTGAGCTCCACCACCAACCCTTCCATCATTCGACATCCATCTAATCATCATCAGCTTAACTACTCTACTACTGTTGTCTGGTCCGGTGGGGTAACATTTACTATTCCCACTCCAGTCTGTGCAACAGTAGGGAAAGTGTTGGACTCTGGAGAGGTAAAATTTTATATTCCCACTCTAGTCTGTCAAACAGTAGGGAAAACGCGGGACTCCAGAGGAGTAACATTTACTATTTCCACTCCAGTCTGTGCAACAGTAGGGAAAGTGTTGAACTTTGGAGGGGTAATATTTACTATTTCCACTCCAGTTTATGCAAGAGTAGGGAAAGCGTTGGACTCAGGAGGGGTCCAAATTATTATTCCCCCTCCAATCTGTGCAACAGTAGGGAAAGCTTTGGACTCCAGAGGGGTAAAATTTACTATTCCCACTCCAGTTTATGCAACAGTAGGGAAAGTACCTTCACTTCAAACACATAACATATATGAAACATAACCCTATTATTTTTTTAAAAACATAAAACTCTTAATATAAACTTTATTTAGTTAGGACCTTGTTTCTTTCAAAAAGCGTTTTTCCTTTTGCCAATATCTTTGACGCCGTTTGACGAATCCTTGCGAAATTTTTAAAACTAATGGTTACCTCAGGTCAGCTCCCGTCTTGAAAGTTTCGGGGAGATTCGTCGAGCGGGGACGAGAAAAAAAAGGGGGGTCCCAAAATGCGTTTTCTCCATGTTAATTTCCATAGGAAACTTTAGACAAAGCTACAGCCGGACCTACTGAATGGAATTACACCAAATTTGGCAAAAAGGTAGGTCTTGGTTCAAAAAGCGTGCTTTTTTTTAAATGGTGTAAATCAGTTCAGTAGTTCCTGAGAAATTAATTTAAAAAAAAATATTGATATCTGGTGGCCGAGGAGGATTTGCAAACCCTCCCGAGCACGAGCTTCATTCTGATTGGCTGCCAACACTCCAAACCAAGTGTAGGCAGCCATCTTGTGACTCGGTAACCGAGTCACAAGAAAACTGTAAAAAAAAAAAGATAAAAAACAAGAAAAGGGAGCAGGGTAGAAACACCCTGAACCCCTAGGCCTGCTCAGGGGGTCCCACAAGTACCCCCAGGCCAAAAAAAGCATTTAAAAAAAAATAAAAATCTGCAGAATTCGCGCTGGGTGCGCGAATCCGGACGAAAATTTTTAAAAAACGAAGTGCGGTCTCCTGCGCTTCATTTTAATCAGCCCCTGGGTGAGCCAGGTCTCAGGGGCAATCAAAACATTTAGTGCGGGGGCCTGCGGGGGCACCCCGGGGCCATGTTTATTACATACGGGGGGCACACAGCCCCCCGCAGCCCAGGGGACCGCCACCTCCCCGGGGCTTTGTTTTTAAATTAAAAGCATGGGGGCTCCTGCCCCCCAATGCTGCCCGGGGACTACCACCTCTCCGGGGCATTGCTATTATGTGCGCCCTGGGGACCGGCACCTCCCCGGGGCTTCAATAATTAAATAAATAAGTGTGGGGGGACTCCTGCCCCCCCACACTGCCCCAGGGACCACCACCTCCCCGGGGCACTTATTAAGATAATGCAACGCAACAGGCCCCCGATCCCGGGGGCTACCTCCCCGGAGCTTTGCATACGTTGGGAGGGGGGCCCCCCTCCTAGAGCTCTTCATGGCCCTGGGGATCACCACCCCCCAGGGCCGGCTCCAGCAATGTCCTGGGGTGCCCACCCTGGGACATTGCAGTTTATAATGACATTGCAGTTTGCCATGACAGGGTGGGAGCGCGGCTCCTGCCCTGTCATTGCAAACTATGCTTCGCTTCATGGAAGCGAGAGCAGAAAACCTGCTCTCGCTTCCATGAAGCAAAGCAGATTGCTTTTGGACGAGGGAGCTGCATGTTAGCAGCTCTCCTTGTCCAAAAGCAATGCCGGCTCCCGCAGGAGGTGGGGAGCCGGCTGGGACTGCGGGGGCATTGGGGCTCCCCCACGGTCCCCAACGTGTGGCCAGGCCCCCGAGAATGGGGTCCCCAGGGCCAATAGTGGCCCAGGGAAGGGGGGCCACGCGACCCCCCTCCCTAAATAAAAAAAAAGAAGAATGAGGCAAAGCCCCGGGGGATGGGGTCACCGGGGCCAATAATGGGCTCAGGAGGGGGGCCGCGATGACATTCAGCATCACACATGCCATTGCTATAGACTCTATCGCTCATTAATTAATAAAGAAAAGTCACTCATACTAGACCCAATGCTAGTGGGTAATTTTTCTGCCCCAAAGAAGAGGTAGCTTCATTAGATGCTCTCTGGTCTCCATGACTACTCTGAATGCGCTCACATTCTCCATAATCTGCAAAAAAATAAAACATAAACATTGACACATTAGTTGACTGATCTCCAACTAACACAGATACTTTCTAAAAACAATAAACTCAAAATGCAATAGATTACAAACTGCTAGCAGCATATGACATTCAACACTTTCTCTGTAAGCAAGCACATAGGTCAATTCACATTATTCCAGTCAAAGGTGAACATACAACTCTTCATCAGCATTGAGCCCTTTTGGTGCCCTGTTGTCTAATGCAAGAATATATTTCGATTCTAGTATCCTGAGTCTTTTTTCTTTGTACCCCCTTCTTTCCTCACTCTTGATACCATCAATAACACTGTATTTTAAGTTTCCTATGTCACTATTCTGGCATGTATGGCAGTGTTTTATATATATATATATGTACCAATCCCGTTACACCGGGGCACAGACTCCAAAATATAAATGCCAATTCTTTATTGCATTATATTCGCCATGATGCATTTCGGCCAACCCTGGCCATATTCATATGACTTGCTACAAAACTGTTATTGCTTTTGTAGTGCACACATGTTACCCAACCAGCAAAACATAAAAGACAGACTGTCGGAAGGCCGGCTTTGTTACTAAGGATATTTTTACAATGTTTAAATCAATTGGCAACTCATACATAACTGAAATTGTTAAAACTTTTATATGCAACAAAATTCAAGTGAAAAATTATAATGATACTTACTTGTATTAATAAACCGGATCTTGTTCCATACCCATGCATACATAATTGGAAATTTCTGCTGCATTTAAATAGAAGTGATTAAAACCAACTTTTAAATAGAGCAGCAAAAAACAGACCTATTTATCTTTGGGCCTGTGTGCAAACATAGCATTTGTGCAAAATTTGCAAATCCTCATAAAGTGCATAGTGCATTTTATTCTATATTGGCTGCTGTTATTGTTTGTCATTGCAATTACTCCCAAAGTGAGCTTAATCTACACCTAATGATGTCTATTCTCAAAATAGAATTCCTATAAACCTTTCAATTTAAAACATAGCGGCTTTGTAAATGCAAATAATTTTAGCAATTAATGAATTCTCACAATATATATGATTTGTAGCAGCACACTAATGCCTCTGTGGGCATTTTTAGTTGGATAATGCCACACCTTCCAATCCCATAAAGGGATATGTGCAAAACATTTAAAAAACAGTAAGATAAAGAGAAGTATGTATAAAAAATAATTAAACAATGAACATAATTATTAAACAATTTAAAGGTTCTTTATAAATTTTTAGAAATGGCCATATATTATTACCTACCACACTATATCCTCACAAACCTACAGCCTACCATTAAAATATAGCTAAAATAAAAAAGTAACACAATTAACATAATTAATAATGAATTAAATATTAACCATTGCAATAATTAATCGTTAATTAATCATTAATTATTATCAATTATTAAGTATTTATTTTAACAACTAATCATTCACTTCCCACCCTATACCCCTACAAACCCACCAACCCACACCTAACAAATAAATTACAAAATATAATTATTACAAAATTTACTTAATTAATAATCAATTAAATAATTATTAATAAATTGTTAATTGAATGTTAATTATTACTTAATTAACTTCCTACCCTATACCCCTACAAACCCAGCAACCTGCACCTAACAAATAACTTAAAATGTATTATTATTACATAATAATCAAATAAATATTCAAGATAATTGTTAATTAATACTTAATATACTTCCCACCCATAACCCTTACCAATTCAGTAACTCACACATAAAATATACCTTACAAAATATAAGTACACAATTAACATAATTAATAGTCAATTACATTATTATTAATCAATTAATAATTATGTTTTCATTAATTAGACTTAATTTACTTCCCACCCTATGCCCCTAGAAATCTAGCAACCCACTTTGACAATATAAATTAATATTATAGTTAAATTAAAAAATATAAATCATTTAATATTGCTAAATATATTTAAAAATATTATTAACCATTATACAAACAGTAACAACCCAAAAAACTCGTATATAAACTAGCACACATAAACTAATTAAAGAACAATATTTTTTACAACTACAAGCGATATTTACAACAACGATATTCTTGAAAAGATAATACTTACCTAAAAAAATCGATATTCTTGACAACAATATTTCTGCACCATGATACTGTTGTGTCACAATATTTTTCTCCGATATTTCTGCAACTGATATTTCCAACTCAATATTTTGTCCAAGCACCAGCTATAGTAATCTCAAGTAACTACAACTCTTGCCCTAAGGTAACTATAACTCGTGCCCTCTCCATGCACTGCTAATTACCCCAAATATTACATCCGTCATGACATCTTCTATGACATCATTGATAATATCACTGCAACATTTGCAATGAAATTATTGATAAGAAACCTCTGGGTGGTAGAGTGTGAGCTAGAGTTACCTAAGGGCACTAGCTAATGTTACTTGAGATAACGATAACTACTGAAGTTCTGTGGTTTTGTGTGTGCAAAATCTGAACCTAACTAAAACATCCCTGTAGCCTTTGTTTTTTAGTGAATTTGAAAGGTTATTGAAATGCAATTTCCTAACTATAACGCCTCTGTAACCTTTGTTTTTCAAGTAAAAACTAAAACATTATATATATATATATATTTTTTTAATTACTGCATATTTCAAGAGCTCTCAGGACTGCATTGATTCCACATTCTAAATAGAATTTTCACTCATGATGCATTTTGAAAATTCAGCTGTGTCATCTGTGCAGCCACTAAGCAAACCCTCTTGCACTACCTGAGGAAGTATAGATAAATCTATGTTGTTTGCATTCCTGGAATTGTAGTACTTTTAGTCACATTATTATGAATTATAAAGTGGTAATACTTGTTAGGTATGTACTAGGAAGTGTTTGTCTATGTGGTTTTTAAATTATATGACTGATGTACATATCTTTAGATGGTGAGATATGGTTTTTCTGGTTGAAGATAGTTATATGTACAATGAGACTCTTGAGTTTACTTAAAGATGTAGAGAATTATATATTTCTGGAAAGATGGGCTGAATGTGTATATATATTATGAAATCACATATATGTTTATATGGTGATCTATGTTCTTAAAGGCTGTTAAAAATGTCATGTATATGATGAGGGTGGTGTGGGTGGTTTAAAACATGCTGCGTTTAAAATTGAGGAGGGTTAAAAATGCAGAATGTCTCTTGAGACTTATTGTGCTAGCTTCATTTGGTGTGTAACTTTTCTTTGAGAAATACTCAATATATGTTTTAAAGACACAAGAAATATTTGAGAAATTATGTAGGTATGCCATTAAGAAAAGGTTTTGTGCTTTGAAAAAGTGAGAATTGTTGTTTTCAGTTTTAGAAACTTACTGATGCATGTGCACGCTGAGTAACAGAGCAATGTATGCTCCAAGAGAGCCATGTATCCAATTATATATCAAGTGTGATATCTAGCCTTCACTCACACATAGCTCAGTAGAAAAGGATAGATACACTAAAACAGGTAGTTTGATACCGACAGAAGGACTTAAGCAAGTTATGTATCTAACATCAATGGAGGTACTTTCACAGTCAGCCAGGCACTACTCAGGCACTCATCCAATCACCCAGCCACTACTCAGTCATCGAATCACTCACAGACTATTCACGCACTTATTCAATTACCCAGGCACTACACATGCACTTTTGCAATCACGTGGGCACTAACCATTTACTTCTACAATCACCAAGGCTGTACCTATGCAGTCATTCAAACACCCAGGCACAACCCATGCACTCATCCAAACACCCACTTACAACCCATGCACTCATCGAAATACTGAGGCACAACTCATGCACTCATCCAAACACTCAGGTAGTACTCATGCTCTCATCTAATTATGCAGAGAGTACCATTGCAGTAAACCTATCAACCATCCAGTACCTATGCACTCATTCAATTACTGAGGCAATACTCTTACACTAATACAATCACTCCAGCAGTACACTTGCTTTCATCCAATCACTCAAGCTTTAACAATAGACTTATACAATCACTCAGACACTAGTCATGCACTCATCTAATCAGCCAGGCACTACTGATGCACTCATTCAGTTATCCAGACACTACCCATGAACTTATCGGAACACTCAGGCACTACCTGTTCACTCAACCAAAAACACATGGGCAGCAGCCATGTACTCATCCAATCACTGAAACACTATTCATGCACTCATCTAATCTGCCAGGTGCTATGCATGCACTTAAACAATCACATATGCACTATCCATGCACTCTATAAATCACCTTTATACTATCTATGCACTCCTGCAATCATCCAGGCAATAGAGTTGCACTCATTGAATTATCCAACCCCTATCTATGCATGTATTGAATTATTGAGGCATTAGTCATGCACTTATCTAATTATTCAGGTACTACTCATGCACTCATCCAAACACCCAGATAGTAGTGATATACTCATACAAACATACAGGCAGTAACTATGCAGATATGGAATGACCCATGGAGTTCTAAGATACTCAGGGAATCATCCAGGCACTACCTGTGTCCTCAGGGAATCACCTAGGCACTACCTATGTATTGATTCAATCATCCAGGGAGTATTTATGTATTCAAACACACGTAGTTACAAGTTTTAGTGAGAAATATGAAGTCTTTTAGAACCATCTGGTGAATTATATATGCAACCTGTCACACACTCTTTGCATGTACTCAGAAGAATTAGTGAGCTATATGCTCTGATAGAGATTAATGTGCAGATTTTTATATGCACCGTTTCACAAAATATTAATCTGATACATCTAAGTAGAAACGTACTAAGATAGTAAATACGCTAGTGACACAGTGGTAGAGAGAACACAAATGTTGTGTTTCTGGATTTACAGAGCTGAGACGCTGTATGTAATTCGAAACTTTGGTTTATGTTCATTTTAAAATTTACTACAGAAGGGATTAACTGGTCTTTCACCAAGTATAAATGAGAACTGAGATATGGTGCAGCTGTGTTGTAGGAGAGGGTGCTATAATGTTAAAAGGTAACTAATAACTGAAGTTTTGTATTTTGCTTTGGGTTTGGTATATTGAAGTAAGTGCATGTAGTTATATAGCTAGGTTCATCTGTAGATTTAAAACTGCAACATAACATAAAAACAGTTTTTGTATTATGTGTGAGTCAGTAGTAAAGTAGTAGGTTTGTTGGGTAGAGTAAAAATTAAAATGTACCTAGTTTTTTTTACAGAACAATATCTGCATAACTACAGACAGTTAGAATGCCTACAAAAGCTCAGAAGAAAAAGCAACAGAAAAAACTACAGATTCTCTGCAGAACTGAGACACAAAAGGGGCAAAATACAGAAAAAGTGGTGAAAGAAAAAAGAGCTACTGGTAAGAGGACAAAGGCATTTCTTAAAAATATATGTGGTCATTTGCAAAGATTACAAAAAAATGAAAATAAAAAGCAAACTATGAGAAAGAATAAGAGTGGACAATATCTATATTACAAGAACAGGAACGAATGTAACAAAGATAGACACACCTTAACCAGGAGAAAGCAACAGTTTAAGGAAATCAGAGCCAGGATGTTTCATAGTAGAGTGGTTGTGAATCTACTGAGAAATATGAAGAAGGAGAGAAGAAGGAGAGAGGCACTAAAACAGAAAGAACAAGTTGAGGGAGTAGTTGATAAGGCCTTTGCTTTGAAGAGGAAGCTTTTCATTTTGATTATAAATAGAATGAAGACTCTTAACAAAATGATGTTGTACACGAGGAGACAAAGCCAGAAGAAAAGATTAATCAATAGTAGTAGCTTTTGTACAGTTTTTAGTGTAGAATGGATACATACTTCTACTACAGAGCCTTTCTTTAATGAAGAAAGCTATCTCCAAGATAACACATTAGTTCACGCTATTTGTGAAAGTAGATGATGTTAGGAAATGAAAAATGGCACTCCTATAACGAAAGAGGTGATGGTATCTAGAAATGTAGAACAAGCTATTGCAGAAGAGGTACAGGGAAGGCATAGTTAGGCCCTGTATACAAATGGAGTTGTAGTAGTGTTTGTAGTATTCAACAGCAATCCATTGGTACACTAAGAACATTTCTACATATCTTTCCATAGCAAAGTTTAAAACACAAAATAAGTACTTTACAAGGATTGGATCCTTGCAAGGTTAGAAAGCATACAAATTTGGAGGGACACTGACTACTGTTTATCAAAGAAAGTGTGCCAAAGTACCTTTCATCATTTCAAGATGTAAGCTGTACACCTCTCAACAATGCGAACTTTAGTTAGGAGGCTGTACTATGTGAAAATTCCTGCTTTATGTTTTGGAGAAATGAATAGAGCACTTTTGCTTGGTACTGTGGCAGGGGTAGAAAAGGTTTGTGATGATGTGCAGTTTCGTTTCTTTTGTCCAAAACAGTACTCTATGGAAAATGAAAAGTTGATAACAGGAGGAGTTGTAGAACAGGACACAGGTATTATAGTTGATAGCTTTGAAGATGAGATTACAAAATTTAACACAGTGTGATCTTCAAAACCAGAGTATGTTTATATATGCTGCAAACAACTCACAACAAGATTGGAACATGGACGGTTGACTTGTATTTAAAAAGTGAAAAACAAAATAATGATAACTGGCAAAAGTTTGCCGTGCACTTATTTGTAAATGAATGATTTGTCTTGTCCACACAGCAAATTATATGTAAGTACTGTTTCAATAAATTAGAGGATAATAAAATGCCTGCTAGAGCTGTGCATGACAAGTAAGTACTGGTTCCTATTCCAGAACCACTTCAAGGTTTAAATGTTAATGAGTCAATTCTTATCCAAAGTATACCTCAGGCTATAGTCTGTATAAGAACCAAAGACAGGCACCTTACCACCAAGAGAGCTGCAGAAAGGTCTAAAAGGTAGAGTAGTGTCCTGGATTACTAGTGTTTTCTCAAAATTACAAACTTTGTAGCTTGACAAATGTCCATTTCAAAAAGAAGTTTCACAACTGTAGCAATCATATTTCATGATGTGGTTAATGTAACCTCTACACACTACACAATATATTTAAGATGCCAGAGAGGATGGACAGAGTGCAATGACATAACAATGTCATTCAAATCAAGACTACGTAAAAAGTTATCAAACTTATATCTGCTATTTCTAGAACTGAAGTTATAAGGACAATTTAGGATAATAAAATGTAGTATTGTGTTGACATGTATATGAATTATGGGTTTCGGAGACTTTATTTGGCCTTTTTAGGGTATTTTCTACAGAAAGTTTTTAGAAATGAAGGACTCTGTTTAACTGGAGGACAGGAATTTATAAAACATTACAAGAATTCATTATGTTACTACACATAAAAACTAAATGGAGGTACTATAATACCAGCAGCCTTAAGTTGCATCTAAGAAGTCTCTTCTCCACCTCACCATTGTATCTTGTTTAGGTTGCCTGATGTTCAAAATGAAATCTTAAAACATTTTTCTTTGTTTATATTTTTTCACAGTGCTTGAACTGCTGCAATAAAAGGAAATAAAAATAACAAGTATGGTTTTTCACATTTTGTAAAATTACATCCACACTGCTCCAATGGTGTTATAGTTCATACAGAAGGTAGCAAAACGCTTTAGTTTTGGTGACATTTCACTACATCATCTCTCCACTTAAGCTGGAACTTTGTCATCAGGAGCAGGGGCTGGACGTCTGGAGACTGATGATCCCTCTTCTTTTTTTTCTCTGGGTAATTTAAGTTGCTTCTTGTGGTGTATTTTCAAGTGGTACAAAATTCTTGTGGTACCACATGAATATTTTTTTGCTGTGCCCTGAGATGTCTTCTCAAATATGCTGCACCTCACCAGTTTAGTTGTGGTCTTCAATTTACCAGATAGAATAGTGAAAAAATCCCAAGATATGCTTTGTTTCTTCATTGCTGATTCTAAGACTGTTCATGTGCAGCTGAGTCCTCCTGGTGTTCAACAACTTCAACCAGCTATTGGCCTTTGTCTGGTTCTTCTGATGCCATTTTATTTTTGTAGCAATACCCAAAAAAAGTTACAAACCAGCTCAATTTTCAAAATCAGTTTGGGTGAGCTCCTATAACAAACTAACCAGTACCTAGAAAGTTCAAGAACGGAGAAATGGGTGTGTAGTTCCTTTCATAAAGGAAACTGTGTAAATCAACAAAATGTATTTATTTGGTAGTTATGTGCTATTTGTGAGTACTGTTGCGGAAAGTTATTTTTTGAAACTGTAGTTTTTTTTAAAAAGCGTTGTTAAAACAAAGTTAAACCAATATGTAACTAAACAGCTAGACTCAAACTTTATGTAAAATATATCTATTTATGTGTTTTGCACTTTGTCATTTGTATTCGCAACTACTGACATCATTGTGACATCCGGTCTCACAGTGAACAAGGAAAATGTGTTTTCGATGTCGTTTTTTGGACAAATGAAAACAAAGTGGAAAGTTAAATTAATATCTTACTAAACAGGTAGACTCAAAGTTTATGTAAAGTATGTCTATATATGTGTTTTACACTTTGTCAAAAACATGCGGTCTTCGCTGTGTGTCCTCATTGATCGCAACATCGTCGCAGAAACCAAAAATATCTTGAAATAAGATTAATGTACTTTTTAAATAAATAGATGAGAAATACAACAATAGGTGGTGCACCATGCAGATGTAATGTTCAATATTTAATTCTAGAAAAAAATACAGGGATGTTATAGTTATGAAATAGAATTTAAAAAAACTTTTGAAATTCACTGAAAAAAACAAAGGTTACAGGGACATTATAGTTAGGAATTAGCATTTAAAAAACCTTAAAAATATACTGAAAAAACTAAAGGTTACAGGGACATTGTAGCTAGGAAATAGAATAAAAAAACCTTAGAAATTCACTGAAAAAAACAAAGGTTACAGGGACGTTATAGTTAGGCTGACATTTCACTCATACAAAACAAGAGAAATTCAGCATTTATAACTTGTACCCCGCAATGCACTGCTTATGACCTCACATATTACATCACTCATGACATGGTCAGTGACATCACTGATAACATCACTGATGTCATGTCAAATGACATCACTGATGACATCATCCAGGGAAACACTGCCACACTCACTTACACAGCATAAAACATGTCATACACCCACTCCCACACAATCACTCACAAACTCATTCACAGAACCCATACAAACACTCACACATCTAGTCACACATCCAAACAGCCAGTAACACATCAACTCACCCATACAGCCAGTAACAGAACCACTAACTCACATATACTGCTGCTCATGCACCTACTCACTTACCAATAGAGTCAGTCACACATCCAGTCATGGAGACATAGACACACAGAAAGGAAATGGCGGTCCAGGTACTCGCCAGACCTGAAAACAAGGTATATTCAACAACTCACAAATTATAAGACTCTCTTAAGGCAAACCAAAGTGAGTTTTTTTTACAGAGTAAAATCATGAATGCCTCTAATAAATCTAAAGAGATATTTAAGATTGTATCCGACCTCTCCAACCCAGATAGAGTCACTCTTCTGGTTATACCTACTCAATATTTGTGCGACTCTCTCAATGCTTTCTTTGTGAATAAGATTGAGGCTATCAAAAATAGCATTCCCCCCTGCCCCTCTCACAATAATCCATCATCAGGCGAGCGGAATAGTCATACGATCATTTGCTTTCCCAATATAGCGCAAGAGGACATAGCCAATTTACTGACAAAAGTTAAGTCAGTTTCGCCGAATGATATCTGCCCCCCGAAGGTCCTAAGAGTAGTATGCACCCAGTTTGCTAACCTTGTACTGTCACTTCTCAATCAATTCATTAATACTGGGGTGGTCCCCAGATCTTTTAAAAAAGCGATTATTGTACCTATTCTAAAGAAAGCGGGAGCAGATCCTACGGATATGAAACATTTTCAGCCTGTCTCCCTCATACCCTATTCGGCAAAATTACTTGAGGCACATGTAGCCTGCCATCTTTGCTTATTTATTGTAGAGTCAGACTTTCTGGACCCAGGTCAAGCGGGATTTTGGCCGGCACACTCTACAAAAGCAGTGATCATGTCTGTTGTTGATGACATGTGTAAGGAAGTAGACAATGGCAACACTCAAGCCCTGGTACTACTGGACCTGTCTGCGGCTTTTGACACGGTCGACCACATCATTTTGGCTGACCGGGTCACGGCCGCAGGTCTTCGGGACTTAGCACTGAACTGGATCATCTCATTTCTGAATGATAGATCCCAATCAGTCAGGTTACCCCCTTTTAATTCAACAGAGATACAACTGAATTGTGGGGTACCACAAGGCTCCTCTCTTTCTCCCCACCTTTTCAATATCTACATCCGCCCCTTGATTAATGCCCCCAAAGCAAGGAAATTAACATTAAAACTATGTGGACGACATGCAATTGTTATTTACAATTAATGATAGCCCCACATCTCGACAGCAATTTAAGGACACTATGCTGTTCATCCGGGATTGGATGAACAGAAACTATTTGAAGTTGAACAAAACAGAGATAATTATCACAAAAAGTAAGATAGATCACAGGATTCCCTCGTTCTGGCCCAGCGAAATGGGTCCCCCTCCAGCACCCAAAAAGGCCGTAAAAACCCTGGGTGTCATTATCGATGAGGGGTTATCTTTTAAGCAGCAGGCTTCTGCCAACTCCAACGCATAAAAAAGATAAAGAAATTCCTCACTAGGGAGGCCGTGACCCAAGTAATTATAGCTCTAGTCATGTCCAGAATCGACTATGCTAATTCGCTCTACCTGGGTCTTCCCAAAGTCATTTTGTGCAGACTCCAGTTAATCCAAAATCAGGCCGCCCGGCTGATATACAACCTGCCCAAATATGGCCACATCTCCCAGGTGACTATGGACCTTCACTGGTTGCCAGTCGCACAGAGAACAATGTTCAAAGTGTGCTGTACGGTCTTTAAGGCCCTATATCTGAACTGTCCTGCTTTTGCAAAATCCCGGATTACTAAATACTGCCCCACTAGAGCACTGAGATCCAGCTACGTTTACTATCTGGTGATTCCCTCATGTAAAAAACATAGGACCGGATGGCGTAGGTTCTCCGTCATTGCCCCTTGACCATGAAATACCCTGCCTTTGGATCTTAGGACCACCTCTTACTACACTAGATTTAGACAACTCCTGAAGACAAGGCTCTTTAAACAGGCTTACCAATAAGTGTGGATGAAGGCCGATCAGCTACCTAGAGCCAAGAGACCGCATGGTGAACGTGCACTTTAGAAAATGACATTAACATTCCATAACTTTCACACCCACTCATACACCCAAACAGCTACTGACACAATAAATGAGTTAACCAAACACCTACTCACACACCTTCTCACTCACCCTTACAGTCAGTCACACAGCCACTAACTCACTCATACAATTACTCACACAGCCACTCGGTTACTTATACATATACTAATACATATTTTCACTCACCTACACAGTGACTGAGAGAACCATATAATTTCCCATACAACCTCTATCACAGTTACTTACTCGTGCATACAACGCTCATACATACAGCCACTCATACACCCACTCACTCACCAATACATCCACTTACATACCCATTGATGCACTGAGACAGTGTTAGATCTGGGGGTCTCTAGTTGGCAGAGGTAAGTACCTTTGTCCAAATAGGGTCCCTTTCTTCTAGTCAGGGCAAGGGGGAAACATACTGTTGATAACCCCTGCTCACCCCCTTGGTAGCTTGGCACGAGCAGACAGACTTATCCCCAAGGCAATGTGTAAAGTATTTGTACCAACACTCAAAGTAATATAGTGAAACACCACAAATGGACACTACACAAGTTGTTTATAAAAATATATAAATCACTTTATATAGATTAGGCAGATCAAAACGACATAAAAATCACATACACAATCAATCTTGTCTTAGAAATGTTCTCTTGTGGAAAAAAGTTCACTTTAGTAATGTTCTCTTTGTTAAAACGTACTGGTAAGCATAGAAACACGTGTAGGCTCAGTATGGCTGTGAGCCCTTGTGGCTAGTGTGGGGAAGTTACTTGAAAAATGCCAATGAGGTGCTCCTCACCAATGCCCTTGCGTAGAGAGCACCACGGGACAAAGAAAATGGTGCCCTTAATGATAAAATGCCCCCGCTGTAGCACGGAATGTGCTACACTTGTGTACTCAGCATTGAATCAGGGAATCACTCCTTCCTGAATGCGCGGGCATGCGCCAGCCACCCAAAAGGATTTAACTGTTCCTAAGGCGGGCCGCCGGCAGTGCGTTCAAACACGGTTTCCCCCCTTCCGCAGGCTCCGGTTACCTTTTGAATGCGGAGGAGGCTTGGCAGTTCGTGCGGATCTCTGGCGGGGCAGCTCTTTCCTCAGCGGCGCTCCATGGCTTCCGGTATGGCTCCGCCCTTGATGACGAGTGTGGGGAGGCCCCGGTTGCTAGGGGACGCCTCGCGCTGCGCTCTCCTTAACGCTGCTCTGCTGGGACGAGCCTCCTTGTCGTTAGGGGTAAACCCTCGATGCTGGGACCAATCCCAGCGTGGCTTTTCCTTGACGTAGGCGGGGGAATGGAAACAATGCTTGTGAGGCTCCCGGGCCGGCGGTGGTGATTCTCCCTCGCACAGCGCTTCTCTCCTCCATTGTACCGGGCCGGCGGCGGTGATCTCGGCCCCTTGTTGACGGTCTCGGGTAGTGTACTGGCACGCACTCTCGAGCGCCGAGACAGTTGTTCAGGAGGCACGGCAGACCTCACGCAGAGCCCCACTGTGTGCCGACTAGCACACCGAGTCAAATAACACACAGGCAGGCAGGGCAAAGTTCACGAGGCCACAGTTAGTGCGCAGCCACACGCACTCAGCGCTGACAAGGTGATTTCTTCTGTAAACCTTTGTGTCCCTGAGTTTACAACAGGAGGCCAGCTCTTCTCAGGCCCTTGGAGACAGGTAGACTTCAGAGGGGGGGCAAAGCACACAGCACAGCTCCTCTTCAAGCAAGGGGGACACAGCACAGAGCATAAAGTCCCTTAGTCCTCCTCCTCAGTAATAACAGCAACTGCAGGTCAGCTTCCAGACACTCAGCAATGGCAGCACTTTTTCTCAGTCTTCCTGGCTGTTCTTCTTTGGCAGGGATTCCTTCTTGATCACAAAGTTTTTCCTAATCTAATTTTACAGGGGTCTCAGCTCTACTTTTATACCCCAAAAGTCTTTGTTCTTCCTGTGTGAGGGGTCCTGGACCCAGTCCAAACCAGTTCTGGGTGCACTCTGCCAGTGCACATCTTCTTCCTTTGTGATTGTGGGCCAGGGCCATCAGACGCACCGCAGCAGGTGGAGCCAGCATTGTGGAAGGCAGGCACAGCCCTAGTAAGACCCAGGTGCTACTCCTCCCACCACTCTACATGCATATAGGTCTATTCAGCCTAGTGCTGACTCACCCAGTCTCCTGGAGCCACCCCAGCCCCTTTCACTCACAAACCAGACAGTCAATCCACAAACAGGCAGAGGCACACAGAAAGGCTGAACAAGAAAATAGCCACTTTCTTAAAGTGCTATTTCCAAACTTAGAATTTAAAAACCATCTTCCCTAAAAGATGTGTTATTAAATTCTGAGTTCAGGGATACCAGATTCCATATGTCTATCTTGCCGCTATGGGAAGATATGCAGGTAAACATGTTACACAGCATTCCCCATGTTATCCTATGGGCAAGATAGCCTTTCAATAGTGAAAAACGAAATTGGCAGTATTTCACTATCAGGACATGTTACCCACACTAGAACATGTCCTACCTTTCACATACACCGCACCCTGCCCAGGGGGGTACCTTGGGCCTACCATAGGCGTTTCCAATGTGTAAGAAAAGGGAAGGATCAGGCCTGGCAAGTGTGTACACTGGCCAGGACAACATGGCAGTTAACAAACTGCGCACAGGCACTGCAGTGGCAGGCCTGAGACACCATTGTAGGGCTACTCATGTGGGTGGCACAATCAGTGCTGCAGGCCCACTAGTAGCATTTGAATCACCAGCCCTGGCACACTCAGTGCACTTTACTAGGGACCTACTGGTAAAACAAATATGCCAATCATGGATAACCAATCACAATAATAATTTAACCAGGGAGCACTTGCACTTTGGCACTGATCAGCAGTGGCAAAGTGCCCAAAGCATCTAAACCAGCAAAAAGAATTCCAGCACAGTGTCAAAAATATAGGAGGCAGAGGCAAAAAGTCAGGGGAAACCATGCCAAGGATGCCAGGTCTAACATGTGTCCCCTCCAGCTGAAAAGTGGGGAGAACTACCCACCCTCTTGGGAGTTCTCATCACTATGGCAGAAAAACCTGGACAGACCATCAGCATTGGCGTGTTCTGTACCAGGGCGGTGTTCCACCGTAAAGTCCATTCCCTGTAGGGAGATGGACCACCTCAACAGTTTTGGGTTCTCACACCTCATTTGCATTAACCATCTGAGGGGCCTGTGGTCTGTCTGAACCCGGAAGTGAGTCCCAAACAAGTAGGGCCTTAGCTTCTTCAGTGCCCAGACCACAGCAAACGCCTCCCTTTCAATTGCACTCCACCTCTGTTCCCTGTGAAGTAGCCTCCTACTAATGAAAGCTACAGGTTGGTCCAAGCCCTTGTCGTTCACCTGTGAGAGTACTACTCCCACTTCATGCTCTGAAGCATCTGTCTGCACCACAAACTCTTTGGAGAAATCAGGCGCCTTGAGCACGGGTGCCGTGCACATGGTAGCTTTCAGGGCATCAAACGCTGTCTGGCAGGCATCGGTCCAGATCACCTTCCTGGGCTGCTTCCTTGAAGTCAGCTCTGTCAAGGGGGCAACAATGGTGCCATACCCCTTGACAAATCGGCGGTAATACCCGGTGTGTCCTAAAAAGGCTCTCACCTCTGTCTGGGTCTTGGGGGCTCCCAAGCCAGAATGGTATCAATCTTCGCTTGGAGGGCGCCACCTGGCCGCTCCTACCTGGTGTCCCAAGTACACCACAGAACCCTGCCCTATCTGGCACTTACTGGCCTTGATAGTGAGGCCTGCCCTTTGCAGAGCCTTCAACACTTTGCAGAGGTGTTGCAAATGTTCTTCCCAACTGGAGCTGAACACAGCAATGTCATCCAGGTATGCAGCGCTGAATTCCTCCAGCCTGGACAGTACCCGGTTGACCAGTCTCTGGAAGGTGGCAGGGGCGTTCTTCAACCCAAAGGGCATGACACGGAACTGGAAGTGCCCCTCTGGCATTGTAAACGCTGACCTCTCCTTGGCCCCCTCAGTTAAGGCAATCTGCCAGTACCCAGATGTTAAATCAAACGTACTGAGGTACTGGGCAGCGCCCAACCGATCAACGAGCTCATCAGCTCTGGGGATGGGGTGTGCGTCAGTTTTGGTTACCGCATTGAGCCCACGGTAGTCCACACAAAACCTAAGTTCTGGAGTGGCACCGGGTGCAGCAGCTTTTGGTACTAAGACCACTGGGCTGGCCCATGGGCTGCTTGAGGGCTCAATTACCCCTAGCTCCAACATCTTGGAAACTTCTTCCTTGATGCTGGCCCTGACCTTGTCAGCTACCCTGTAAAATTTCTGCTTCACAGGTAGGCTGTCCCCAGTGTCCACATCATGGACGCACCAATTGGTGACTCCTGGTGTCAGGGAGAACAGGGAGGCGAACTGACCCAACAAATGGCGACAGTCCCTCTGCTGTTCTGGGGTCAGTGTGGGAGAGAGGTTTACCCCATCCACTGACCCATCCTGCTCCTTGGCTGACAGGAGGTCAGGAAGAGGGTCACTTTCCTCCTCCAATCCATCATCTGTAGCAAGGAGCATTGTCACATCAGACCTCTCAAAGTGTGGCTTGAGGCAGTTCACATGTAGGACCCTCAAAGGGTTCCTGGGTCAACTGCAAGTCAACCAGATAGGTTACATCGCTCTTGCGCTCCACCACCTCATATGGCCCAGTCCACTTGTCTTGGAGCGCGCAAGGCTCCACTGGCGCCATCACCCACACCTTTTGCCAAGGTTGAAATTCGACCAGAGTGGCATTCTGGTCATACCATCTTTTCATTTCTTCCTGGCTAGCTTCCAGGTTCGCCTGAGCGAGTTTCCTGAAGCTCTGAGTCTGGTTGCGGAAGGCCAGCACATAGCTGAACACATCCTGGGGGGTCTTACCAGGGGATTTCTCCCAACCCTCCTTCACCAGACTGAGAGGTCCTCTAACAGGGTGGTCATACAGGAGTTCAAAGGGACTGAACCTTAAGGACTTCTGAGGCACCTCCCTGTAGGCAAACAACAGGCATGGTAAGAAGACGTCCCACTTCGGTCTCATGGGCTCTGCAAGGCCCATTATCATGCCTTTCAGGGTTCGGTTGAATCTCTCAACCAACCCATTCCCTTGAGGATGGTAAGGAGTGGTAAACTTGTAAGTTACCCCACACTCCTCCCACAAAGACTTCATGTACTTTGAGATGAAGTTGGTACCCCGGTCGGAGACCACCTCTCTGGGGAACCCCACACGGGAAAAGATCCCCATCAATGAACGGCCCACCACAGGGGCTGTGATTGTCCGGAGAGGGACAGCTTCCGAGTACCTGGTGGCATGGTCCACCAAGACCAAGATAAACTTGTTTCCTAAGGCTGTCTTAGGTTCCAGAGGCCCCACAATGTCGATGCCCACCCACTCAAAAGGGGTGCTCACCACGGGAAAGGGTTGGAGGGGAGCCTTACACTTCCCTCCACTCTTGCCACTTGCCTGGCAAGTCTGGCAAGTTCTGCAATGTGTACCGACGTGCGTCTTCATCTGGGGCCAGTAAAAGTGGGTGACAAGCCTTTGGTAGGTCTTGTCATGCCCCAGATGACCTGCGAGAGGCACATCATGAGCCAGACCCAGTAGGAAGGTCCTGAAGCGCTCGGGTACCACCAGCACACGGGCTGCACCGGGCTCAGCGACCTTAGGCTCACTATAGAGTAACCCATCCTCCCTGTAAATGAGAGGATTCTTGGACTCGCCACCTGCTGCCTGGTCTGCGGCCTGTTTCCGCATACCAATGAGAGAAGGGCATTCTCTCTGCGCCTTGCAGAACTCTTCCCTGGAGGGACCTCCTTCTTGCTGCCAATGGGTCAGCTCAGGCAGGTCTCCCAGTTCAACTATCTGTTCCCCTGTAGGTTCCAGAGCATCCCCCGCAGGTTCTGCCTCCTCCTGGACCGTGGGAATTGTGAGGGCTGGTTTCCCATGCCCCCTGCCCTTCCTCTTCCTGGCAGGTACCTGGGCCACTGTTTCAGGCTCCAGGTCCGCTTGGTTATCCCTACTGGCTGCCATTGACCGAGTGGTCACACAAACCCACTCAGGCAGACCCAACATCTCCAAATGAGTCTGGCGTTCCACCTCCCTCCTCCATGGGGAACTCTCCAGGTCATTTCCTAGCAGACAGTCTATAGGCATGGATGGACTAACAATGACCTTCAAGGAACCTGAGACCCCCACTCCAAAGGGAACTTGCGCCACTTTGCAGAGGCGCACGGAGTTGTCTGCTGCAACTACAGGGTGAAGTGCATTGGGAATGACCTGCTCTTCCGACACCCACTGACACCTCACGGATGTCACGCTGGCTCCTGTGTCTCTCAGAGCCTCCACCCTCCTCCCATTGATGGTCACCCACTGCCTGTATTTTTTAGTGTTCTCAGGCAGGTAGGTCTCCTGGACCATCTCTCTGTCTCCTAAAGAGACAAGGGTCATCACTGCTTGCTCCTCCTCCCCACTGGAAACTAATTCCTCTCCCAAAGCTACACTCACTAAACCCGGTGCCTGAGCACCAGTGGGTGCTTGGGATTTCTTGGGGCAGTTAGGGGCAATGTGGCCTCTCTCACCACAGTGGTAACACCTGGGGGGACCCTGAGGGTGACGCCCGCCCTTAGGGGGCTGCGACGTCTTAGGCTGAGGGGCTGGGACTCCTTTCCCTCTGAACTTTTTTGGGGCCCTTTAGAGAACTCCTTTTGATTACCTTTGTCCCCCCCACTCTTCTGCTGAGGACCCTGCCCGCCTTTGGCTGTGGTACCCACAATCCCCTTGTGGACCCTGGTGCTAGTCCAGCGGTCCACCTCCTGAGCAAGTTCACTGGGATTAGTCAACTTACTATCCAAAAGATGCTGGTGCAGCTCTGGAACACATAGACTGCTCAAGTGCTCCCAACTAATTAGATTGCACAACCCCTCATAATCAGTTACTTTGCTGCCCTTCATCCAAGCTTCCAGTGCGCTGGTGTACGTTCTCACACATTCAACCCAAGTGTCTGAATCATTCTTCTTTGAGTTCCTGAACCTCACTCTGTACTGTTCTGGGGTGAGCCCATACTTGAGGCATAAAGCCTCCTTCATCTTGGCATAAGTCAGGGAACCCTCCTTCTCTAAAGGTGGTAAAACCGCCCTCCTAGAAGCATCGAAGTGTTTCCACATGCCCGGCCCCAGCTCTTTTCAGGCACCTCATTCATTCTACAAGCAAGCTCATATGATTCAAACCATGCATAAATATCCTCTCCCTTCTGGAAATTTGGCACTAAATCCTTGGGTATGTATACCTTACCTCCTTGCACTGGCTGTGCGCTGCCACCATTTGAACTGGACTCCAGCTGCTTGGCCTTAATATCCAGCTCCATCATGCTCAATTCATGAGCCAAAAGCAATTTCTTTTCTTCCAGGGCTAGAGCGTGCTTGCTCTCCTCTGCCCTCTTTTCACTCTCCAAAAGCAATCGCTTTTCCTCCATGGCTGCTTTTTGGTTCTGTAGTTTCAAAACTTCTAGCTCATGTTCCCTGATCCTCTGGTTCTCTTCCCGCTCTTCCCGGGAGAGACTCCCTGCGGAATGGATGCTGGCAGCCCTGCTGGTTGCTCTTGGCACAGGCAAATCCTGTGGCCCAAACCCATTCCCCTGGGCATCCACCTTCTCATCTGCATCATCTCCTCCTGCAGCTCCTTTGGCCTCCCACTAGGCTTTCAAGGCCTTTTGTAGCTCATCGTTCTTAGCGCTACTCCTTGTGGGACATCCCAAATCTTTGCAGAATTGTTTAAGCTGGTCTACCTTGTAGGAATACAAATCCTCAATGTAGAACTCCAATTCTGCCTTTTCACTTGCTGCTTTCCCATTCTGAGACATGATGCGTGGATGTCTTTAGGACCAGATCAAAAATAGAACCAAAAAGAAAATACAGTATGTGGCAGCGTAGTGGTCTGCACTAATCTAGTGATGTACACCAATCACTGTGGGTCAAGTACAAATACAAATTCAAACCCTCACCCCTGACCACCACTGTTAGATCTGGGGGTCTCTAGTTGGCAGAGGTAAGTACCTTTGTCCAAATAGGAACCCTTACTTCTAGTCAGGGCAAGGGGGAAACACACTGTTGATAACCCCTGCTCGCCCCCTTGGTAGCTTGGCACGAGCAGACAGGATTTTCCCCAAAGCAATGTGTAAAGTATTTGTACCAACACTCACAGTAATATAGTGAAACACCACAAGTGGACACTACACAAGTTGTTTATAAAAAATATATAAATCACTTTATATGGATTAGGCAATTCAAAACGACATAAAAATCACATACACAATCAATCTTGTCTTAGAAATGTTCTCTTGTGGAAAAAAGTTCACTTTAGTAATGTTCTCTTTGTTAAAACGTACTGGTAAGCATAGAAACACGTGTAGGCTCAGTATGGCTGTGAGCCCTTGTGGCTAGTGTGGGGAAGTTACTTGAAAAATGCCAATGAGGTGCTCCTCACCAATGCCCTTGCGTAGAGAGCACCACGGGACAAAGAAAATGGTGCCCTTAATGATAAAATGCCCCCGCTGTAGCACGGAATGTGCTACCCTTGTGTACTCAGCATTGAATCAGGGAATCACTCCTTCGTGCATGCGCGGGCGCGCGCCAGCCACCCAAACGGATTTAACTGTTCCTAAGGCAGGCCGCCGGCAGCACGTTCAAACACGGTTTCCCCCCTTGCGCAGGCTCCGGTTACCTTTTGAATGCGGAGGAGGCTTGGCAGTACGTGCGGATCTCCGGCGGGGCAGCTCTTTCCTCTGCGGCGCTCCCTGGCTTCCGGTATGGCTCCGCCCTTGATGACGAGTGTGGGGAGGCCCCGGTTGCTAGGGGATGCCTCGCGCTGCGCTCTCCTTAGGGGAAACCCTCGATGCTGGGACCAAATCCAGCGCGGCTTTTCCTTGACGTAGGCGGGGGAATGGAAACAATGCTTGCGAGGCTCCCGGGCCGGCGGCGGTGATTCTCCCTTGCACAGCACTTCTCTCCTCTGTCGTACCGGGCCTGCGACGGTGATCTCGGCCCCTTGTTGACGGTCTCGGGTAGTGCACTGGCACGCACTCTCGAGCGCCGAGACAGTTGTTCAGGAGGCACGGCAGACCTCACGCAGAGCCCCACTGTGTGCCGACAAGCACGAGTCAAATAACACACGGGCAGGCAGGGCAAAGTTCACGAGGCCACAATTAGTGCGCAGCCACACGCACTGAGAGCTGACAAGGTGATTTCTTCTGTAAACTTTTGTGTCCCTGAGTTTACAACAGGAGGCCAGCTCTTCTCAAGCCCTTGGAGACAGGTAGACTTCAGAGGGGGGGCAAAGCACACAGCACAGCTCCTCTTCAAGCAAGGGGGACACAGCACACAGCAGAGAGTCCCTTAGTCCTCCTCCTCAGTAATAACAGCAACTGCAGGTCAGCTTCCAGACACTCAGCAATGGCAGCACTTTTCCTCAGTCTTCCTGGCTGTTCTTCTTTGGCAGGGATTCCTTCTTGATCACAAAGTTTTCCTAATCTAATTTTACAAGGGTCTCAGCTCTACTTTTATACCCCAAAAGTCTTTGTTCTTCCTGTGTGAGGGTCCTGGACCCAGTCCAAACCAGTTCTGGGTGCACTCTGCCAGTGCACATCTTCTTCCTTTGTGATTGTGGGCCAGGGCCATCAGACGCACCGCAGGAGGTGGAGCCAGCATTGTGGAAGGCAGGCACAGCCCTATTCAGACCCAGGTGCTACTCCTCCCACCAGTCTACATGCATATAGGTCTATTCAGCCTAGTGCTGACTCACCCAGTCTCCTGGAGCCACCCCAGCCCCTGTCACTCACAAACCAGACAGTCAATCCACAAACAGGCAGAGGCACACAGAAAGGCTGAACAAGAAAATAGCCACTTTCTTAAAGTGCTATTTCCAAACTTAGAATTTAAAAACCATCTTCCCTAATTCTGAGTTCAGGGATACCAGATTCCATATGTCAATCTTGCCGCTATGGGAAGATATGCAGGTAAACATGTTACACAGCATTCCCCATGTTATCCTATGGGCAATATAGCCTTTCAATAGTGAAAAACGAAATTGGTAGTGTTTCACTATCAGGACATGTTACCCACACTAGAACATGTCCTACCTTTCACATACACCGCACCCTGCCCAGGGGGGTACCTTGGGCCTACCATAGGGGTGTCCAATGTGTAAGAAAAGGGAAGGATCAGGCCTGGCAAGTGTGTACACTGGCCAGGACAACATGGCAGTTAACAAACTGCGCACAGGCACTGCAGTGGCAGACCTGAGACACCATTGTAGGGCTACTCATGTGGGTGGCACAATCAGTGCTGCAGGCCCACTAGTAGCATTTGAATCACCAGCCCTGGCACACTCAGTGCACTTTACTAGGGACCTACTGGTAAAACAAATATGCCAATCATGGATAACCAATCACAATAATAATTTAACCAGGGAGCACTTGCACTTTGGCACTGATCAGCAGTGGCAAAGTGCCCAAAGCATCTAAACCAGCAAAAACGAATTCCAGCACAGTGTCAAAAATATAGGAGGCAGAGGCAAAAAGTCAGGGGAAACCAAGCCAAGGATGCCAGGTCTAACAGACAGCCATTCATGTATCCTGTTACTCACCCACCCATATAGACACTTATGTGTCTGCTCAAACACCCATTCAGCCACTCATGCACCCTCTGATTCACCGTTTACAACTATTGATATACCAACTCAGTCAACTATACAGATACTCACACAGCCACTAACTTACTCATACATGCACTGACACACCCACTCGCTCACCTATACAAAAACTCTCACACCCACTATCTCATGTATACCGTCTCTTATATACCCTGTCACTCTTCTATACACCACTTACACACCCACTCACTTACCCATACAGGCACTAACATAGCAAGTTACCTTAGTATATATGTTTAATACTCAGTAACATTTAGAAAACACTTACAATCACTGGATGATGTCATCAGTGATGTAATTTGAGATGTCAGCAGTGCTGTCACTGACCATGCCATTAGTGATGTAATATGTGAGGTCATAAGCAGTGCAGTGCGGGGGCATGGGTAACTGCTGAATTTCTCTGGCTTTCTATGAGTGAAATGTCAGCCTAACTATAACGTCCCTGTAACCTTTTTCCCAGTGAATATGAATATATATATATATATATATATATATATATATATATATCGTATATATATATATATATATATATATATATATTCACTGAAAAAAACCATAGGTTTCAGGCACGTTATAGTTAGAAATTAGCATTTAAAAACCTTTGAAATTCACTGAAAAAACCATAGGTTTCAGACACGTTATAGTTAGAAATTAGCATTTAAAAAACCTTTGAAATTCACTGAAAAACCATAGGTTTTAGGGACAGTTATAGTTAGTTGGACATTGCACTCGTACAAAACCCGTGAAATTCCCCTGTTATAGTTAATTCAGCTAACTATAACTCGCGCCCCGCAATGCACTGCTGATGACGTCACATATTACATCACTCATGACATGGTCAGTGACATCACTGATGACATCTCAAATGACATCACTGATGACATCACTGATTACATCATCCAGTGACTGTGTGTTTCTGTAAAGTTTAAATACGTTTAATATATATAGGGAAAGGCGTATTGAAGAATGAGTGGGTGTATAAGTGTCTGAATGGATGATTTAGTACGTGAGTGACTGACTCTACAAGTGAGTGATTAAACGTATCTTACTGAATGCATGGGTTAGTGACTAAACTGTGTGAATGTCTGTATCCGTCTGTTTGTTGGTGTGTAAGTGGATGCATGGATTTGCGAATAGCTACATGAGTGTCTATATGGGTTATTGATTGGTTCTCTGAGTATCTGTATGGCTGCCTGAGTGTTTGTGTGGGTGGGGTGTATGTGACTCTATACATAGATGTGTGAGTGGGTGATTCACTGGGTGCATGATTTCAAGAGTGCATCTGTGATGGACTGCTTGGGTGGGTGAGTGTGTGTATGGGTGTGTTAGTGAGTGAATGTATATCTCAGTGGTACATGTGCGAGTAACTACATATGTAAAAGGCAGTATATATGTGTGTTAGAGTATTTAAATGGCTATAAGTGAGAGTGTGTTATTGTGAGAGTGGCTGTATGGATGCGTGTGTGCTTGTATCAGTTATTGTATAAGAGCGTAAGAATGTGCTAGTATTTGTATGAGTAAGTGAGCTGGTGTGTGTATAACTGTATAGGTGAGTAAATGGGTGTGTGATTAATTTTTGCATGACTGACTAGGTGTGTGAGTACCTCTATGGATGAGTGGCGGTGTGTGAGTGTTTATATAGGTGTATGAGTCCATATGATAGTCCTGTACTGAGTGACTGTAAGTATGAGTGACTGTACAGGTGAGTGAGTGGATGTGTGTGTAGACCTAAGAATCAGTGAGTGGGTATGTAGTTTTTGGTGTTGGAGTGTCTATGGTTTTGAGAATGGCAGTCTGTAATTTAGAGTGGGTGTATCAAAAGTTATATTAGGGTGTGAGAAGATGCATGAAATTATCACATGGATGATGTCATCAGTGATGTCATTTGAGATGTCATCAGTGATGTCATCAGTGATGTCACTGACCATGTCATGAGTGATGTAATATGTGACGTCATCAGCAGTGCATTGCGGGCGCGAGTTATAGTTAGCTGAACTAACTATAACAGGGGAATTTCACGGGTTTTGTACGAGTGCAATGTCCAACTAACTATAACTGTCCCTAAAACCTATGGTTTTTCAGTGAATTTCAAAGGTTTTTTAAATGCTAATTTCTAACTATAACGTGTCTGAAACCTATGGTTTTTTCAGTGAATTTCAAAGGTTTTTTAAATGCTAATTTCTAACTATAACGTACCTGAAACCTATGGTTTTTTCAGTGAATTTCAAAGGTTTTTAAATGCTAATTTCTAACTATAACGTGCCTGAAACCTATGGTTTTTCAGTGAATTTCAAAGGTTTTTTAAATGCTAATTTCTAACTATAACGTGCCTGAAAACTATGATTTTTTAAGTGAATTTCAAAGGTTTTTTAAATGCTAGTTTCTAACTATGCCAACAGAGGTAGGACATGTGAAGAAAGAAGAAAATACGCACAGAAAGAAGCAAAAGATGTGCAGAAAGAACCAACAGAGGAGCAGAAAGAGGCCTTGTTGCAAAATCATCCTGTGCCCACAACTTTTTCAGACGGGTACTGGTGGTAACTGACTCTGACTAACCAGAGCCAGTGCGCGTTTGCACAGTGGTGAAGGGAGGGGGCCGGAGGTGACATGTGTGCAAACGCGCCCCGTGGCGCGTTTTAAGTTGCGGGATTAAGTCCCCTTGAATCCTGAGGGTCCCTGGGGCCCAACTAGCCCCCAGGTACCTACAGTTAGGACCACAGAGCTGAGTTGCAGAGAGGCGTTCCGAGGCCACGCACCTTTTCACCTCTCTGCAACGCACCTCTGTTGTGCTTACTGAAGGTACCTGGTGGGCTAGTTGGCCCCCAGGATTTAAAGGAATTAACTCCCCAACTTAAAACGCACCACAGGGCGTGTTTGCGCACATGTCACCTGAGGCCCCGCCCTCCCTTCACCACTGTGCAACGCACCCTGTGGCGCGTTTTAAGTTGGGGGATTAGGTCACCTTGAATCCTGAGAGTCCCTGGGGCCCAACCAGCCCACCAGGTACTTCCAGTAAGCACCACAGGCCTGCGTTGCAACGCCTGTAACAAATTGTGCAGTTGTGTTTAGGTAGTGAAGAGGGTCGTGCTGGGGGTAGTGTTTTAGGGTTTAGGGTAGTGCAGTGGTGTTTGTGTAATGTAGGGGGTCATGCTGGGGGTAGATTTAGGGTTTAGGGTAGTGCAGTGGTGTTTGGGTAGTGTAGGGAGTCGTGCTGGGGGAGTGTTTTAGTGTTTAGGGTAGTACAGTGGTGTTTGGGTAGTGTAGGGGTCGTGCTGGGGTTAGTGTTTTAGGGTTTTAGGGTTTAGGGTAGTGCAGTGGTATTTGGGTAGTGTAGGGGATACTGCTGGGGGTAGTGTTTTAGGGTTTAGGGTAGTGCAATGGTGTTTGGGTAGTGTAGGGGGTACTGCTGGGGGTAGTGTTTTAGGGTTTAGGGTAGTGCAGTGGTGTTTGGGTAGCTTAGGGGTACTGCTGGGGGTAGTGTTTTATGGTTTAGGGTAGTGCAGTGGTGTTTGGGTAGTGTAGGGGTTCGTGCTGGGGGTAGTTTTTTAGGGTTTAGGGTAGTGCAGTGGTGTTTGTGTAGTGTAGGAGGTCGTGTTTTAGGGTTTAGGGTAGTGCAGTGGTCTTTGGGTAGTGTAGGGAGTCGTGCGGGGGTATTGTTTTAGAGTTTAGGGTAGTGCAGTGGCCTTTGGGTAGTGTAGGGGTTGTGCGGGGGTAGTGTTTTAGGGATTAGGGTAGTGCATTGGTATTTGGGTAGTGTAGGGGGTCATGCGGGGGTAGTGTTTTAGGGTTTAGGGCAGTGCAGTGGTGTTTAGGTAGTGTAGGGGGTCGTGCTGGGGAGTGCTTTAGGGTTTAGGGCAGTGCAGTGGTGTTCGGGTAGTGTAGGGGGTCATGCTGGGGGAGTGTTTTAGGGTTTAGAGCAGTGCAGTGGTGTTCGGGTAGTGTAGGGGGTCGTGCTGGGGGAGTATTTTAGGGTTTAGGGTAGTGCAGTGGTGTTCGGGTAGTGTAGGGGGTCATGCTGAGGGTAGTGTTCTAGGGTTTAGGGCAGTGCAGTCGTGTTCGGGCAGTGTAGGGGTCGTGCTGGGGGTGGTGTTTCAGGGTTTAGGGCAGTGCAGTGGTGTTCGGGCAGTGTAGGGGGTCATGCAGGGGGTGGTGTTTCAGGGTTTAGGGCAGTGCAGTGGTGTTCGGGCAGTGTAGGAGGTCGTGCAGGGGTGGTGTTTCAGGGTTTAGGACAGAGCAATGGTGCTCAGGCAGTGTAGGGGGTTGTGCTGGGGGTGATGTTTCAGTGTTTAGGGCAGTGCAGTGGTGTTAGGGCAGTGTAGGGGGTCGTGCTGGGGTGGTGTTTCAGGGATTAGGGCAGTGCAGTGGTGTTCCGGCAGTGTAGGGGGTCGTGCAGGGGGTGGTGTTTCAGGGTTTGGGGCAGTGCAGTGGTGTTCGAGCAGTAAAGGGGTCATGCTGGGGGTGGTGTTTCAGGGTTTAGGGCAGTGCAGTGGTGTTCGGGCAGTGTAGGGGTGGTGCAGGGGTGGTGTTTCAGGGTTTAGGGCAGTGCAGTGGTGTTCGGGCAGTGTAGGGGGCGGTGCAGGGGGTGGTGTTTCAGGGTTTAGGGCAGTACAGTGGTGTTCGGGCATTGTAGGGGGTGGTGCTGGGGCTGGTGTTTCAGGGTTTAGGGCAGTGCAGTGGTGTTCGGGCAGTGTAGGGGGTCGTGCTGGGTCTGGTGTTTCAGGGTTTAGGGCAGTGGTGTTCGGGCAGTGTAGGGGGTCGTGCTGGGGTTGGTGTTTCAGGGTTTAGGGCAGTGCAGTGGTGTTTGGGCAGTGTAGGGGGTCATGCTGGGGCTGGTGTTTCAGGGTTTAGGGCAGTGCAGTGGTGTTCGGGCAGTGTAGGGGGTCTTGCTGGGGCTGGTGCTTCAGAGTCTAGGGCAATGCAGTGGTGTTCGGGCAGTGTAGGTGGTCTTGCTGGGGCTGGTGTTTTAGGGTTTAGGGCAGTGCAGTGGTGTTCGGGCAGTGTAGGGGGTCGTGCTGGGGGTGGTGTTTCAGGGTTTAGGGCAGTGCAGTGGTGTTCGGGCAGTGTAGGGGGTCGTGCTGGGGCTAGTGTTTCAGGGTTTAGGACAGAGCAATGGTGCTCAGGCAGTGTAGGGGTTGTGCTGGGGGTGATGTTTCAGTGTTTAGGGCAGTGCAGTGGTGTTAGGGCAGTGTAGGGGGTCGTGCTGGGGGTGGTGTTTCAGGGATTAGGGCAGTGCAGTGGTGTTCCGGCAGTGTAGGGGGTCGTGCAGGGGGTGGTGTTTCAGGGTTTAGTGCAGTGGTGTTCGGGCAGTGTAGGGGGTCATGCTGGGGTGGTGTTTCAGGGTTTAGGGCAGTGCAGTGGTGTTCGGGCAGTGTAGGGAGTCGTGCTGAGGGGTGGTGTTTCAGGGTTTAGGGCAGTGCAGTAGTGTTTGGGCAGTGTAGGGGGTCGTGCAGGGGGTGGTGTTTCAGAGTTTAGGGCCGTGCAGTGGTGTTCGGCCAGTGTAGGTAGTCTTGCTGGGGGTGTTGTTTCAGGGTTTAGGGCAGTGCAGTAGTTTTCGGGCAGTGTAGGCGGTCGTGCTGGGGCTGGTGTTTCAGGGTTTAGGGCAGTGCAGTGGTGTTCGGGCAGTGTACGGGGTTGTGCTGGGGCTGTTTCAGGGTTTAGGGCAGTGCAGTGGTGTGCGGGCAGTGTACGGGGTCGTGCTGGGGCTGGTGTTTCAGGGTTTAGGGCAGTGCAGTGGTGTTCGGGCAGTGTAGGGGTCATGCTGAGGGTGGTGTTTCAGGGTTTAGGGCAGTGCAGTGGTATTCGGGCAGTGTAGGGGGTCGTGCTGGGGCTGGTGTTTCAGGGTTTAGGGCAGTGCAGTGGTGTTCGGGCAGTGTAGGGGGTCGTGCTGGGGCTGGTGTTTCAGGGTTTTGGGCAGAGCAGTGGTGTTCGGGCAGTGTAGGGGGTCGTGCTGGTGGTGGTGTTTCAGGGTTTAGGGCAGTGCAGTGGTGTTCGGCAGTGTAGGGGGTCTTGCTGGGGGTGGTGTTTCAGGGTTTAGGGCAGTGCAGTGGTGTTCGGGCAGTGTAGGGGGTCTTGCTGGGGGTGGTGTTTCAGGGTTTAGGGCAGTGGTGTTCGGGCAGTGTAGGGGTCTTGCTGGGGGTGATGTTTCAGGGTTTAGGGCAGTGCAGTGGTGTTCGGGCAGTGTAGGGGGTGTTGCTGGGGGTAGTGTTTCAGGGTTTAGGGTGGTGCAGTGGTGTTCGTGCAGTGTAGGGGGTCATGCAGGGGGTGGTGTTTCAGGGTTTAGGGCAGTGCAGTGGTGTTCTGGCAGTGTAGGGGGTCATGCTGGGGGTGGGGTTTCAGGGTTTAGGGCAGTACAGTGGTGTTCGGGCAGTGTAGGGGGTCGTGCAGGGGTGGTGTTTCAGGGTTTAGGGCAGTGCAGTGGTGTTCGGGCAGTGTAGGGGGTCGTGCTGGGGCTGGTGTTTCAGGGTTAAGGGCAGTGCAGTGGTGTTCGGGCAGTGTAGGGGGTCTTGCTGGGGGTGGTGTTTCAGGGTTTAGGGCAGTGGTGTTCGGGCAGTGTAGGGGGTCTTGCTGGGGGTGATGTTTCAGGGTTTAGGGTAGTGCAGTGGTGCTTGTGTAGTGTAGGGGTTCGTGCTGGGGTAGTGTTTTAGGGTTTAGGGTAGTGCAGTGGTGTTTGTGTAGTGTAGGGGGTCATGTTTTAGGGTTTAGGGTAGTGCAGTGGTCTTTGGGTAGTGTAGGGAGTTGTGCGGGGGTATTGTTTTAGGGTTTAGGGTAGTGCAGTGGTGCTTGTGTAGTGTAGGGCGTCGTGCTGGGGGTAGTGTTTTAGGGTTTAGGGTAGTGCAGTGGTGTTTGTGTAGTGTAGGGGGTCATGTTTTAGGGTAGTGCAGTGGTGTTTGGGTAGTGTAGGGGGTCGTGCTGGGGGTAGTGTTTTAGGATTTAGGTTAGTGCAGTGGTGTTTGGGTAGTGTAGGGGGTCGTGCTGGGGGTAGTGTTTCAGGGTTTAGGGCAGTGCAGTGGTGTTCGTGCAGTATAGGGGGTCGTGCTGGGGATGGTGTTTCTGGGTTTAGGGCAGTGCAGTAGTGTTCGAGCAGTGTAGGGGTTGTGCAGGGGTGGTGTTTCAGGGTTTAGTGCAGTGGTGTTCGGGCAGTGTAGGGGTCGCGCTGGGGGTGGTGTTTCAGGGTTTAGGGCAGTGCAGTGGTGTTCGGGCAGTGTAGGGGGTCATGCACGGGGTGGTGTTTCAGGGTTTAGGGCAGTGCAGTGGTGTTCGGGCAGTGTAGGGTGTTGTGCTGGGGCTGGTGTTTCAGGGTTCAGGGCAGTGCAGTGGTGTTCAGGCAGTGTAGGGGGTCGTGCTGAGGCTGGTGTTTCACGGTTTAGGGCAGTGCAGTGGTGTTCGGGCAGTGTAGGGGGTCGTGCTGGGGCTGGTGTTTCAGGGTTTAGGGCAGTGCAGTGGTGTTCGGGCAGTGTACGCGGTCGTGCTGGGGCTGGTGTTTCAGGGTTTAGGGCAGTGCAGTGGTGTTTGGGCAGTGTAGGGGGTCATGCTGGGGCTGGTGTTTCAGGGTTTAGGGCAGTGCAGTGGTGCTCGGGCAGTGTAGGGGGTCGTGCGGGGGGTGATGTTTCGGGGTTTAGGGTAGTGCAGTGGTGTTCGGGCAGTGTAGGGGGTCATGCAGGGGCTGGTGTTTCAAGGTTTTGGGCAGTGCAGTGGTGTTCGGGCAGTGTAGGGGATCGTGCTGGGGCTGGTGTTTCAGGGTTTTGGGCAGAGCAGTGGTGTTCGGGCAGTGTAGGGGGTCATGCTGGGGGTAGTGTTTCAGGGTTTAGGGCAGTGCAGTGGTGTTCGGGCAGTGTAGGGGTCGTGCTGGGGTGGTGTTTCAGGGTTTAGGTCAGTGGTGTTCGGGCAGTGTAGGGGGTCTTGCTGGGGTGATGTTTCAGGGTTTAGGGCAGTGCAGTGGTGTTCGGGCAGTGTAGGGGTCTTGCTGGGGGTAGTGTTTCAGGGTTTAGGGCAGTACAGTGGTGTTCGGGCAGTGTAGGGGGTCATGCTGGGGGTGGTGTTTCAGGGTTTAGGGCAGTGCAGTGGTGTTCGGGCAGTGTAGGGGGTCATGAAGGGGTGGTGTATCAGGGTTTAGGGCAGTGCAGTGGTGTTCGGGCAGTGTAGGGGGTCGTGCTAGGGGTGGTGTTTCAGGGTTTAGGGCAGTGCAGTGGTGTTCGGGCAGTGTAGGGGGTCATGCAGGGGCTGGTGTTTCAGGGTTTAGGGCAGTGCAGTGGTGTTCGGGCAGTGTAGGGGGTCATGCTGGGGGTAGTGTTTTAGGGTTTAGGGTAGTGCAGTGGTGCTTGTGTAGTGTAGGGGGTCGTGCTGGGGGTAGTGTTTTAGGGTTTAGGGTAGTGCAGTGGTGTTTGTGTAGTGTAGGGGGTCATGTTTTAGGGTAGTGCAGTGGTGTTTGGGTAGTGTAGGGGGTCGTGCTGGGGGTAGTGTTTTAGGGTTTAGGGTAGTGCAGTGGTGTTTGTGTAGTGTAGGGGGTCGTGCTGGGGGTAGTGTTTTAGGGTTTAAGGTAGTGCAGTGGTGCTTGTGTAGTGTAGGAGGTCGTGCTGGGGGTAGTGTTTTAGGGTTTAGGGTAGTGCAGTGGTGTTTGTGTAGTGTAGGGGTCATGTTTTAGGGTAGTGCAGTGGTGTTTGGGTAGTGTAGGGGGTCGTGCTGGTGGTAGTGTTTTAGGATTTAGGTTAGTGCAGTGGTGTTTGGGTAGTGTAGGGGGTCGTGCTGGGGGTAGTGTTTTAGGGTTTAGGATAGTGCAGTGGTGCTTGTGTAGTGTAGGGGTCGTGCTGGGGGTAGTGTTTTAGGGTTTAAGGTAGTGCAGTGGTGTTTTTGTAGTGTAGGGGGGTCATGTTTTAAGATGCAATGCTCCAATACCTGACCAGTCTGCACTACATAAAACTGCAAAAAACTAAAAATAAAAAGTGTTTTACACACTTTTGTCATTGGGCTATATGTGGGCTACATCTGGGTAATATTTGGGCTACATTTGGGCTCTTTTTTCACTGGTGGCCATCTTGGAAGACTTCTTTGTTATGAAGTTTCCTAATTTCTTCATTTACTGCAGTCTCCTCAGTAGGAAATGCTTTCAGTTTTTTACTTTGATTCCATCAAGAAGGCATTCAGATGTGTCTCACATCTGCCATAAATTCAGAATGTTAGCACTCTAGTTGCTCATTAGATCACTGGAGTAAAGCTACTGCTCACCAGGGAGTTAACTGGTAGTCTGCTGCTGGTATTGAAAGTGATTGTTTCAGTCTGCATGTCAGAATTTTCTAATGAAATAGAAGAGGATTTGAGATCTCACTTAAAACATGCCCTAATTTTTCTTTCTGCAGCACTAACCATAATTTCTATTTCAAAAAGAACCCCTCATTGTGTTCCTTTTAAATTAAATGTTTTAAGTGTTACTGGTTTATTCCAATCAAGATGGCTTCAGGTGTGCCATACTTTTGTCATAAGTAAGGCTGTTAGCGCTCTAGTTGTTCTTTAGAACACTCTGGGAAACTGCAGTAGAACACAAAAGCATCAACTGGCAGGCTGCTCCTGTTGAAATATAACAGGAAGATATTTGAGATCACACTTGAAATATGTCCTAATTTTTCTTTCTACAGCACTAACCATAATTTCTATGACAAAATGAACCCCATCATTTTTATCCTTTTTAAATTAAATGTTTTAAGTGTTACCAGTTTATTCCAATCAAGATGGCTTCAGGTGTGCCATACTTTTGTCATAAGTAAGGCTGTTAGCGCTCTAGTTGTTCTTTAGAACACTCTGGGAAGCTGCAGTAGAACACAAAGGCATCAACTGGCAGGCTGCTCCTGTTGAAATATAAAGAAGATATTTGAGATCACACTTGAAACATGTCCTAATTTTTCTTTCTACAGCACTAACCATAATTTCTATGACAAAATGAACCCCATCATTTTGTTCCTTTTTAAATTAAATTGTTTAAGTGTTACCAGTTTATTCCAATCAAGATGGCTTCAGGTGTGCCATACTTTTGTCATAAGTAAGGCTGTTAGCACTCTAGTTGTTCTTTAGAACACTCTGGGAAGCTGCAGTAGAACACAAAGGAATCAACTGACAGTCTCTGCGCTTGTTGGATGTACATGTTTTACTGAGAATGTCAGACTTCATTCTCACATGAGTGAGAAAGATAATGTGAATTTACAGAAAATATGCTCTCATTTTAGCTTCTGGAGCACCTTCCAAACCTCCATGGGACAAGCATGAGAAAATAGTGATCTCTCAAACATGATTCATGATATCCCAGCAGAATGTTTTTCACATGGTAAAATCACCTTATAATACACCACAATTCCTAAAATTAGTATGGTACCATCAACAAATAAATTCTAATGTAACTAAAGCCTGTTATCACCCTTTATAGTTCTCCTTTTGGTGACCCTCAAAATCTTCTATTCACTACAATGCATTTCAATGAGGTACTATCATTTATATTGGTCCCAAGATGGCTGCCAGCAATTCCAGGATGAAGTGCTGACAGCCAATCAGATCTCACGATGACATGTGTGGTTAGGCTCCGCCCAGATATATATGTGACTTTACTTTTGATTTTCTCAGGAACTACTGAACGGATTTACACCATTTAAGCAAAAGGCACGACACCGAACCAAGGGCTACCTCTTTGCCAAATTTGGTGTAATTCCGTTCAGCAGTTCGGGCTGTAGCTGCGACTAAAGGTTCCTATGGAAAAATGAATGGGGAAAATGCGTTTTGGGGCCCCCCTTTTTTCTCGGCCCCCGCTTGACGTATCACCCTGAGACTTTCAGGATAGGAGCGGACCGGAGCGCCCCAACAAGTTGGAAACTTTCACGAAGATTCGTCAACCGGCGCCAATGTTATTTCAAATAGAATGACGCGGATTTCCTATGGATAATAGGTTTTAACTATAACTATCTACTGGCGACCGCCAGTAGATAATATATATATATATATATATGAACATGGAATCCTCGACAATTCTCCAAATGTAGAAAACAAGGAGAGGCACACCAGGAGACTGCACAAGTATTTTATTGTGCACCAAGATCAAGGGTGACGCGTTTCGGCGTGTAGCCTTTTTCGAGTAACTTCCTATACAGCAAATTCCTATAAAAATAGACATCAATGTTCATGGACATGAACAAAATACTTAGCGTTACCATTGCATTTGTATTTATAAATAAAGCAATATAAATTTGCAAAACATGAGTTGATACATATGAAATAATTTTCAAAAAACAAATCACAATTTAACTTTATCATTGTGTGAAATTAGTAGCACCTGTTTCCAAAATGGACGGCATGCAATAAAGTTTGAAATTCAAACGGGACAAGAGACAGTGCATTTCAATCTCATGATAAATATGAATATGATGCATAGACATTCACATAAACATTATTCAACTGTCTGTTGTATTTCATATATGATTTTTGTTCAATCCAACGAACAGAATGCTATCCGACATGATTCAATAAAGTTTTAAATTAAAACCACATTGTTACAACTATACTACACAGTTAAACCCAATAATCTGATGTGCAATGGTATTTCGCAACTAATATTGAATGTGCATGAATTTACTTTCCCATGGATCGATATATGGGTAAACAACACAAGTGACTCATGATTTACGGTAGTGTACCTGTATCAAATCACCTTATTTGTTTCCACAATTTATTGGATATTGTGTCGTAGCCTCTTAACTTTACTGAATACCAAGTTATGTAC
This sequence comes from Calotriton arnoldi, assembly GCA_963921515.1. Classification (NCBI taxonomy): domain Eukaryota; kingdom Metazoa; phylum Chordata; class Amphibia; order Caudata; family Salamandridae; genus Calotriton; species Calotriton arnoldi. The sequence goes on from CAWUFW010009081.1 coordinate 799,129, forward strand.
TTTGTAATCACCCTATGGGAAATAGCATCCACAAATAATACCCAAAAGTTAGGAATAATATGTAAACCTGTACAAGGTGCATGATGTGAATGAAACATTGTATAAGTGGATGTCAACTAACACTGGTGAGAGATTGCTGGGGTACGAGAAAGAACACCTTGTCTATCCGACTATAAGAAAAGATCTACGTACTGGAGTGCCCTTGTGGCCTCCGGTACGTGGGCAGTACTAAACTCCCACTGAAAATAAGAGTTTTGCAACATCTTCGCGCAGTGACCAACCGTGATTTTAATTATCCGGTTGCCCGACATTTTGCCAACAAACAAAAAAGTAACAACTCTTTTCTCCAATTTTTTGGAATAGATAGAATTCCTCTACATATTCGGGGGGAGACAGGGAGAAGAACCTCCGAATCCTGGAGTCAAGATACATAATTGACTTAAACACCAAGACTCCCCAAGGACTAAATAGTGGCGAGGAACTTGCTACACATATTGGCCGCTGATCCTCTCTTTTCATTCACATTGTTGTTTTAAATTATTTTCATATTGCAGTCACTTTTCACTTATTTTAAAAGCGGGAATACATGATTAGACCACCTAGTGAGAACCTTATAATTAAAATATATCGCAGTGGAACATACGGGTACGTATCTGTGACCCTCCACAGCGTGTTCTTTTCTGATGGTTGGATTGAAGAAAAAGCATATATGAAATACAACAGACAGTTGAATGTTTATGTGAATGTCTATGCATCATATTCATATTTATCATGAGATTGAAATGCACTGTCTCTTGTCCCGTTTGAATTTCAAACTTTATTGCATGCCGTCCATTTTGGAAACAGGTGCTACTAATTTCACACAACAATGAAGTTAAATTGTAATTTGTTTTTTGAAAATTATTTCATATGTATCAACTCATGTTTTGCAAATTTATATTGCTTTATTTATAATTACAAATGCAATGGCAACACTAAGTATTTTGTTCATGTCCATGAACATTGATGTCTATTTTTATAGGAATTTGCTGTATAGGAAGTTACTCGTAAAAAAGGCTACACGCCGAAACGTGTCGTCCTTGATTTTGGTACACAATAAAATACTTGTGCAGTCTCCTGTTGTGCCACTCCTTCTTTTCTAGATTTGGAGAATTGTCGAGGATTCCATGTTCATAATTAGCGGCTGCTGTCGCCGTTTGCAGGCACCGACACCGTAGGCTGGGAACTGCCGAGCACAGCGACTTGGTGGATATATATATATATGATGTGATCAAGACAGTGTTTCACTGTCGAAACGCGTAATGCTGGGCACTTGCCACGATGTATGGTAACTGATATTTCTGCAATAAATGCACTTTAAGAAACCCAAAAGCACGTTGTGGTCCGTACCTGATGTTTGCCGTGACGGTGGCGATACAGGAGTGTGGATTCATTCATATGTATATATATATATATCCAAAAGAACACTCCTACTCCAATAAAGAAGAGGCACGTACACGAGGTATGTAGGTGTAGGGCTGATTTAATGTTATTCAGGTCTCGCACGACCCCGCAGCAAGAGAGAGACGCGTTTCGCCTGCGCAGCAGGCTTTATCAATCTAAATGGCGCCATTAAATGCAAGGTATAAATAGCCCTCCCCCTCCTTAAAACATGGGTAGACATAGAAAATAGACTGTGCATTTAAAAAAAACTTAGCTGGAAAATCCTGTTTATCCCCACACATATAATTCGTGCAAATGCAAACATTAAATTAAAGAGTAGAAATAACGGCAAAGTGTGCATTCAACATATTTTGCCTGAGGATTAAAGAAGATCAATCTCCTGAAATATAAATGCACAGAAAAAATGTATATTGACTACCATAAGTGGGAGCATGTCCTAATGACAAGCTGAGGTGCATGAATGTATTAACCTAATATGGCGCCAAAACTATCAAAGCATACTGCCCGGCTTTTGATACATCAGAAATTAAAACTGCAATACATTAAATTGCAATAAGTAAAAACGAGCTGCAAATGTAACTCATGGTTATTTACAAATGTCGCATTGCCCTGTAGCTGAAAAGGACACAATCACCCAGGTATGATCACTGGTCCTGGTAGAAACGAAACGGAACTAAACTTAGCATGCAAATGCGCGCTAGAACAGACACACATACAGCAGAGAATTTTGGGGTTGTCCCATGTCTACGGTACTCCAATTGTTCTATTACCACAGAACTACAAGACCCATAATCCCCTTCACTGGCCTCGCAAGTTCAAAGTCCATAACTGGCTAACATGAGTGACAATTTAAATCACAGTTGTTCCTTGAATTTGCTAAATCGGTAACCGGGTAATCTCGACAATGAGTCCAAAGTCAAAAAAATGTCACAGGAACAGTGTAAACAAGCAGCACGAAATATAACTCCATGATGGGCATACCCACGAGGTCGGAGGAGACCGATGAACTTAAATTAGACATGCCCGAACAGACCTCACCGCTTCTGCTTCGGCATCCACGGTGCCCAGTCACCAAAGGGCGCCAGTATCCTAGGCAAGGCCTTTCTTGCTGTGGAATGCAGACCTACGTGCTGGCAGTCGAGAAAACCGCACTGCTCCGCAATCTGGATCACCACAGCTGTCATCCTTAATCCTTTCTCTGGCGCATTCTCTGGGGGCTCCACTGCATAGCACTACCATGCTTCACAAACCAACTGCGGTCAAAGTGGAGCCACAAAATGGCTGGTGGTACGCGTGCAGCGTCGACGGCCGACGCTGTATTTAATCCAAAAGAACACTCCTACTCCAATAAAGAAGAGGCACGTACACGAGGTATGTAGGTGTAGGGCTGATTTAATGTTATTCAGGTCTCCCACGACCCCGCAGCAAGAGACGCGTTTCGCCTGCGCAGCAGGCTTTATCAATCTAAATGGCGCCATTAAATGCAAGGTATAAATAGCCCTCCCCCTCCTTAAAACATGGGTAGACATAGAAAATAGGCTGTGCATTTAAAATATATATATATATATTCACTGAAAAAATATATATATATTCACTAAAAAAAGGTTACATGTAGTTATAGTTATCTCAAGAAACTATAACTTGTGTCTTTAGGTAACTATAACTCACGCCCTTGCCATGCACAGTTTTCTCATCAATAATTATGCTGCAAATGTTGCAATGAAGCCATTGAAGATGTCATGAGTGATATAATATGTGGGGTAATTAGCAGTTCATGGCGAGGGCGTGACTTATAGTTGCCTTAGGGCATAAGTTACAGTTACTTGAAATTACTATAACTGCTGAATTTCTATGGTTTTGTGTGTTTAAAGTCTGAGCCTAACTATAACGTCCCTGCATACTTAGGTTTTTTCAGTGAATTTCAAAGGTTTTTTTAATTTAATTTCAAACTATAATGTCCCTGTAACCTTTGTTTTTTTCAGTGAATTCCTATGTTCTTTAAATGCTATTTCCTAACTATAACAACTATAATGTCCCTGTAACCTGGGTGTGTGAGTGGTTGTATGAGTGGTTATGTGGGTGTGTAAGTGGGTGTCGAGTGGCTGTGTGGCTGTGTGAGTAGATGTGTGAGTGGGTGTGTGAATGGTTTAAAGGTTCTGTGAGTGGGTGTGTGATTGGCTGTATAGGTATGTGAGTAGGTGTGTGAGTGGTTGTGTGGATGTGTAAGTGGGTGTGTAAGTAGGTCTGTGAATGGGTCTGTGAGTGGTTTTGAGGGTCTGTGAGTGAGTGTCTGCATGTGTGTGTGACTGAGTGTGTGAGTGGTTGTGTGGGTGTGTGAGTGCCTGTGTGAGTAGGTGTGTGGATCTGTGAGTGAGTGTAAGTTCCTCAGGTTGAAACAAAAGGGTTTTGGACAATTTTTTGCCCATGAGGTGTCCCTCACAGACCCCTGCTTTATTCCCATGGGGTCAGGGTACCTCTACCCTGACAGCTTCTATCACTTTTTAACTTTATTTTCCCCGCTGGGAACTGAGTCCTGATTAATAAAATGGAGGCTGCAACTTCCCTCACAGGTTGCAGCCAGCTAATCACTGCATTGCTGCTGGTGCGTGAATCCAAGGAGGATTAGAGGAAGATTCAAGGAGGAGCCGCATCCCTTGATATGCAAATTTGGATTTCAGTTAGTATCTCAAAAACTACTTAACAGATTTACACCAAATAGCATTCTTTCTCGACCAAGAGCTACCTTCTGCCAAATTTGGTGTAATTCAGTCAAGTGGTTTGGGCTGAAGTCACGACTAAACTCTCTATGGGAATAAACATGGGAAATTTAGTTTTTTTGACTCCCCCCATCTTCTCGGTTCCCGCTTGATGGATTGCCCCGAAACTTACCATGCACAACACGAATCACTGGGGACCTTTTTGGGAAATTGTGTGAAGATTTGTCAAACGGGGCCAAAGATATAAGCATAATGCTTTTGCTATGGAAACATGATCCTAACAATACTTACCTACTGGCAGCCACCAGTATATGTGTACGTATGTATATATATATATATATATATATATATATGTGTAAGTATATATATATGTGTAAGTATATATATATGTGTATGTATATATTATCTACTGGCGGTCGCCAGTAGATAGTTATAGTTACAACCTATTATCCATAGGAAATCCGCGACATTCTATTTGAAATAACTCTCTTGCCGGTTGACGTATCTTCGCGAAATTTTCAAACTTCGTGGGGCGCTCCGGTCCGCTCCTACCCTGAAAGTCTCGGGGTGATACGTCAAGCGGGGGCCGAGAAAAAGGGGGTCCCAAACGCGTTTTCCCCATGCATTTTCCCATAGGAAACTTTAGACACGGCTACAGCCCGAACTGCTGAACGGAATTACACCAAATTTGGCAAAGAGGTAGTTCTTGGTTCAGAAAGAACCCTTTTTGTGTAAATCCGTTCAGTAGTTGCTGAGAAAATCAAAAAGTAAAAGTACATATATATCTATGGGCACGGAGGATTCGCGCACCCTCCCGATCACGAGCTGCATGTTAATTGGCTGTCAGCTGGCTGTCAACATTCCGATTCAGGAAATGTTGGCAGCCATTTTGTCCCTCGGTAGAACCGAGGGACAGAAACAAGTGCGCAAAGCGCACAAAGGGGGGAGGGTAGAAACACCCTGACCCCCTAGGTTTGCTCAGGGGGTCCCACAAGGACCCCCTGGGCAAAAAAAAATAATTTTTTTTTTTTTTTAAATCGGCAGGATGCGCTCAGGGTGCGCGAATCCTGCCGAAAAAAAAATCGAAGCGCGGTCTCCCGCGCTCCGATGTTAGTGGCCCCCGGGTGGCCCAAGTCCCGGGGGCATGCTGGGGGGGTTAATTTTATGTGTGGGGGGCCTCTAAGGGCCCCCAAGCCCGGGGACCACCACCCTCCGGGGCTTTATGTACAAGGGTGCGGGAGGGCTCTGAGCCCTCCCGCAGCCCCGGGACCACCACCTCCCCGGGGCTTCTTTTTTTAATTAAAAACCTGTGTGGGGGGCTCCAGCCCCCACACGCCCCGAGACCACCACCTCCCCGGGGCACTAAGAAAAATTACAATGGGGGTCCGTTTTGGACCCCCAGAGCCTCGAGGACCACCACCTCCCGGGGCTGTGCACTGAATGGGAGGGGGCCGCGCGGCCCCCTCCTGGAGCCCTTGATGGCCCTGGGGACCACCACCCCCAGGGCCGGCTCCTGCAGTGTCCCGGGGTGCCTACCCCCGGGACACTGCTGTTTGCAATGACAGGACGGGAGCCTCGCGGCTCCCGTCCTGTCATTGCAAACTTGCTTGGATATTGGAAGAGAGGCAGGAAACCTGCTCTCTCTTCCAATATCCAAAGCCGATTGCTTTTCCACATGGGGAGCTGCATCTTAGCAGCTCCCCATGTGTAGCTATGCCGGCTCCCGTAGGACACGGGGAGCCGGCGGGACTGTGGGGGATTGGGGACCCCCACAGTCCCCAACGAGAGGGCCAGCCCCGGGGGATGGGGTCCCCGGGGCAAGTAGTGGCCCGGGAGGGGGCCACGCGGCCCCCCTCCCCAAAAAAATTTAAAAAAAACGATCGGGCCCGCAGGCCCGCCCCTTCCTTCACCACTCTGCAAACGCGCCCCTGGCGCGTTTGCAGAGAGGAACGATTCCCCTTGAATACTGGGTGTCCCTGGGGGCCAACTAGCCCACCAGGAACCTCCAGTATGCGCCAGGGAGCTGCCTTGCAGAGAGGTGTACAGAGGCCACGCCCCTTTTACACCTCTCTGCAACGCAGCTCTATGGCGCTTTTGGAGGTATATGGTGGGCTAGTTGGACTCCGGGGACCCTCAGGATTCAAGGGGACTTAATCCCCCAACTTAAAACGCGCCACGGGGCGCGTTTGCACAGTGGTGAAGGGAGGGGGCGGGCAACTGGCCCAACAGGTACATCCAGGAAGCGCCACAGAGCTGCGTTGCAGAGAGGTGTAAAAAGGGGTGTGGCCTCTCTACACGTCTCTGCAACGCAGCCCCCTGGCGCATATTGGAGGTTCCTGGTGGTCTAGTTGGCCCCTAGGGACCCTCAGGATTCAAGGGAACTTAATCCCCCAACTTAAAACGCGCCACGGGGCGGCGTTTGCAAAGATGTCACCTCAGGCCCCGCCCCTCCCTTCACCATTGTGCAAATATTCCTCTAAAATCAGCCGAAATAGGAATTCCGATTTACTCACCTGTTATAAGGAGAGACCTCAGTGCTGTATCTTTCAGCCCAGTACTGGTCCTGAAAAGTAATTTTAACCGTACTTACCGGTAACTTGAATTTCCTTCATAGGCTAACATTGACTGGTTTCACTTGGAAATTCTTCTAAGTGTGGAGTTTTGGAACTTTAAAATATTCCTCTAAAATCAGCCGAAATACGAATTCCGATTTACTCACCTGTTATCAGGAGAGACCTCAGTGCTGCATCTTTCAGCCCAGTACTGATCCTGAAAAGTAATTTTAACCGTACTTACCGGTAACTTGAATTTCCTTCATAGGCTAACATTGACTGGTTTCACTTGGAAATTCTTCTAAGTGTGGAGTTTTGGAACTTTAAAATATTCCTCTAAAATCAGCCGAAATACGAATTCCGATTTACTCACCTGTTATCAGGAGAGACCTCAGTGCTGCATCTTTCAGCCCAGTACTGATCCTGAAAAGTAATTTTAACCGTACTTACCGGTAACTTGAATTTCCTTCATAGGCTAACATTGACTGGTTTCACTTGGAAATTCTTCTAAGTGTGGAGTTTTGGAACTTTAAAATATTCCTCTAAAATCAGCCGAAATCACGAATTCCGATTTACTCACCTGTTATCAGGAGAGACCTCAGTGCTGCATCTTTCAGCCCAGTACTGATCCTGAAAAGTAATTTTAACCGTACTTACCGGTAACTTGAATTTCCTTCATAGGCTAACATTGACTGGTTTCACTTGGAAATTCTTCTAAGTGTGGAGTTTTGGAACTTTAAAATATTCCTCTAAAATCAGCCGAAATACGAATTCCGATTTACTCACCTGTTATCAGGAGAGACCTCAGTGCTGCATCTTTCAGCCCAGTACTGATCCTGAAAAGTAATTTTAACCGTACTTACCGGTAACTTGAATTTCCTTCATAGGCTAACATTGACTGGTTTCACTTGGAAATTCTTCTAAGTGTGGAGTTTTGGAACTTTAAAATATTCCTCTAAAATCAGCGAAATACGAATTCCGATTTACTCACCTGTTATCAGGAGAGACCTCAGTGCTGCATCTTTCAGCCCAGTACTGATCCTGAAAAGTAATTTTAACCGTACTTACCGGTAACTTGAATTTCCTTCATAGGCTAACATTGACTGGTTTCACTTGGAAATTCTTCTAAGTGTGGAGTTTTGGAACTTTAAAATATTCCTCTAAAATCAGCTGAAATACGAATTCCGATTTACTCACCTGTTATCAGGAGAGACCTCAGTGCTGCATCTTTCAGCCCAGTACTGATCCTGAAAAGTAATTTTAACCGTACTTACCGGTAACTTGAATTTCCTTCATAGGCTAACATTGACTGGTTTCACTTGGAAATTCTTCTAAGTGTTGATTTTTGAAACATACAAATATTCCTCTAAAATCAGCCGAAATCCGAATTCTGATTTACTCACCTGTTATCAGGAGAGACCTCAGTGCTGCATCTTTCAGCCCAGTACTGGTCCTGAAAAGTAATTTTAACCGTACTTACCAGTAACTTGAATTTCCTTCCATAGGCTAACATTGACTGGTTTCACTTGGAAATTCTTCTAAGTGTGGAGTTTTGGAACTTTAAAATATTCCTCTAAAATCAGCCGAAATACGAATTCCGATTTACTCACCTGTTATCAGGAGAGACCTCAGTGCTGCATGTTTCAGCCCAGTACTGATCCTCAAAAGTAATTTTAACCGTACTTACCGGTAGCTTGAATTTCCTTCATAGGCTAACATTGACTGGTTTTCAGCAAAAAGTTTCAAAGTGTTGATTTTCACAAACTACAAATATTCCTTAAAAATCGCCTGTATGACTTAAACGCATTCTTTCAACTGTTTACAGGAGATGCACCAGTGCTGGATCCAGGATCCAACACTGAGTAAGAAAAAAGTAACGATAACAGTTTTTACCTGCTAAGTGAATTTCCTTCCATAGGATAACATTGGTGATTCTATGAGAAAAAGTTTCAAAGTGTCAACTTTTAAAATACAATAATATTCCTTAAAAATCACGACTGTAACCAAAACGCTTTTACTCAACTGTTTACAGGAGATGTACCAGGACTGAATCTAGGATCCAGTCCTGTGGTTACAAAGTAATCCATAAAGTAACTAATTGCATTTAACTAGAAATTCACATTGAGCTGAATGTTGCATTGTGTTTGAAAATGTGTTGCCCATTGCAACAACTGTAACTACTGTACTTAAAAGTCTATTGCCTATCTGCAAAGTATTTAAACTAAAGTAATTCATTCTGAGAAAGTATTTTTGTAATGTAATGTATAATGTAATTACAATGTAATTTGACAAATAAAATATGTAAAAAAAAATTGTTTCTAAAAATGTAGTAAATCAGTATGAAAAAAATTAATATAACAATTAATACATTTAAAAATTGTCATTTACAAAACCTTTGAAATTCACAGAAAAAACCGTAGGTTTCAGGCACGTTATAGTTAGAAATTAGCATTTAAAAAACCTTTGAAATTCACTGAAAAAACCATAGGTTTCAGACACGTTATAGTTACAAATTAGCATTTAAAAAACCTTTGAAATTCACTGAAAAAACCATAGGTTTCAGACACGTTATAGTTACAAATTAGCATTTAAAAAACCTTTGAAATTCACTGAAAAAACCATAGGTTTTAGGGACAGTTATAGTTACTTGGACATTGCACTCGTACAAAACCCGTGAAATTCCCCCGTTATAGTTAGTTCAGCTAACTATAACTCGCGCCCACAATGCACTGCTGATGACGTCACATATTACATCACTCATGACATGGTCAGTGACATCACTGATGACATCACTGATGACATCTCAAATGACATCACTGATGACATCATCCACGTGATAATCTGATGCACCTCCTCACCCCTAATATAACCTTTGATACACCCACTCTAAATTACAGACTGCCATTAGCAAAACCATAGACACTCCAACACCAATAACTACATACCCACTCACTGATTCTTAGGTCTACACACACACATCCACTCACTCACCCGTACAGTCACTCATACTTACGGTCACTCAGTACAGGACTATCATATGCACTCTTACTCCTATATAGACACTCAAACAACGCCACTCATCCATAGAGATACTCACACACCTAGTCAGTCATGCAAATAATTAAACACACTGCCATTTACTCACCTATACAGTTATACACACCAGCTCACTTACTCATACAAATAGTAGCACATTGTTACGCTCTTATACAATCACTGATACAAGCACACAATCATCCATACAGCCACTATCACAATCACTCACTCTTGCTTATAGCTATTTATATACTCCAACACACATATATACTGCCTTTCACATATGTAGTTACTCACACATGTACCACTGGGACATACATTCACTCACTAACACACTCTTACACACACTTACCCACCCATATAGTCTATCACAGATGCACTCTTGAAACCATCCACCCAGTGAATCACCCACTCACACATCTATGCACAGAGTTGCACACACCCCTCCCACACAAACACTCAGGCACCCATACAGATACTCAGACAAGCATTCAATAACTCATATAGAAAATCATTTAGCTATTCACAAACACATGCAGCCACTTACACAGCAACAGACAGATGGATACAGACATACACCCAGTTTAGTCACTAACCCATGCATTCAGTAAGATACGTTAAATCACTCACTTATAGAGTCAGTCACGCACCTACTAAATCATCCATACAGACACTTAGACACCCACTCATTCTTCAATACGTCTTTTCCTATATATTTTAAAAATATTTAAACTTTACAGAAACACACAGTCACTGGATGATGTCATCAGTGATGTCATTTGAGATGTCATCAGTGATGTCATCAGTGATGTCACTGACCATGTCATGAGTGATGTAATATGTGACGTCATCAGCAGTGCATTGCGGGGCGCGAGTTATAGTTAGCTGAACTAACTATAACGGGGGAATTTCACGGGTTTTGTACGAGTGCAATGTCCAAATAACTATAACTGTCCCTAAAACCTATGGTTTTTCAGTGAATTTCAAGGTTTTTAAATGCTAATTTGTAACTATAACGTGTCTGAAACCTATGGTTTTTCAGTGAATATATATATATATATATATATGTATATATGTGTATATATATATTCACTGAAAAAACCATAGGTTTCAGGCACGTTATAGTTAGAAATTAGCATTTAAAAACCTTACAAATTCACTGAAAAACCATAGGTTTTAGGGACAGTTATAGTTAGTTGGACATTGCACTCGTACAAAACCCGTGAAATTCCCGTTATGAATTAGTTCAGCTAACTATAACTGCGCCCCGCAATGCACTGCTGATGACGTCACATATTACATCACTGATGACATGGTCAGTGACATCACTGATGACATCACTGATGACATCTCAAATGACATCACTGATGACATCATCCAGTGAGTGTGTGTTTCTGTAAAGTTTAAAAATGTTTAATATATATAGGGAAGGCGTATTGAAGAATGAGTGGGTGTATAAGTGTCTGAATGGATGATTTAGTAGGTGCGTGACTGACTCTATAAGTGAGTGATTAAACGTATCTTACTGAATGCATGGGTTAGTGACTAAACTGGGTGAATGTCTGTATCCGTCTGTCTGTTGCTGTGTAAGTGGCTGCATGGGTTTGTGAATAGCTACATGAGTGTCTATACGAGTTATTGATTGGTTATCTGAGAATCTGTATGGGTGCCTGAGTGTTTGTGTGGGTGGGGTGTGTGCGACTCTGTGCATAGATGTGTGAGTGGGTGATTCACTGGGTGGATGGTTTCAAGAGTGCATCTGTGATAGACTGTATGGGTGGGTAAGTGTGTGTAAGAGTGTGTTAGTGAGTGAATGTATGTCCCAGTGGTACATGTGTGAGTAACTACATATGTGAAAGGCAGTATATATGTGTGTTGGAGTATATAAATAGCTATAGCGAGAGTGTGTGATTGTGAGAGTGACTGTATGGATGAGTGTGTGCTTGTATCAGTGATTGTATAAGAGCGTAAGAATGTGCTAGTATTTGTATGAGTAAGTGAGCTGGTGTGTGTATAACTGTATAGGTGAGTAAATGGCAGTGTGTTTAATTATTTGCATGACTGAGTAGGTGTGTGAGTACCTCTATGGATGTGTGGCGGTGTTTGCGTGTCTATATAGGAGTATGAGTGCATATGATAGTCCTGTACTGAGTGACCATAAGTATGAGTGACTGTACGGGTGAGTGAGTGGATGTGTGTGTAGACCTAAGAATCAGTGAGTTGGTATGTAGTTATTGGTGTTGGAGTGTCTATGGTTTTGCGAATGGCAGTCTGTAATTTAGAGTGGGTGTATCAAAGGTTATATTAGTGTGTGAGGAGGTGCATCAGATGATCACGTGGATGATGTCATCAGTGATGTCATCAGTGATGTCATTTGAGATGTCATCAGTGATGTCATCAGTGATGTCACTGACCATGTCATGATTGATGTAATATGTGGCGTCATCAGCAGTGCATTGCGGGCGCGAGTTATAGTTAGCTGAACTAACTATAACGGGGAATTTCACGGGTTTTGTACGAGCGCAATGTCCAACTAACTATAACTGTCCCTAAAACCTATGGTTTTTTCAGTGAATTTGTAAGGTTTTTTAAATGCTAATTTCTAACTATAACGTGCCTGAAACCTATGGTTTTTCAGTGAATTTGTAAGGTTTTTTAAATGCTAATTTCTAACTATATCGAGCCTGAAACCTATGGTTTTTCAGTGAATTTCAAAGGTATTTTAAATGCTAATTCCTAACTATAACATGTCTGAAACCTATGGTTTTTTTCAGTGAATTTCAAAGGTTTTGTAAATGACAATTTTTAAATATATTAATTGTTATATTTATTTTTGGGATACTGATTTACTACATTTTTAAACTATTTATTTGTAGATATTTTATTTTTTAAATTACATTGTAATTACATTATACATTACATTACAAAATATACTTTCTCAGAATGAATTACTTTAGTTTAAATACTTTGCAAATAGGCAATAGACTTTTAAGTACAGTAGTTACAGTTGTTGCAATGGGCAACACAATTTCAAATACAATGCAACATTGATCTCAATGTGAATTTCTAGTTAAATGCAATTAGTTACTTTATGGATTACTTTTCTAACCACAGGACTGGATCCTAGATTCAGTCCTGGGCATCTCCTGTAAACAGTTGAGTAAAGCGTTTTGGTTACAGTAGTGATTTTTAAGGAATATTATTGTATTTTAAAAGTTGACACTTAGAAACTTATTTCACATAGAATCACCAATGTTATCCTATGGGAGGAAATTCACTTAGCAGGTAAGTAGTGTTATCGTTACTTTTCTTACTCAGTGGTGGATCCTGGATCCAGCACTGGTGCATCTCCTGTAAACAGTTGAAAGAATGCTTCTAAGTCACACAGGTGATTTTAAGGAATATTTGTAGTTTGTGAAAATCGACACTTTGAAACTTTTCTGCTGAAAACCAGACAATGGATTCCTATGGAAGGAAATACAAGTTACTGGTAAGTACGGTTAGAATTACTTTTCAGGGTCAGTGCTGGGCTAAAGATGCAGCACTGGGTTCTCTCCTGATAACAGGTGAGTAAATCGGAATTCATAGTTCGGCTGATTTTAGAGAAATATTATAAAGTTCCAAAACTGCACACTTAGAAGAATTTCCAAGTGAAACCAGTCAATGTTAGCCTATGGAAGGAAACTCAAGTAACTGGTAAGTACGGTTAGAATTACTTTTCAAGGTCAGTGCTGGGCTAAAGATGCAGCACTGGGTTCTCTCCTGATAACAGGTGAGTAAATCGGAATTACGTAGTTCGGCTGATTTTAGAGGAATATTATAAAGTTCCAAAACTCCACACTTAGAAGAATTTCCAAGTGAAACCAGTCAATGTTAGCCTATGGAAGGAAATTCAAGTTACTGGTAAGTACGGTTAGAATTACTTTTCAAGGTCAGTGCTGGGCTAAAGATGCAGCACTGGAGTTCTCTCCTGATAACAGGTGAGTAAATCGGAATTCGTAGTTCGGCTGATTTTAGAGGAATATAATAAAGTTCCAAAACTCCACACACAGAAGAATTTCCAAGTGAAACCAGTCAATGTTAGCCTATGGAAGGAAATTCAAGTTACTGGTAAGTACGGTTAGAATTACTTTTCAAGGTCAGTGCTGGGCTAAAAGATGCAGCACTGGGTTCTCTCTTGATAACAGGTGAGTAAATCGGAATTCGTAGTTCGGCTGATTTTAGAGGAACATTTGCACAATGGTGAAGGAAGGGGGTGGGGCCTGAGGTGACATGTCTGCAAACACGCCCTGTGGCGCGTTTTAAGTTGGAGAATTAATTCCTCCTCAATCCCGAGGGTCCCTGGGGGCCAACTAGCCCACCAGATACCTCCAGTATGCGCCAGAGAGTTGCGTTGCAGAGAGGTGTTCAGAGGCCACGCCCCTTTACAACACTCTGCAACGCAGCTCCGTGGCGCTTACTGGAGGTACCTGGTGGGCTAGTTGGCCCCAGGACCCTCAGGATTGAAGAGGATTTAATTCCCCATCTTAAAACACGCCACGGGGCCTGTTTGCACACGTCACCTGACGCCCCGCCCCCTCCCTTCACCACTGTGCAAACGCGCCCCGTGGTGCGTTTTAAGTTGGGGGATTAAGTCCCCTTGAATCCTGAGGGTCCCTGGAGTCCAAGTAGCCCACCATGTACCTCCAAAGCGCCACAGAGCTGCGTTGCAGAGAGGTGTAAAAGGGGCGTGGCCTCTGTACACTCTCTGCAACGCAGCCTCTGGCGCATACTGGAGGTTCCTGGTGGGCTAGTTGACCTCAGGGACCCCCAGTATTTAAGGGGAATTCGTTCCCATCTGCAAACGCGCCAGGGGCGCGTTTGCAGAGTGGTAAAGGAAGGGGCGGGGCCTGAGCCCGATCGTTTTTTTTCGAAGGGGGCTGTGTGGCCCCCCTTCCTTTTTCCTATTTTTGGGCCCTGGGGACCCCATCCCCCATGGCCTTATCCCTTTTTTGTTTTTTGTTTTTAAATTAAACGGGAAGGGGGCCCTGGGGACCCCATCCCCCGGGGCATGGCCACACTTTTAAATACATTTTTAAGGAGGGGGGCTGCGTGGCCCCCCTCCTCAGGCCTCCTTTTGCCCCGGGGACCCCATCCCCCAGGGCAGGCCTTTATTTTTAATTTTTTGAATTATTTTTGGGGAGGGGGGCCGCGTGGCCCCCCTCCCGGGCCACTACTTGCCCCAGGGACCCCATCCCCGGGGCTGGCCCTATCCTTTGGGGTCCGTGGGGGGACCCCAACTCCCCCACGGACCATGCCGGCTCCCCGCCTCCTGCGGGAGCCGGCATTGCTTTCCACATGGGGAGCTGCTAACATGCAGCTCCCCATGTGGAAAGCACTTGCTTTGGATATTGGAAGCGAGAGCAGGTTTCCTGCTCTCGATTCCAATATCCAAAGCAGTTTGCTATGACAGGACGGGAGCCGCGAGGCTCCGTCCTGTCATAACAAACTACAGTGTCCCGGGGGTAGGCACCCGGGACACTGCAGGAGCTGGCCCT
This sequence comes from Calotriton arnoldi, assembly GCA_963921515.1. Lineage (NCBI taxonomy): Eukaryota > Metazoa > Chordata > Amphibia > Caudata > Salamandridae > Calotriton > Calotriton arnoldi. The sequence goes on from CAWUFW010009081.1 coordinate 814,414, forward strand.
GGGGGTGGCGGTCCCCAGGGCCATTACAGGCTCCAGGAGGGGGCTGCGCGGCCCCCTCCCTCCAGTGACAAAGCCCCGGGGAGGTGGTGGTCCCGGGGCTCTGGAGGTCCGTAATGGACCCCCATATTGAAATTTTTAGTGCCCCGGGAGGTGGTGGTCCCGGGGCGTGTGGGAGCTCGAGCCCCCCACACAGGTAATTTTTTTAAATAAAAGAAGCCCCGGGAGGTGGCGGTCCACGGGGCTGCGGAGGGCCGAGAGCCCTCCCGCACCAATTATTTTTACAGCCCGGGGGTGGCGGTCCCCAGGGCTTGGGGGCCTTAGAGGCCCCCACATATTATAAATAACACCCCCCGCATGCCCCCGGGACTTGGCCCACCCGGGGGCCAATTAACAACAAAGCGCGGGAGACCGCGCTTCGTTTTTGTTTTTTTCAGCGGGATCCGCGCACCCTAAGCGCATCCCGCCGATTTTTTTTTTTTTTTAAATGCTTTTTTCTGCCCAGGGGGTCCTTGTGGGACCCCCTGAGCAGACCTAGGGGTTCAGGGTGTTTCTACCCTGCCCCCTTTGTGCGTTTTGCGCACTTGTTTCTTTTTTTTTTCCTCGGCGGGATTCGCGCACCCTAAGCGCATCCCGCCGATTTTCTACCGAGGGACAAAATGGCTGCCAACACTTCCTGATTTGGAGTGTTGACAGCCAATTAGCATGCAGCTCGTGATCGGGAGGGTACGCGGACCCTACTCGGCCATAGATATATATGTGACTTTACTTGTGATTTTCTCAGAAACTACTGAACGGATTTACACCATTTAAGCAAAAGGCACGACACTGAACCAAGGGCTACCTCTTTGCCAAATTTGGTGTAATTCCGTTCAGCAGTTCGGGCTGTAGCTGCGACTAAAGGTTCCTATGGAAAAATGAATGGGGAAAACGCGTTTTGGGACCCCCCTTTTTTCTCGGCCCCCACTTGACGTATCACCCCGAGACTTTCAGGATAGGAGCAGACCGGAGCGCCCCAACAAGTTGGAAGCTTTCGCGAAGATTCGTCAACCGGCGCCAACGTTATTGCAAATAGAATGTTGCGGATTTCCTATGGAAAATAGGTCCTAACTATAACTATCTACTGGCGACCGCCAGAAGATAATATATATATATGTATACCTAGAATCTTCTTGCAAACTCGTGAGGATTCTGGTAAAATATGCGGAAAGTGACCGAGCAGCCCTGCAAATTAAAGTGGATGAGCTAAATAATGAAATTAGCAAATTGGGAACATCAGATAATGAAAAAAAGTATCGAGATGAAATGCTGAATCGGCTGCATAAAGAGGAAGAGGTCATTAAAAAGCGAAAGGCTTTCAAATTTCAGAGAGACAAATTGGACTACCAAAATGGGCAGATATTCACCTTCGCAAAGAAATTTGACTCTCTAAAAGTATTGAGTAAGCCAGCACAAGATTCAGTCTTGACCAGAGCAACTGATGATGCAGCCCAATCATCCACTTCCCTGTCCGACTTGAGCTCAGTGGCGGGCAGTGAATCTGAAAGCGAGCATGGGCAGAGGAGCACAAGATTGGGGTTTACAAAACTGTCCTTGGTGCAGGAGGTGGATTACCTGCGCCAGGACAGAAGACAAACCCTCAGACCTCGAGCACAGGGCTCAAAACAAAACAAAGGGCAAACATCAAGCGCCGTGAACGAAGAGAAAACCGAAGGTGCAAGCAGCGGGGCAAAACCAAACAACAGAAAGCCACCAAGAAAATGGAACCGCAAATAGATATTGAAACCAGAAATCTTATGAGTGACACTCAATCAGTCATCAACCTTACCAATTTGAATTTATCGGACACTGAATTAAAAATATTATCATTGGGGCTCTCCTATAGTCCGGCCAGTGTTTTTAATTACGCGCAATCACGCATCGATTTTTATAAATTCATAAGAAAATTAAAATTGCGCAAATTCCATGCATTACAAAACAAAGAACCAATGACAACCAAGGTGGTGACTCCTGCAGGACTATCGAGTCCACCTGGCTTGACAGCCAATGATTATGAGCTAATGCGTGATCTGTATGAGCTGCAAGGGGATAGTATTGCTACAGAACTGCCTGATACTGACAACTTTCCCAACTTGAATATGGCAGGTATGACGCAGTTCAAATTGAAATCCACCTTCAATCCGATCATGTTGCACGATAATATTGATGTGTACGGTGAACTCGTGACAACAAACTTGAAGAAGGTATACACCTCTACTTTGTACTCTCGCCGTAAAAACACCCAACAGAACATCAATTATGGGCAATTGTTGAAAAAATTGCAATGCAATGACAACATAATTGTCCGCCAGTGGGACAAAGGTGGAAATGTTGTCTTATGGCCACGCGAAATGTATATAGAGGAAGCCCTCCTTCATTTAAATGATCGCCAATGTTATAGGCGCAGTGACTGGCAAACAGTTAAGCTAGCTTGGAACGATTACTATACTAAGTTGGTAGCATGGAAGAGTGCTGGACTTTTAAGTGCAGATGAGTTCAAGTTTTTAAGGATTAATCATCCGGTAATTCCTGTGATGTATCTTATTCCAAAGATACACAAAAACTCCACCAAGCCGCCAGGGCGACCAATAATCTCGGCCAAAAACAGCATTATGGAAAATACATCACGGTACGTGGATTTTTCTTACAGGAGCATGTCAGAAGTTTACCATCTTATCTACAGGACACGGGGGACTTTTTGAGAAAAATTGATGAGATAGTATGGCAAGATGACTATTGGTTGATCACACTAGATGTCACCGCATTGTATACAAGTATACATCATTTAGACGGTATCAAAGCTGTTGCTCATTTTCTGATGACTAAACCATTGTGTATGTTGAACCACAACAAAATGTTGTTGGACATGATTTCAATATGTTTAAATAACAATTTTTTTCTCTTCCAAAATCAGGTCTTTCAGCAGGTGAGAGGGGGTGGCTATGGGGGCTTGCTTCTCCCCCAGCTACGCCTGTCTGCACATGGGGCTTTGGGAGAAACAGGTCCTCAGCGCCAAATTTTCAGATATATTAGCGACCAATGTGATATCACTGATGTCATTTGAGATGTCATCAGTGATGTCATGAGTGATGTCACTGACCATGTCATGAGTGATGTAATATGTGACGTCATCAGCAGTGCATTGCGGGCGCGCGAGTTATAGTTAGCTGAACTAACTATAACGGGGGAATTTCTATGGTTTTGTACGAGTGAAATGTCCAACTAACTATAACGTCCCTGAAACCTATGGTTTTTTCAGTGAATTTCTAAGGTTTTTTAAATGCTAATTTCTAACTATAACGTGGCTGAAACCTATGGTTTTTTCAGTGAATTTCTAAGGTTTTTAAATGCTAATTTCTAACTATAACGTGCCTGAAACCTATGGTTTTTTCAGTGAATATATATATATTTATTTTACTATGTATACATGTGAAAATGTCTCGGTCCCCTGTTTGCCTCAGTGGCACGGAAAAAATGGGTGGAACTGACGTCAGCACGCCGACGAGGTTCTCTTATGGCTCCGATGACGTCATACGGTGTCGCGAGCGGAGCCGTGCTATTATGACGTCCTCGTTGACGTGGGAGAGCTAGGAAAGAATTTCCGTGGAATGCTGGTGCAGGGGATATTCACCTAAGTGTTCAGGCTAGTACTTTGGGAGCAACTGTTTATGTTGCCACTCCAGAAACCGAAACCAGTGATCCGAGGGCAGAGGCCCTGCAGATGGCACACGAGGTGGGGTGCCCAGCCGTGTGCACCGGCGGGGCAGCGAAGTGACAAGCACCACAACCCACAAAAAAGGTAACGAGGACACTGAATAACACAGGATCTTCTCTTTGTATCTGGCAGGAACAACGAAGTTAAAATGCCCTAGTACCAAAATGTAGAATTAGTGCTACAACGGTCTTCAAGAGGACCTGCGATGCCGCTTCTGCTTCCCGTACCCTGGAGGTGGCACATGGGTCACGTGGTACGGTCATACTGCGGTGGGACGCACACTCGTTGACCTCTCATGGCACTGCTCCACACTTCAGGGAGGACGCTTTCCATTAGCTATGTTTTCTGATGACATGTCGCGCCGGCCCCGTCCAACAACAGAACTCCTTTAGATCCAAACAGACTCTTCCACTCTCTCACCGGAAGTGAAACCAGGCCACGCGGACACTTTCACAATACAACAGCCGGGAATGCACTTTTCGGTAAAAAAACACATTCCTTCCTCCTAATTAATTAAATAAACGTCTCACTGAAGAACAGGGGCCAGCTTCGATCGGTAAACAGCCGTTACAACGACTTTTTTACTTGGCGATACCATTACAACGCATACATTACCACGCATGCGTTGTACATCACGAAGTCATTACTACGCATTTTTAGAACGCATGGTCATTTACCACGCATGCCTTTACAACGAATTTTGTTGTAAAGGTATGTATGGTAAATGACCATGCGTTCTAAAACATGTAGACGATCCATGTCGTTGTAAGGAAACAGAGGCTGTTCCATTTGCTCACAACGACGTGCACCGCCCCTCAGAGACGAAGTGAAGCAGGAACCACGAGGAGAGAGGAACCACGAGGAGTGAGAGGTAAGGGGGATTGGGCATGGGGTGGGGGTTTCTTTTCTAGGGTTTAGGGTAGTGCAGTGGTGTTTGGGTGGTGTAGGGGGTCGTGCTGGGGGTAGTGTTTTAGGGTTTAGGGTAGTGCAGTGGTGTTTGGGTAGTGTAGGGGGTCGTGCTGCGGGTATTGTTTTAGGGTTTAGGGTAGTGCAGTAGTGTAGGGGGTCGTGCTGTGGGTAGTGTTTTAGGCTTTAGGGTAGTGCAGTGGTGTATGGGTAGTGTAGGGGGTCGTGCTGGGTTAGTGTTTTAGGGTTTAGGGTAGTGCAGTGGGGATTGAGTATTGTAGGGGGTCATGCTGGTGGTAGTGTTTTAGGGTAGTGCAGTGGTGTTTGTGTAGTGTAGGGGTCATGCTGGGGGTAGTGTTTTATGGTTTAGGGTAGTGCAGTGGTGTTTGGGTAGTGTAGGGGGTCGTGCTGGGGGTAGATTTAGGGTTTAGGGTAGTGCAGTGGTGTTTGGGTAGTGTAGGGAGTCATGCTGGGGGTAGTGTTTTAGGGTTTAGGGTAGTGCAGTGGTGTTTGTGTAGTG